>VXBQ01015233.1:42195-112024 GCA_013400175.1 Phainopepla nitens
CTTTTTTTTCCCTTTTTTGTCCTTTTTTCCTTCCTTTTTTTTTTTTTTTTTTTTTTTTTTGTGCTATTTTCTAGCACCTCCATATCATTTTGGAAAGCTAAACCTTCCACTTGATTTGTGCTGCACTTTCTTCATAAATCTATGAAGCTTGTCTCCATCAAGCTGTATTTTCCATTAAAATATGGTTCCCAGGTGATTTTCAATACTATGAAAAACATGTAGCCATAAGTCTTTTACTGATTGTTTATTATCTGTTTAGGTGCTCCTGAGGATTTTGACAGCTAGGACTTGTATCATACGTAATGTAATAAAAGTGGATGTCTTCAGTGTAACAGGGATAGCTGGCCTTTCATTTCTGTTGCCAGGGCTGTATTTGTTTTCTATGTGTTGATTTGGTTTTTTTAACCTGAAACTTTGAGTCTACTCCAAATCAGGTCAGTTTAAACTTTGTGTTTTCTTTGCTATATAGATGAACAAAACCCCTAAAAAAAATAAAAACCAAATAAAATACAACAATAATTTTCATTTTATAAACAGCACAGGAAGCATTAACCACAAAGCTGGTGTTTACACTGTTGCAGGAGTAGATTTACTTCCACTGCTTTCCATATGGGCACATTGCTCCACCTGTGATTGCAGGAAGTGCAGCAGGGCATTCTGTATGTCTGTCTGGATACAAGTAAGAAGCATGCTGTGGGTTGCCATGTATGGAGCTTCTCACCAGTCACTGCAAAAAGTTAATACTTTAAGAGGCTGGTTTGATGAAGTTTGTGAAAACTGATAGGAATACTTTAGAAATGTCTATCTGTGGGCAAAAGTGCAGATCTTCTGCAGGCAAAGTTAACTCTGGCCTTAAAGGGAACTTTACATTAGGATTACAGGATCAGCCAGTATTTAAGCACTGAATATCTGGTAGAACACAGTAAGGCTGGCTGATGAATAAAACCTTACCTAAACCCAAACAGCATGCTGGGAGTTCAGCTTGTCAAGTCTATGTATTATTACATATCTTATTATCACAAGAAAAGCCATAGGCATCCTGGCAAGGGAGCACCCAGAAGACTTTTGCTTAGGAAAGTTTAGCAGGGATGGCCCCACCAGAGAGGGAAGGGAAAGAAGAAACTGTCTTGGAGGTGGGCTGGGAGAAGAGAAGTGGACTAGCACGTACTTGCTGACTCTGTGGTTAGTAGCAAGGCCAGTCCCATGTGTTGACTCATCATTTCCTCATCAGTGGAACAGGAAAGTATTGATTATTATCATAAACCAGTGCAGGACTCAGAAGGAAAATAACTAATAATTATTGGGACAATTCGTAATTTAAAGGTCGGCTTTATAGCAAGCAAGCAAAATAATTTACTATGGTCAGGAAAACTACTCAGTTTGGATTCCAATGCCTTTATAATACGGAATATCCTCTTCCTGCCCTGCAAAGAAATGTTGTCCCAGTGGTATTCACACATTGGTTACATAGATTTGATATAACCTTGGGTTTGCATTGCATCTTCTCCAGTTGGACCTCAGAAATGGTTGTCCAATGAGAATTACTGTTTCCTAAATGCTTGGTAAAGCACTTAATTGTGAAAATAACTAGTTTACCTCACATCAATCTGAAAAATTACTCATTAATTTTTGAGGTGCAGCCACCTTCCCTGGAGGATAGAACTACTGATCTCATCTGTACCTAAAACTTGGCTTTGCTTGCTAGCAGGCGTGTCTCACCTGTAAATGAAATTTGGCTTACTGTCTCTGTTTCCTTATAAACAGCCTTGGCTGCACCTTTGGCAGAACACATGATAATTAAACAGTTGTGGCTTATACTGTACAGGCTGAAAAGAGCTGGCACGGAAGAGTTTAGATGACTGTCAAGCAACACAGAAATATAGTTTCCCTCTGCTTTTCAGTGGTATTTACTAGCAAAGTAAAGTTGAAACTCTCTAAGAAATATGTGAGCTTAAAATAGTTGTTGTTTACTTTTCTTTTTTATTATTTCCTTAATATATTGTTATTTAAGCCTAAATTATCTGTGCAGCTGGTAGAGAAATAATTCAAGATAGATTGAGAACAGAGATTTGAAGGAGCTGAGATTTGAATCAGAACCACTATTTGAGAAATATTTTCTTTACCTAAAGAAGTTTTAGAGCATCCAGATCTTGTTTAAATATAGTGAATTGTTCAAACCCTCTGTAGGCAGTTAACAGCAGACTTCTACCAATGCAAACTGCATTGATAGATGTGCTAGACACGTTTTTCAGTGTTTGGAATTATCTTCAACTACAACTGCTGAAAACTGATTTTTAGTAGGTTTTTAAAAATATATTTTGTTTTCAAAACAAAGGTTTTTTTGATCTTTATTTCCACTGCACTCTGACCATTACTAGCTAAGTAATTCCACATGCAGACCTCTCCTTTTCTCAATTATCTTCTACCTTGCTTTTAGTCTGCAGAATTGCCATTCTCTGCCCTCAGTCTTGGCTGTGGGGATTTCATCTTCTGAGATTCAGCCCCTCTTTGTCCACAGTGTCCAGGGAATGTTCCAAGGCATAGCAGAGAAACTGAACCAGGAGGTCCAGAGTCTTCCCAAAGTGATGCGTAGCATGCACAAAGGTTTTTCCAGTAGTTGATTGGCCTCCAAATTTACACCCAATGTGATTCTTCCATCCTTAGTATAATATTTTAGCACTGATTTACTCTTGAAATGAAAATCTCTTCAAGAGCAGAGGCTGATGCAGTTAAAATCCTCTGGGTTATGATCATTTGGAGCCAAATGGCCCACTGGTTAATGTCATTTGCCTTATGACCAATTATTAGGTATTTCCTTATTAAGCAGAAATTATCTTTTGCCCAGTGCTGTAAACCAACTTAGTAGCACTTCATAGCAGTTGGAAAAAGAAAACTGGAGAAGAAGGGTTCATTTACTGGCCATTCCAGCATTTGAGACATTCCTTGTATTTTATTTTTAAATGGCAGCTGATAATCAGAATATTTGTCTGAATATTACCTCAGTAAGGACATTAAAACTGGAATATGTCATATCTTTAATTCTGACACCCTAAAAGGCTGTTATTGCTGAGCATCTGGGTGCTGTTGTTCTGGGGGTTATGAAACTGAATCCACCAGCTTGAGAGAAGGAAAAATCTTTCATTCACCAGTTGTCGTACTTGCCCTGATGTCCCTTTCCAAGCCAGGCCTACAAGCTCTATTTTCTTCTGTATTAGTGCACCAGACTCTCCCAATGGGTTACAGGTTTCTTGTAGTTCCTGGTGGACTGCACAGATTTGGTAACAACTTGCTTCATCCAACTTTGAACATCCACTATTCTTTTTTCAAATACTGTGATTATATGCCCTGTGCTGTTTCTCTTGACTGTTCTGGGAAATTATTCTCAGCTTTCCCAAACTCAGGTCATTTATTCCCCCTATTTCCTTGACAGGAAGGATAATTGCTCTTTATTTTGGGTGTTTGCATGCAGCATTCAGTACATATTTACCAGTTAGATGGCAGCCTTCTTTTCCTAGCTGAGCTGTGGGCTTTTAGCCTTCTGTCATAGAATATGTTCTTCATGGCCCTGAACTTCCTACTTTCTTTTTTTTCTACTCCTGTTTCTGTTTGAATTTGCCTTAATTCTGATACCCTAGGTGGGGAGATCCATATCCAGTTCTCCAGGCCATATGGTACAGGGACTTAGCCCATTTTTCCAGGGCTGTCATGCCTTGACTCATTCTAGGATTTTGTTTTGCTTTTTTTGTTTTATTTCAGTAAACTTGCTTGCCATCTTATAAATAATAAATATGCCCAGGTCACTGTCAGCTGAGATGTTTGCACTTCACTGCAAAGTTGTTATTGTTGTTTATCCCTAAAAGCATTCACTTTTTACACTGTTGGGTTTTTTACTACTATTTCCAAATCTCTAGTTCACCCCTTTGTTCTTGTGGAAGTTGTCTGGCCTTACCTGTGTACTGATAAAACCTCCCTTGGGCTGAAGCAGAGTTCCACTCTCACCTTTTCAGTCTGCATTTAGAAGAATTGATTCATTACCTCCAGTGACCATGGTCTGCAGTGAGACAGCAAATGTGTGGCCAGAGGATGTCTAGAACTGGTCATGTGTACGAACACAGGTGCTTCCAGCTCCTTGTGGCCATTTCCCAGCAGCAGTTTGCAGCTAATATACTCTCATAGCGGTTGTAAAAGACTCCTGTGCCCTGGACTAATCTATCTGATGGAATAGGATGAGTTTCAACTACTAAACCCTCCCTCCTGAGGCCAAATGCTTTAAAGTAAGATCTGATGCAGATCCTTATCCTAGGACTGTCAATAATGTTTTCAGAGCACATCACCTCCTTTTCCTTTCAAATGTAGTTTATTAATTTACTGATCTTTCCAAGTCAGATAGCAGTTAATATACCCTATTGTGTGAATTGTGTGTTGATTTAATTAAAAAATTTAGTCTTTGCATGGGTAGATTCGGAAATATTCCTCTCTTTGGTCATTGCAAGAAATAAAGTTATTTCCCCAGGTGGTGATGCCTCTGAGAATGTGTGGAGTGCTGCTCAGTAAGAAGTTGACCTGCTTGGCTCCAAACCTTTGAAATGAGGGTTTAGCGCTGCAAAGGGGGTTCATGCACATGGGCACTATCACGAACACAGCTGGGACTCCAGGGTTGGCTTTAATAAAGGAGATGTGGCCTGACTTGTGGCAGCACTGTGGTTTCCATTGTCCAGAATCACAGGCCTTTGCATTCCTTATTGTATTCATGAAAATTATTTGATGCTCTGAATAATTCAGGAAATGTCAAGATTATTGGGCTGCCTTTTTAATCTTGTGTTTTGTTTTGCTTTTAAACACATTCGTTTTCAAACTTGTGGTTTCCAAATGGCCATAACCATCATTTCTCTCAGGCATAACTCAATTAAGGAAAATCTCATGACACTTCATATTTTTTGGTTTATATGTAGAAATTCCCTGTCAAGAATAATAACATTTTCTAGTTGTGAGTTCTTGGGTTTGCAGTCTTGGAATGTGTTTTCTATGGGTCCTCATAATTTTTCATGCTACAATGAACATTCCTGGTTTGCGCTTTGAATGTTTGGTAAAACAAATACACAAAAAAGATGTGGAAAGTTAGTAAGTATAAAAATGAGAATGAATTTTACAAGGAATTTCCAAGTATTTGTGCAGCATTGGCTCTTGCACATCTTCTGCTTTTGCGTGAAGAATTGGTGTTCCCTTAAACATTCACATTTAAGCAGCTGGATTCATTATTGAACCAACTATCAACAACCGAGGGATATGGCCTTAATCAAATTTAATAAACCTTTGAGGACTGCAGAAAGAATACTCTTGTCTTTAAAGATCAGCCTGTCCAAATGAAAACTAAACAGAAACTCAGATCAAATTCTTGCTTGTGGATGCATTGTGAAAGCCAGCTGTTCAGTGCTTTGCAATAGAAATTAGTAATTTTAACAAAGCATTATACTTCTTTTGATGGCCTACAATGTTAATTCTCAGTTTTGTTTTTTATTTTTCTCATTTTTTTCCTTCTCCTTTGACATGGAGATCAGAATCTGGCCTATATGTTGTAATATGGTAAGAGAAGTATACAAATATAAGCGTGTCTAAATATGTGAATACAAGTTAGGCTATTAATTCAGAGTGCCTTGCCATGTTTATTAATGTTCTGTGTTATGAGATTAAAGCTATAATTTAGAGTTACAAGAATTATAAACAACTCTTTAGCAAGTCATATACTAACCATAATAACTTTTAAAGGGTGGAGTGCAATTTATTCAACATTGTAAGGAAAAATAAGGTAAATGAGTTAGCTTAGGGGTGGGGCAGCAGCAAACTGCTTGTAGAGACTCTTATTCCCTGAGGTGATAGAGGTTAAATGCATTACAGAGCTCACAGGCTGGCTCCCCAGAGGGAAAGGGGGCCACGCATTTCTAGCTGACATGTCAAGGACACCACACATTTGCCCTTCTGACGAATGGCACGATACTGAGCTGATAGCAAGGCTGCAGAGGCACTTTTCAGGGAGAAACATGGAATACAAGAGGTGGTTCCTAACTAGAGAGGAGGGCAAGATGCTAGTACAATCTTAGTGTTTAAGAGGTCCACTAACTGCAGGCACAGTGAGCCTGAGACCACTAACACAAACTTGGAATATTATTAAAGCATTACTGGCCAAGAAGGCAGTTTAGGTCAAGCATCCCCAAAGAAGCCTTCTCCAGTGTAACCTTCATAAGGAAAGTCTGGACATTAAACTCAGGCCAGGTCCTGCTCTGCTGGAAACAGTCTGCTGCTTTGATTGGTTGTGCAAATGGGTTGTCTCTCAAGTTTCCACTCTAATTCACTAATTTTACTGAAGAGCAGCAGGACAGATACATAGAAACAGGAGGGAGGGATACACTACAGTGATGCAGGGGGGATGTGTCAGTGGATATGCACATGAAAGTAGATGCCTGGGGAGTGGCAGGATTACTGTGTGAAGGAGAGAAAACTGTAAGGAGATTAGAGCATAAAAGTGAGTAAAGGGAAGACTTGGAGTAGGCAAGTGGAAGTGCAAGGAGGGAAGGAAAATGAGGAAGGAGAGGCCCTGGTTGATCTCAGTGTCACAAGTCAAACCAAAAGCTATTTCACATTATATTTGGGAACTCCTGACTCTAAAAAAAAAAAACCAAAAAACCTCAAAACACCAAACAACACCACTTGTGTTGCAGAGATCTTTTAGCTAGAAGAAGCTGTATAGTAACATATTAATGACGCTTGCACCTGGAGAAACACAGCAAGCCAAAGCTGGGATTCCTACTTGCAAAGCTATTTTATTGCAGTTGTGTAAAATCTCATCAGAAAGTTATTTGTGTCTTCCAATGTCCTTTTAACATCGCTCTTTATGAAACTCACAGATATAGAGAAGACTACATAGGTAAGCAGATAGTCTTGAATGTGGAGCCATGTGTTAGGAGAGCAGTATTTCTGCTTTATAAAAAATCTCTTGACAAGTCTTAGACATTGTCCTGAAGAGCTTGATGAGAAAATGAGAGCAACATGAGAAAAAGAAGGACTTAAAGAAGACCAACACAATTCCAGTGTTTTCTTCTGCACTGAATCAGACTTTTTGACAGAGGAAATGAGAAACTGAAGGTGTGGGTTTTATATGTTGGCTAGAATGGATTTTGAGCTTAGCTGCTTGGTAGCAGAGGTGTGCAAATGTTGCAATGGATCATACTGAAAGGTAGGTGGAAGGAAATGTTCCATTGATTAGGGTACCTGGCACACAGAGAGCAATGAAAAGCACATATCTACTGCTCCTCTGCCAGGCTCTTGCCTTTCCAGCAACCTCTCTTGCCCAACAGGCCTCAAGAATGCACACTCCCTTAATCCTCTGCTGGGAGGTTTGGGGCTTGGTGCAAGAAAGGACCTTCAGCAGCAGGAGGGAGGGTTGTGTGGAGAAGGAAATTCAGTAAACTCCAACCTCCAAGTGAACCTGCTGGGACTGATTTGCTGCCAGCCCCTGGGAACAAAACTGCAGCACTCAGTTCCTGAATCCCATCAGCTCCCGCAGCCTGGAGGGTTCACACTGCTCTATCTGGCACCTCTTCCCATGTCAGAACAAGGCATTGTGTGTGTGATTTCAACATGCTTCTGGTTTTGTTCTGACTGCCAAGAAACACTAGTTGCATTATTATGAAATGATTGAGGAGTATTTGCTCATACAAATTATTTGTTTTAAGAGTTTAGTAATTAAATGTCAACACAGAGTGTTGGTGTCTGAAAAGCTCTTGTGCGAAAGCCCTGCTCTAACTTGAAATTACAATACACCGTTTCTCTTCTTTCAAACAGATTTGTTTGAAACACCCTATTCAGTAGAATGCATCTTGCTGTAACACGCATGGTCTTTGGCCTTCAAAGACACCCTTGTGCGAAGGGCGTGTTGCATTAATTTGTTCAGCCAATTTAGGGTGTGTGGCATTAATTTGTTTGGCCAATTTGTTTAGAATCTGGCAAGGCATAGGCACCCAGTGCAACGTCTGTGCATAATGCCTGTGTCATCTCTACACCAGATCTCAAGAGCAGGAGATTTACTGCGTGATGCCGGCCACACCTTGGGCCGCTGCTCAGGGGAACAAAGGCAGGAACCGAAGCAGCACGGTGCTTGCTGAGGGTGAGTATGAAAATGCATTCCATACTCTGAACAACTGGTTTCCACACACTGTGCCTGAGCTGCAGGAGTAAGTGCTGCTACGATTTCACTGCCATCACTGACTGTGCTCCCCTGGAGCACAGAGGGAAATGATCACACTGACAGTAAGCCCCACTCCACCTCAGTGCAAAGCCACGCACAAGGCAGTATGAAATGACTGTTTTGGTGCAGTAGTGTGTAGCTCACTGCAGAATGCTAATGCTAAAGCCCATCGAGCTTTTGACTTGCATAGAAATATTGTATTTTAATCCTTTATAATTTTGTAAGATGCCTCTCTCTCATTCCTATTTTCTGTCATGTTCAAGATGAATGGTAACGTGCTTTCCAAAATATTTCTTTGTAAGGACCAGCTAGTTATAATTAAAAATTGCAAAAGTGACCAAGGTCAAATTTAAAAGTAAACAACTATTGTTCAAAATATGAACACTAATTGACTTCAACAGCACTAGGCTTTACTTCGAATTGTTGATGCAAGTCTTTGTCTTTTGTGTTTTTTTGGTCCTAACAGGCAACAATATCTGGGAGTAGAGCTGATGGAAAAGACTGTAACACTTTCTATTTTCCATTAAAATTTATTTTTCACAAATGTCTATAACACCAGTTAGTTTTCTACAGAATTTAGGCCAAATGTTCTGAGATTTGTATTGTGGTTCTGGGAACACATCTATATTCTGAGAAAGACAAGCATTGAGGCTGGTGACATCATGGAAGAGCTTTTGCTTAAGTCAGATTTTTTCACCCTAGTTGCCTACAATGTTTAATTTAACAGAGTAGATAAATGCAAGAAAGGGTACCAGGCCTAGATGTGTGTACATCTAGACCTTCTTATGTACATTTCTATTGTGAGCTGCTGTCAAATGATAGAGTAGGCTGAAAATTTTGTGCCATTTATAAATGTGTCCTTATACAGTGGTTTAAAAACACTTGTACAAAGTCATCAGGCTTATTCACTGGGCACCTGGGAGTGAGGTGTCACTGAGATGCTGGAGACTGGAACTTGTGCTTTCCGCATCACATATGAAATGCTAAAAAAATCAGGTGTGCAGAATTGCTCCCATTTCCCAGAATAAGACTGTACCTTTCAGAGTGTGTTAAGGATACTAATGGATGACCTACAGTGAGCTATACACTGTGCAATCTAAAGCCAAGGGCTTTATGTCAGGCTTAGAGATTTTGAATGGTAACACACTTTTCAAAGAGCCTAAAAGTAATTAGCCTTTCACTCCAAGTTGACACACTTATACTTTTAATATCAGGAATAAGGAAAAAGACTAAGGCTTCTAACCTCAAATCCATAGCAGCTTAGGCACTTTCACCTCGCTGGTTTTGTTATGACAGGTCTTTGTTTGGCTGATAGTGAGTGGTGTTTTGAATAGAAGTGCTTTTGCTGTTGCCTTGCCACTTTCCGGTAATAAGGGAGGACTTGGAGGTTATGCAGCAAGGTGCTAATTGACATTAACACTCAAGACAGGAAATGCTGACACAATTTAAAATTAACATCCTGTCAATATACTGCTGACCTATGTTAAATGTGTACTTTGTCAAACTTTCAGAATTAGATTTTAATACAGAAACAGTGTAATGGTGGGAGTATTGCTGGTCTTGAGAAAAGTGAATTTAATACAGTGAGAAGTCACCCAACTGTTTCCCATTTTAGCTTACCTTTTCTCAGACAAGAACAGTTAAATTTTGCCCCAAAAGGTCAAATATATGTATAAAGCCATCTAAGACAGCTAAAAATTATACTGTGTTTGTTCATTTTCAATTACTAAAAGAAACTGTTCTTCAGTACTTAGTTTATTTTAGATATTCCGTTATCAATGACAGTGATTCCTGGATATGGATTTTACAAAATACTGTGACAGACATATGGCATAGTGCACTGAACCCATCTAATTGAGTAACTTATCTATAAATTAAAATGAAGAAGAAAAAAAAAAAGGCTGAAAGAAAAAAAGTATACAGCAACAGATCACAAAAATGGCTTATTTGCCACTTTGTGTTATTCATTTCTTTACTACAGAGCTATGAGGATATTTCCACTTATTAGTGACTTCTGGGGTAATTGGAGAGGAAAAAATGGTACCATGGCATCAGTTCTCAAACAAATCATTACCAGCTGATGTGATGCTATTTATCAGTAGTTAAAAGATACACAAGAACACTTAAAGCACAGGGCAGCTCTGTGTTGATGCTGTAGTTTTCCTTTGGTTTACAGATGACAGTAGCAAATTTAGTGTAAAACTGTCCCATTGCCTGCTCACACGCAAAGCTGTGGTGGTACTTGCAGAGTGGCACACCCCCAAACTGTTACGTAGCTTTGAAGAAGCAAAGGGTGCTGTTCACGGTTGAGCAAGTCAGAGCCTCCTCCTTGGGAAGGTGGAAGGCACGAGACAGAACGATGCCCATAAGAGAAACAGAGCATGCTGGGTGTGGTCTGATCTGTGGGGGAGGCTGTTTGCTGAACATTAATCAGAGGTTGTCCCAGGCGTTAGGAGCAGCGCGGAGAGAGGCACGGAGCCAGGAAAAGGTGATGAGGAAAAAGGAAGCAATTGGAGGAGAAGATTGGGTTGTGTGGAAGGAGGTGGAGCAGGGCAGTTTGAAAGGGGAGGTGTTGGTAGGAACAGACCTGCGCAAGCTCAGGGAGTGTGGAAACATTTCAGGAAGGTGGTGCAAGCTGCATATCACTCTTGGCAAACTTTCTCTAAGAAAACAGAAAGTGGGTGGCCTGTTGCTGTATGTGCTTCCCACTGATGGTTCCTGGGAGCAGGCCAATATTGTGCGTTGCTGTTAAGGTTACAGTGAGACTGGAAAAATATTGGCTGTAGCCCTAGTTCTGCAAATTATTTGCACAGGACACCTATTTCCATTAATAACGAAGTGCTCTGAAAGGCGACGTTAAGTGTGTGAAGGGGGGGAAGGTGCTCCAACAGGGAGACAGTGATCTAGTGGAAAGTGATTCTTTAGAGCAACTGCCACATTAGGTGGAAGCTCTCTAAAGCAACAGCTACTGGGTGATCTTATCCTGTGTTACAAGGTATTAGTTGGGCATGGAGGAAAGTTGCTCTGATCTAGGAAGAAAATGAAAATTGTAAATGGAATATACATTGGAGACTTGGACCTTTTCTCTGAAATTATTTGGCAAAGGACTCTCAGAGCAAAATAGTCACCATCAAATGGTCTGTTTTACTCTGTTTTAGTTCTTTCCCATCAAAAAAAAAAAAAAAATCTCATTTGCCATTTTTCTGTTGTACAAAAGCCAGAGCAATTTCTCAGTAAGGAGCTCAACTATCATGGCCACACTGTGCTCTTGGGGAGAAAAAAAATTGCTTTCCACTACAAAATGTTTACATTGGCTGCTGAGGTTTCTCCTGATTTCCTCTGTTGGGAATGAATAATTAGGAAGTGAACTGGGAGGTGAAAAAGGCCTCTATGTGTTTAAGTCTAATGTCACAGCTTTCCAAGGACAAAGCTTTTAGTACATAGAAAGGTTTCTCTGTCAAGCAGATGAATTCAAAGGCTGAGCAAGACAGCAAGAAGAGGAGTCAAACAAAGCAGAGAATTCCCAGTAGGCAGCTTTTAGTATGCACTTGCGACAGGTACTGCATGAAATGGATGCAGAGCACACATATGTGGGACACGCAGGCAACACACATAAGGTGTTAATAGTCTTAGCTGATGCCAAGGAAGAAAAAGAGCAGACAGGGTCAGCTACTGTTTCCTGAGCTAAATGTTCTTTTTCTTATGGTGGTCAGAGCCAGGGGTAGTTTTACAATGTGCAAAACATGCACTTGTAATTAAAGTGAAACTCACACTGACAGAGAAAGGGGATGGTGAATGTTGACCTCACATGCTGCCTCTGTAGAGCATTTGGGGACACATTCTTTCAGCAGAAGTGATGTTGACTTCTGAAATTCTTCTCTAATAAAAGGTGAACAGGAATAAAGTTCTGTGTTAATTTGTATGCATGGCATGAAGCCATTTCTCAGGAGAAGGCAGTGCTGATGGTACTTTGGAATAAAGAACTGCTCCTTTATATATTTTTTAATTCTCCATTCTTCTATTTAAAAACGAGATTTTTGCCATTGCTTGTAAGCATTGGAATTTAAAATAGTAAATAGGAGAAATGATAAGTTAAACCTATTTTTTCTCTGTGTTTTCTGCTGTTAAGCTGTTCAATACTATATTCACATAGCTATTTAGGCAGGTACCCCAATGTACTTTAGTAACACATCTACCCAAGTCTGGCTTGTAAATTTCTTTGGAAATCTAGCCTATTAGAAGAGACTTGGAATAGGAGCCACTGAAAACTTTGTCCATTTTCAGATGCATTTTGGCTGATCCAGGTGTGCCTACAGAGAGAAAAGTGTGGAATTTCTGTCAGAACCAGTGTGCTGCTGACCCCGAGAAGGTGAATGGAGAGACAGTCCATACGAATACAGAGGCTCAGATCCTCAACTGTTGCGTCGTGGCTTGAGCTGCTCTTTTCTGCTTGCCTAGGGGAAGATCTCTCCCCTGGTGTTTTGAATTGAAGATTACTGGGGAGGACAAGAAAATCTGCCCCCTGCTCTGGCCCTCCTAGACTTTTTAATCTCCCGCACTAACCAAAGAATCAACAAGTCTATCATCTTCCTTCCAGAGAGATAAGAGCCTCCTAGAGGCAGAGCACTCTGCCTTCCAACAAACTCATGCATAAAAGGTTAATTTAGAGGGTGAGATATCTGTGTATGTTGGACAAATGGGCAGCTGAAGAGATTCTTTTTATTCCTCCCTCCCATTTTCTTAGCCTTGGCCAGTGAGTGCAGGTTGAAAGTGTGACTTTACATTATGGAGCACCTCTCCATCACCCAGGCCTTTGTCAATTCACCAAATGTGACAATTACAGCATTTCAGAGATGAGACTTTCTAATCCTATTACTCATTCATCAACCTGCGGATGATAGCAGAAGCCAGATCGAACAGTGCCAAAAGAGCAGTGAGGAGCCTTCTCCAGTGCTGTGAAACTAGGCTTAGCTCAGGCACAATAGGTGTGTAATTTAAGGTTTTGTTGAGCTGAAATCCAATCACATACTTGACTGGTAGATCACAGAAAGACACAGACAAAAAGAATGAGATAATTCTACCTCACACAAACACTTGAATCCGGCTTTGACTTAATAACAAGTGTGTGATCAACCTTATACTGTTTCTTTCTTTTTTTTTTTTAATTTTTATTTGAACCTAGGAATGGGATGGCACTGAAATACTTTGCCTACTTGGGTGTCAGCCAATAATATGAAGAAAGAAAAAATACCAGAAGGAAATGGATGTACTTGTTTAGACAAATAAATCTAAAAAGTATATTGTGTATATTAAAGTATTACATGAAAGATAATCAGAAAAATTAGCTCCCAGGCTTAGCTCAGTGCTATCTTCTCAACATCTGGTACCTGTTGCTTTTCAAAGAAGGGGAGGATCTAGCAGAAATATGAGGAGAACAAAGCTAAAAAAAACCCCAACCTTGACTATAGGAAGAAAAACTATACTGGGAACATTATTGCCGTCTCTTTTGCTACTAAAATACTAAAATGCTCCTTTGACATGGTCCTGTTTCAGACATGGGAGCTCCTGTGTGTGGGCAGGTGCCGGGTGCTGCAGCCCTGTGCCGCTGCTGGTCACTAACACCACTGGGATCGTGCAGGAGAGGAGCCACTCTCTTCCATGGAAACAGAAAAGTGAGTTCCTTCTCTTCTGTGTTTAAAGGTGTAGCTTTTCAGATAGTGTGTTATTTATACTGGGTTTTGTGAAGGATAGTCTTCAATACAGGCTACTCTAGGAGTGGCCTTTAATATTAACAAAATTAAGTGTAAGGCTTGTAAGTTAAAAACTTTGGGAAAAAAGCTCCTTGGAATAGGAACTTTCACATTTACATCCATCATCAATGCTTCCATATAATGTAGCAGTCCAGCTTCTCTGGCCAAGTCTTCTGTGAAGACCAAACTTAAAAAAACCCACATTTCCATAGGTTTTTTTTGGGCATTTCAAGCTCTTTGAACTGACAAATTCAGTGGGATTAACTGTACATGGAATTTGGTGCTAGCTTGTAGGTGTCATGACACTCAGACATTTATAAACTCCAAACTAGAGGAGACATTAAAAACCTGAGAACAAGCTCACTGCTAGAAAAAAAGGCAAAGAGTTTTAACAACTCAGGCCTGGCAGAGGAACAAGCACTTTAGTGTAGTGGTGGAGAAAGTGTGGGGTTTTAAAGTCTGCAAATCAAGAAATGCTTTCAAACCACATTACTTGAGTGGATATGTAAGACTCCAAATGCCTTAGACCAAATTACACGTCCAGGGAACCTCTGAGGTGCAACCAGCTCATGAACATGGGCAGGGCAAAACTCGTGTGGAAGGCAGCTGACAGAGTCCTCTGCAGCCACGGGTAACACCTGCACTGTGCCTGTGCCAAAGCAGAACAGCCAATCCCTGCTGTCAGTAGTGCAGTGAGTAGGGCAAAAACCCAAGGAGCCCAGAGACACAAAAAGAAAGGGGCATCTTGAGCATCAAAGGGTTAAATTAAAGTTTGAAGCTTTGTAGTCACAAAATACCAAAATTCTAGCAGTGTTTTGCTAATGAAAAAGTAAATGAATTACCAATTTGCAGGATTTTAGACTCAGAAGCATACAGAAACAACATCAATAGAAAGATATTTTCTTTTTTAAAAAGCGAATTAGTGGAGAAAAATCCTACAGCAATGAAGCTCATATTTAAACATGACAGAGTGAGATATTTTCAATGGCTCATAGGAATACAAGGAGATTGAGATATGTTCCAAACACAAGGAAAAAAAAAGATATCCACAACACAGTATAATCTGAGAAGCTCAAATGGGGTTTAATGTGGTTCCCAAACTGCAGAGATCTCATAAACATAGTGATTTCCTTTAGCAGTATAAACTCTGACATTTGACCAGACAATTGCCTTGGGGACATTAGCTAAAATAGCCTCAGCTTTAAAATTGAAATATGAACTTCTAAAGGCTGTGGTAGTTGCTTTCCAGTGACACTGAGACAGCTAACATGACTAGTGGCTGCTGCTGGATATATCAGCATCCCTAATTTAGAAATAGGCTGGAGATTTTGGCTGTTGAGCTGCAGACACCCTCTGATCTGGAAATGTTCTTTCCCTTTGGTTTGCACATGTGGGTAGCTCAGCTGCCTTTCACCAACAGGAGGACAGGTCTAGTTTGCACCATCCTTTTTGCCTGCCAGGAAGCCAGACACGACTGTCAGTGGTGCGTAGCAGAGTCGGTGTGCTGGGGTGGTGCTGCAGCTCCTCGGGCGAGCGCTCACAGGGCTGATCCCACGGAGGACAGACCCCTCCATGGCTTGGGGAGAGCCCGTGCAGGGTAGTACAGAGGCTGCTGCTACCTTCCATGTTTTGGGGGGGAGGCATCAAGCATTTATGCTCCTAGCTGGCAGGTTTATAATCCCTTTTCCTGGTAGGACACAGGCTGGGTTCCTTTGTGCTGCAGCCTCAGCTCGAGGGGCAGCCCACTGGGGAGCATACCCTGAGGGTGAGCAGCAGTTGCCAGGACAAATGCGATTGTTGGTGGTCTCGGGGGGCTGCAAGTGCTCTCTGTGGGAGCTGTTTGATGTTGCTGACCCCACACTGAATCAGCAGGGGAAGGAGGAAACTGCATTCAGCATTCTCTGTATAAGTACATCTGCTAATGACCTGTGCCTGGTAAGGTGCAAATGTATGCATACAGTCAGCTCTTTGGCAAGTGACCTCTCTTTATAGACATGCTTGCACACTTTATTTTTATTCAGCATACTCATTTATGATGTTATATTGCCGCAGAGTGTTACCCAGAATTAACAGAGAGAAAATAAATGCTTTTTGTTGCTGCTGGCTTTTCAATATCCTGGAGCAACTAGAATGCTTTAGACTGTGCAGGTGAGCATTTGCTCACCTGTGTAGGCCCCTGACCTGTGTAGGCCATCTCTCCTTTAGCAACCAAATCAGCTGTGAAGATAGCTATGTGATTTTCCTGCTTTTATCCAATATAATGAAGACAACAAGGTAAACCAGCTTATGGCCCATGCTGTCTTCCCAGCTACTGAGTACTTTGTATTGTGTGCTCTCAGTAGAAAAGGAAGTAAGGACTTTCTTGGTGATAGGGTCCTTTCAACTCCATGGGTTTATTCTCTGCACACCAGCTCTGAATGCACCTAGGTGTCTGTGGACTTCATCAGGACAGCACATGGTGAGGACAGTCAGGGACAAATTTGGTCTTTTCCTAACTTCTCAAATCAAAACAAGCGGGACAAACATCACTTCCTTCTCCTTCCTCACTTCCACCCAGGCTTTGCCTTGCCCCCTGTGGCCCTTTGCCAACCTGTGTGAGCTGTGGGAGACCTGGTTGCCTCACTAAAATCCCGTTTTCTGCAGTAGCCTTTTACAGGTCAACCTCCATGGGCCAGTGGATGTGTTTGCATCACTCTCTTCTTTTTGCCTTCATACTCTTTCCTTTGCTTGGTTCCTTATCAAACTCTAAGAAAAGCTCTTGAGGGCCACAGAGCTGGGGCAGCTTTGGCCCCAGAGAAACTTAAGTAGCACGTTTCTGTCTGTGCAGATCCCAGACTGCTGCTGTCTGCTGCTGTAAAGTGTCAGACTCCATTGGTTGGTGACTAACAGCAGCAACACTTAACGAAGTTGAGTGAGGATGATGGTTAAGCATTTCTCATCCTAAGGAGCTACTATGGCAGCTGCAGAAGGCTCCTACAGTCTGGCTGTGCTCTGAATAACCTCTCTCACTATGGTTCACATTAAAATTTTTGATTATCTGTCAGACTGCTGCTCCCCTTCTCTTCAGCTATCAGAGTTGCAACACTCTGTAGAAGTCATTTACTTGCCAGTGGTACCGTTAGCCCTTTGTGAACAATTAAGCTGAGGTCGGAGGTTGTAATATATCAAATTTGCGGACCATATTAAATTTTATTTTTACTGAAAGGAACTTTTTGTCTCTTTTATCAGGAGGAAAATTAGGCTGTGAACTGGAATTCCATCAGGCTGTCTACTGTGAAGCCCCGTGGCTTTAGAAAAGGGGCAATAGTGGTCAGAAATGACACTCGAAAGGTAAATTTATTTCTTTTTTATTAAAAAGGATAAGTTATGACCTGTACAGTATATCTTAAAGAAGGAGGGATGTTAACACGATAAACTGCATTTTTCCATTTCTTTTAAAAAGTCTGATCTTGCCAGGCCAGAGATGGGATGGGAGGGAAGGGGATGCTGAGCTACTGCTGAAGCTGCAGAGCATGGCCTTACTCAGCCTCTTTGCCTGCCCCACCACAGAAACTTCTGGCTTTGGTTTTTGGAAGAAGGGTAGAATGGTTTCTTCTGGTCTGAAAACAACATGGAAATGTGAGCTAAATATTCTACCTATCCAATTATAAATGAACAAGCAGCTCAGAATAGGTTTTTGGAAAAGATTTTCTGTTTGATTCTGGAGCTGGAAGTTTTTTGAGGTAAAGTTTTTAAAACCTTTGAAAATACCCTCAGTCTGGGGCTTTTCTCTGACCAGAAGCCCACCAGAAATTTTGCCCCTTAGAGATTACTTTCCAAAATTTTGTTCAAACTTACTATCTGTGAATTTTTGCCATTCTAAATAATTATAATTTAATAAATGGAAACAATGTTATTATAAAACCAAACTACAGTGAAACCCTGTGGTGTTCCCTTGTTTCCAGAGAACAGACATTTTGGGACACCTGGTCAGCAGCCAGCCAGGCTGATGCTGCCTTTCACCTCTCTGGGGCTGTATTCTAGATCTTAGATTGTTTAGATTGTCTTCTGGACCTACTCATGCAAATATGTGCCTGTTCTCTTCCTATAAGATAGGCCTTCCTGTCCTGCACATAAATCATGAAGTACACACGTGAGGCTCAGGAACCTGCATGCTGATCTTGTCACTCCTTACACAACCTGCTCTTTTTGCACAGGTCTGGCCACCCGTGGGTTACACACAGACGTGGTTGATTTTGTGCACAGTGGCTGATGATATCAAATTAGGCTGCAAAGATCCAAGAACCTTTTCATTTTTCCGTAGGATTAAAGGATTGCCCTGCTATATTTGGCGTGGGTTTCTCCTCCCCTCTTTGCTGCACAGTGTTATGTTCCACTCATCCATATCTCCTGTGTTTCCACCCTGAAGAAGGCGGAATTTCAACAGCAAGAAAATGGATTCTATTGTGCTCTGTATAATTTGAAAAACACCCTGTGGGATGAATTGTGCAATTTTAATATTCATTATCTCAAATGCAGACAATAGAATAGACCCTAGTAGGAAAGACCGATTAGCAGATTACTGAAGATAGTTTTTTCAACTTGGCACATTATTTGATGATAAGTGGGTAAAACAGTTTCTCAGGACCTGAGTTTTTGGTATTGAAAAATGAAATGTAATGGCTGTGTGGGAACCATTCTTCAGTAAACACATACATGGGAGCTCACAGGCCACGCACGGGTAGAACTGACTTCCTTTGTAACTCTTAGGCCTTACAGGTTTAGCAGCTGAAACCAAGGGATTTCTGTTGCTCCCTCCAACTCTAAATGAAAGACTGGAGAAGGGGAGCATGAAATCAGTCCATAAACTAAATGGTAATGTTTTAATTTCAATTCTATTGTTATTCTTCTTATTTGTCTATGTGTAATTGTGTAGTTTGCATATTCATTTCTTTCTTTCTCAAAAAGGTTTTGTTATTGTGGTTTGGGGTTTTTTTGGTTGGTTTTTTTTGTTTTCTTTTTTTTTTTTTGTTAGGCAAAAGTTTGACTCCAAAAAGAGGGTAAACTTGTCATTAAAAGACTATAAGGGAAAGAAAGAAATAAAAAAGGGCTATTTTCCCTACATTTAAAGATTTATGTCGGATAAGGATACAAGGTGGATATAGTTTTGTGGAAATAGAGACACTAAGATTTTTGCAGACTAGAGCAAATGAAATTATGTTTGGCAGCATGATTAGGGAGTGTGATAGAATTTAGCCAAGCAAAAACTCTTGTAATCATCACCAAATGCATTCAAAGTAACCTGATAATTTTTATAAAGGCTGTAGTACTTGACAGTTCCTTTCTTCAAGTGAAGTCTTCTGGGGTATTCAGTCTGTTAAAAACTTCAGTGAAATGCAGCATTTCATGCTAGCTTTGTCCCTTTCCATTGAAGACGATATTTTTTGTTTCTTTCTTTTTAGTAAACAACATGTAATTAATAGAATTCCAGTTCCTGTGAAAAAGAGAAGATGTTTTTACTTCACACAACCATCTAAGGAAGAAAGTTCTTCTTCTTGTAGAAACACTATCACAGCTACAACCTTCTTGACTAGTTCTTGATGTCCTCCTGTCAAACATTGTTCTTATTACATGGACACTTGTCAAGATTTTGTGTCAGTATGCCTTAGATTCATAAGAGCCTGCTGAGACAGTGCACAAAGCTGTAACATCTTCCATTTCCAGGGCTGCTTTGACAAAAACTGGGACTCTGCCTCTTGTTCTGAGGTCAGGATGGACAGTGGTAGAGGGTTTCTTCAAGCCTAAGCCAGCCTCAGATGTGGGAGGTGCATAGGAACTGAAGCAGACTGGGGTAGTGCCTGAGCATTGACCAGGACTTGGAAAAGACTGACTTGAGGAACGTTTTCTTTCATCCTGAAGTTAAAGTAACAATCAATTCAAGCAGCAGCCTCTGCTGCCTGCCTAGAATCACGATGTTCTGTGCACCCACACAAAACCAGGGAGCGGGGGGAGTCCACTGCAGCCTCCACTCATTTAACCTGTCTGCAGCTGTCACTAGAGATGCTGGAAAGCAAGTCCCCATCACAGGTATTTCCTGGTGCTGTCAGATGATGTGTAGTGACTAAAAGGGTTGCAGAGGCTGAAAAAAGAACAGGCTACAACAGACAATATTTAATAAGTTCATCTTGAGATTTTTCAGTTGTTTCCATACTTACATATATTTTAAAGTAGCTCTGCTTGCCCATCTACTTTTTTTCCTAGCTTATACTGTTTCTGGGCCCGAGGACTTTGTCTTTCCATTGTGTGCTGTCTCACAGACATAGTATAATGACAAACCAATGCCCTTGCTTCTAGTTAATGAATAGTCTCTAGTTTTCTGGGTTTTTTTCAGGCAAGAGTGTTAAAGAAAGCTTAGCTTTCAGCTATTAAAAATATTCAATGACATTTGTGACAGATTTTCCACTTCTTCTTTCCTGCTGCACGTAATCTTCAAGATCATTAAAGGGAAATTCTGAGATTTTCCATGCTCCGTGCTAATGTAGCACTTGTTTCATAATGAAGCTTGAAATGGTGAGTTTTTTCTCTGCACATGATTAATGCTAAAGTCCACATCCTTATCTGATAGAAAACACCAAGAACTCCACTGGAGTAAATGAAGTTAGGATAATTTGCATCGCTTGAGGATGTGGCCCTGTATCTGGCTGACATTATCCTGCCTGCTACCATATAGACACCAGCTGGGGTGCTGTTGTTTCACTGCTATTTGGGATAGGAAGGATCTTAGTGGGGGAGAATGAAAGTGGAGAATGGTCATTGCTAGCACAAGTTAGGAATGAGCTGTCTGAAGTACAAGATGATTTAAATAAAAAGAAAAACTCACCATGACATAGTGAGGTGCAACTGAAAATGACCTGAACCTAGTGAGGTTGCTCTGCTTCTTGTTACTCTAGAGAGATCAGTGCTCAGAGGAATCCTCCCAGCCCATGTGTGTGATCAGGGATGGGAAACTTCTCCCATGCCCTGGCGTTTTCAGGTCAAACTGAACTGCTTAGGGGCTGTACCTCAAAGCCATCCAGAGGCTCTAACTACTACTGTGCAAAATGCCCGGTTCCTCAGGTGGAGCTGGCAGGAACCAGTTCTTCAGCTGTGAGGACATTGGCTTTCTATTTGCATTTGGATGGAAACCAAGAGGTTGTTTTTTTCTCTCTGACTTTGAATAGAGCTCTCTCTCCTCCTTTAAGCTGCCCTACTTCTTAAGCAGTGATGCTGTTTGCAGTGCTGTAGTTACCTAGTTCTGGGCCTTTCTTTCAGAACACTTGTGCCATAATATTCCTCTCTGGAAGTGTCTTGCTAGAGGCACTGTCTCCCCTCCAGTCCTGAGGAGAACATGTCTTGTTTCTGTGGCACAATGGAAACTTCTGGACTTGTCATTCTGTCCAGCATGACTGAAATAGCTGTAAAATATGGTGTGCAATTTTAGTAGGTTCCAACTCTGTTCCTTGAGCTGAAGGAAGAGAATGTATACAGCAAAACAGGTAAAGTTTTTACTCAATTTTTTCCCCCAAATGAATTTTTGCAATAGTTGTTCACAGGTTATCTTCAGTTAAATAAAACTTTATAAATATTTGATCCAGGCACTGTTTAAATCAGAACAGACTTCCTGTTGAATTGAATGAGGTCAGACTGGGGCTTCAAGTGAAAGTCAATAGTTTTTAGTTCCTTCGTTCTCCTTCTTGCCCGATCCAGCACTTACACATAAGAAAGCTGGCCAGCTGTGAGGTGGTGATTCAAGAAGGATGGGTATGCCTCAGAAACCATTGCTCCAGCTGTCTCAGGCTGTTCTGGTGAGCCAGAGGTTTGAGCTCTTCAGCCCAGGGATAGAGAATTACAAATGTGTGCTGAAATAGAAGCCAGAGTTCAGGGTGAGGACACAGTAGAACAAAGCCCATTGCTGTGGGAGAATTATAATAAATGGCATGAAACAAAGCATGATCATTTAAAATTCTTGCCAAATGTGACTTGTGATTGTCACATTTCTTGGGAATATGGTCTGCTACAAAAAAAAAAAAAATCCATAAAAAGAACCCAAACCAAAAAATCCAAACCAAACAAAACAACAACAGAGCCTGCACAAAAAAACACCAAACCAAAAAAAAAATCCCCGAAAACAAGGAGAAAAAAAGAGAGAAACTGGTGATTCTTTGGAATTAAAAGTTTAGGATATGACATGGAGAATTAGACATGGGCCTCCTGTTAGCAAGAATGTTGACCTCCATGTATAGTTCTGAAAATAAACCCTATCTCCAGCTCAGCATGGCTTTTTTCTTCCACTGAAGAACAAGCATAGTTGTCACCAGGGAGGAGAATAGATCTCATGATTGGAAACTTTTGATGTCATTTTCAAATGCAGTTGTAAACCTGAGTGTTGACATGTAGGTGTCTGCGCCCATAATATTTACAAACCAAGATGTTCGTGTGCCTAGCTTTCATGGTGCCAATAAAATATTGCTGAATATTTCATGGCAAATTTTTAGGCTTCACCAATTATTGCTAAAAAGAGGGGTAAAAAGGCAATTATAGCAGAATTGAGAGTATTCTGCATAAAAAAACTTCTTTAATTTTATTTCATTTTTATCATGGATTTAGAGTCAAAAAACTGTTCTGTAACATTCAAGACTCTTCAACAATCTTTATCATAAGCATGTATTTTTGGCAGGTAGCTCCAGTGAAGTCTGGGCAAGTGATGATGACACTCTGAAGTCAACAGGAGGGTAAGGTGGCAGTAAAACCTAATGTGCAGAATGCTAAACCGGGGCTCACAACATCAGGTCCCACCGCAGCTCTGGGTGCGATTTGGATTCTCTCAGCCTCAGTTTCCTCCTGTGTAAACAGCAATGATCTCTTTTGTGAAGTTCTTTGAGGTCTGCAGAAGAGAAGTACTGTAAAAAGCCTTGCTTGCTGTTATGCATATCTTCAAAACAAATCCTTCAGCTCTTTGCTGGGTTGGGTGAGTGTGCTTAGCACTTTGTGTGATCAGGCTGTAGATTACATAGGCAGTGGTTTGTAATAAGAGCCTTATCAGTAACAAAAACCCCTCTGTCATTATCAGACAAGCAACAATCGCGTTTTAAAATGGTTGCCAAATGTGTTTATTTGAAGATGGTTGTTTCTAGCGTGGCTCAAACCATTGTGTGGCAAGTGTTCAATTGCTTCCCACTAAAGCCAACATTTATAGCTTGGAAAACTCTGTTAGATAAATGTCAGTTTCTGTCATAATTTGTGGAATCAATACAAACTGAGTAAAAGAATCACAAACAGTAATGTGAAAATAAAATGATCTGTGTTATGGTTTTTAAGTAAATGATGATAAACTAATAAATGCCATTAGCTGCTGCCATTACTTTGTTGAATTTAGCTGATGTTACTGTGTTGACTTTAAAAGCTATCAGCTTAACTATATAAATCCATTTGACATGTCTTTATTCAGATAAAACTTTAATACTGCAAGTGTAGCAAATTAGATGCAAATGCTCTTTTTATTTTAAGTATATTTAAAGCTGCCTTTTCAATGCAAATTTTACAGGAAATCTCAACAAGCTAGGACAGACATCTTAGCTGTCAGCGTGCAGCACTTTCATTTCGGTCTCAGGCATGGGAGCTGCGTTTTTTCCCTGCAGACTGAGATAATTAAAACTACAGAGAGATGGTTTTAAATATACATGATACACAGTTACTTAAATTGTGGGATAATGCATAAATGCAGCCCTTAACATTTTTTGATAGCACAACACTGACCAGATAACATAGCAGAGTGGATTGTAGAAAAAAAATCTTTGCGTAAACAGTTTAATGTTTTGGGTTGTGAGTGATTTTTTGGGATTTTTTTGTTAGTTAGTTTGGTTTTTTTCTCTTGCTTTTCACTTGAATTATTGTGGAGGCACAGAAATACCAATTCAAACTCTGGTCTGTGAATGCCCTCATTAAAAAGATACTGATACTATTAACTTTTTTTTCTTTTTTTAATTATGCTTTAACTTCTTTGTTTTTTAGCAGTCCATAACCTCCTTGGAATACATATCTATTTCAGCTTTCATTTGCTGAACCCCCTGCATGAGTTTATCCAAACAATGTGAATTTACTGAGATCTTTTTAAAATCCTACATCTCTTGTGGTTGATAAAGCTGACTTTAGCTAAGAAGACTTGGATCAGGGTGATTTAAATTTCACAGTGAAAATGATAAGGGCTTTACTAGAAATAATAAGCACATTCAAATACTGTCATGGGCAAACAGTGGAATGTGCAGTGAGAAATTTGGCAAGGCTAGTCTTTTTCAGTGTTGATTTAATGAAGTAATGGATAGTAAAATAGAAAAAAAAGAGACTTTTATTCAGAGGTAAACTTATGTTAATTCCATATCAGTAGTTTTATAAAGCTTTATTCATTAAAAAGCAGCATTAATGCTCTAATAACTTTTAAAATGTCACGCTGTTTAAAAACAACAAAAAATCCCAAACCAACCCACCAGCTAGAGAAGAAGAGTCGTGTCTTTTGGCAGCTCTCTACAAAGTGGCTGAGTGATACCCTATTATTGTCAGGAACCACATGTCAGTTTTTGAGCCTGAGGATAACTTGTGTTTCAGGGGAAAAAAAAAAAAAGGCAAAAAAGGGAAAAAATTTAAAAGCCCATATCTATTTAAGCTCTAGGGCAAACAATAATTGTCCCCAGTTTAAAATGTTTTGAACATTTGCTTGTCGATTTAAACAACGCAGAGCCTCACCTTTCTCATTCAAATGGTGCAGGGAATCTGTATAGCCCCAGTTGTAGAGGATGGCTTGTCTGGGCATCTTCCATTTGCTGGACCAAAAGGATCTATGGATCCAAATGTGCTTTTGAGTGATGTTGGCTGTTTTGGCCATGGCTGTGGAATAGGGCAGGGAGAAGGGCAGGAGCACCCAGGAGAAGACAAAGTTATTTTTCGAGGCACTCTTTCAGATGTTTTATTCCCTTCATTAACAGGGTTTGTGTACGGCAAGGAGCTGGCATCCAGAATTAGTGTGGTCTGATGAGTGAGGCATTTGGAAAAAAAAAAAAAAGGCAGATCACTTTCAAGAAGAGGCGAGGGAGAAGAAAAGGAAAGAAACATCACTGTTGCCAAAGGGCTGAGGTTAAGAATCCCTCTGTGCAATTTAACAGTTTTTAATTCCTACATTTTAATGCCTCGCAGGCCATTGTGTCAGTCTACTTTAGCTCCTTCAAGGAGCCATCTCACTGCTGCCAAGTGGATTAGCTCCCGGAGGGGCTGCGGCTCCCCCCGCTCGCTCAGGGATCGCAGCCACATCCATCACCCCCGGCGCTCCCCGAGCCCTGCCCGCGCTCCGCCCCTGCCTTTGGGCGCCCGAGCTGTCCGCACCACGCTGCCTGGCAGTCTCTAAGTGAGATACGCTTTGTTTCTCACAGGTGCCCCTATGATCTTTCTTTTCCTTGGGTTTTTTTTTTTTTTTTTTTTTCTTTTTCCTTGAGGAAGGTGGTAACAACCTAATAGAAGGCTTCCTTCCCTCAACGCAGCGGAGAAGTGGTCATTAGCAAACACAGAGAGATCAATATTCCTGCCCAACCTTTCTGGTTGCAGTTCCAGACAGTAATTATATAGCTGTTATAAACCCATGAATATCGTGTATAAGGAAAAACTAATCTCTTCAAAACAGCTTATTTCCATAGTTAATGACCGGAGGACTACAACTGACTTTGTCACTGACAACTTCTTTGTGTTTGGGAAACAGATTTTGTAGGAATAAAATTATTCTAAGGTTAAAAAAAAAAAAAAGAAAAGAAAAAACCCACCAAAACCTTATGAGGTAAAATTCCCCCATCCACCATCACATACATATTTCCTGCATTTGGGTCATTACTGGACAAGTATGTCGTTTAAGACCCAGAGATTAATGAGCCATTTTATGAGACTAATACATTTTAAATTTTAACACTGGAGTTTGCATTTATAATTGTACAATTATACGTTCGTTTAGATTTTTTAAAGATAACTAATCACAGGTGACTAGAACTGTGTGAAAAGGCAGAATTTATGTTTCTCCTGCTGCAGGAGTACTAAATCATGCAGGAATTGAAATTGTTTTCCATATGACAGATAGCTCAAGCAAGATTAGTCAGCCACTGTTTCAGATATAATGCTTTTTTTATTATGCATACTTTATGTGGGACTATTATATTTGTAACATATATTTCTGCATGCAGCAAATTAACTATTATGTAATGCAAGGACCAAGAAAGAATATCATTAGTTCTTGCTATCCCGCAGTTTTGAGCAGCTGGTGAAATATATAACAGTCATCCAACAGCTAGCTTCATGTTAACATGTATAACAAAGCCTGAACGATTCCTGTTTGACAGAACTTTACCATGTAGTAATAAATAAGGCTGAATTATTGATGGTGAATAACTCCTAATATTATTATGACCTCAATTAAGTGCTTTTTTTCAGACACATTAGCAACAAAAGGTCTTCTCTTTGCTCATTGCTGGTTTTTTCAACTTCCACTTTGCATTAAAATCGAATTGATCAAACCTATTTGCCATTTCGCTGTGAGTGGGTAACCATAATGGGTAATCTATCAGCATGGTGCTCCCCTTAAAGCTATTAACACCTTTTGTTGTTTTACTCAAGTTTCTAAACGTGCTGAGAGGTTCAAAAAGGCAAACCCTACAATCTGTTAGGATTGCACAGAGCTGTGACTTGTGGCACTCTTTTAATTACCATACTTTTTTAACTCTACGGTTAAATACTGATATTTCTGACACTAAGTAAGTCTTTATTTACTTATGAAGCTGTGAGACAGCTAAATTAAAGCTGATTAGCAAGATGGCAGCTCTGCTGCTTGCAGCTGAGGTGAGTATAGCTGCAGCATGGCATCTCCCCACAGCTCGCTGCTTGATTCAGTCACTGGGGCTGAGATCACTCAGCAGCAAGACAAATAAAGGGAGCTTAGAGTTTTTTACCCTTTGGCAAATTGGCAAATTGTGTTAGTTACATGGATATATGTGTACAGTGTGGAGCAGTCTGTTTGTGAGGGAGCTTTATAAAAGGCAGAAGGAGTCAATTTCTACGGACAGGTTGTATAGTGTGCATGCTCGGGGAGTTCTGGGATTACACTCATTAAAAAAGTGAAGAACTAATGAAATAATCGGAGGAAGACTGAATAAACTGGAGAATACAAGTATGGACCAGCTGTCTCAGCAAGGCTGTCTCTTCTTTCACTTGAGTCTGTTGAAGACGGCTGCCCTTCTGTAACCATTCCTCAGGTTTGAGCATCTGGATTTTGGAGTTGCCTTACCAATGGAGCTGAATGGCTAGAGCTAGAGGGAATTCCTCATTTACCTGCTCAAGTCAAGTCTAGGCTGAGAGCCCTGGAGGTATAATGCTAATGCAATGGCCAAGACAAAGTATGTGGTGCCTTCTGTTCATCAGCACAAAACCCTGCTAATGTTCTTGGAGAAAATCTCAACAGAAAAGCCTGGTTAGAACAAGCAGGGGAATCCTTTATTCCTGCATATGTTCCTCTTTTATTTTTTTTTTTACTTTTTTAAAAAAAAATATTTTGTGTGTGTTTGTATGTGTGTGTGAAGGTGGTTGTATGTGTTTGTTCTTGGTTTTGTTTTGTTTTTAATCTTTTCTGTTCCATTGCACTTCTAGTAGCTTTAATGAGTGTGTCCTATGGATGGAGAAGGCCAGCTGGAGATGTGCTCCCTCGGTGGATTGTGTCATGGGAAGGAGCTGCTGTCGACCAGAAGAGAGGCTCCAGTTCCACTGTGGGTTCAGGAGAAGTGGGAACACCTCGGTGGAAACCTCTGCACAGGGTTTGTAAACTGCATGTGTGTTTGGTGGGAGAGCACAGTTGATTTTCCATAACAAGGGGGAATGTCTCTGCCTAGCAATCGAAATGCAGCCTTGGGACCAAGCCTGTTGCCTGTGACACTTCATGAAAGGGTGAGAGTCTCCTGAGTTCATCCATAATTATTCTTACATCAAATTCTTTTAATTGCAGAGTGTCACGAGTGAAGGCAGAGAAACCAGTTCATTACTGGCACAAGAAGAACCAATGGCATTGATTTAAGCCAGGTTACACCTTTTATGATGTTAATGTCAGCAGTGGTTTGGGCCCTTTTGCTTCTACTTACATAGTGAGTCAAAAGCAGGGTGAAATGTAGAAATATTTGTGTTGGCTTCAAAACATGATTGAAGATAAATTGCTGTTAAGCTCCATTTCTGTCTAGCTGTTGATACATGTAATATGGCAAATTAATTAAGAGCTTATACTCACAATATATAGGGATTTCAATTGTTTTAAAGTGGTGGTTAGTCTTTCAGCAGCTAGAGGATACACATGCCTGAGTTATTCTAGTAGACCAATGCTTCCAGAAGCAT
Source organism: Phainopepla nitens (assembly GCA_013400175.1). NCBI lineage: Eukaryota > Metazoa > Chordata > Aves > Passeriformes > Bombycillidae > Phainopepla > Phainopepla nitens. The sequence goes on from VXBQ01015233.1 coordinate 70,609, forward strand.
ATGTTTCGTTTACCACACTTGGAGTTGCTTCATGTCAATCACCTTTCGTGCATTTTTATCGTGTGTTGAACAAACCAGAACTGTCCTTTGCCCATTTTATGAGTGTCCTGCAAAGCAGGGAATTAAGTGGCTTGATGACAGCTCATCCATCTCACTGTTTTTGAAAGGGATTCTCCTACTGGACATCATGCAGAGCAGTGCTTTTTTTGAAGCCCACCCACCTAGTACTAGTCGCCCTTCACAAGTGGTTGTATTTCCCTAAGGCGCTTCTTGGAGTGGTAAATGTGCATCATCAAACAGCAGATTTTTTAATGGTATATAGTGATGTTGACTTTCCTGATGCTTCAGCTGCTGTTGTCTTAATGTAGGCTGTCGCTCGTATGTCAGCTGGAAACAAAAATCAATAGGCAATGTGAATGGGAGTGAAGGGAAAAGAAAGAAACAAAATGATGAACAAGAATTCAGTATCTTCCCTCATAAACTTTATTCAGCTGGTGTGTGTTTTACCATTTCACAGGATCTGCAGCTAATCCCCACAATCTCTCAGTCTCAGAACTCTTCCCATTTCATGGAGAAGGAAACTAAGGCACAGTGCCCATGGCAGAAACTTCTCCAGGTCCTCAGATTTACCTCCAATAAGCTCAAACAATTTGTTCAAGGGCACTCAGAATCTGGGTATATATTCATGTCTACCAACTCCTTGTTCCCAAACCATCTGTACCGAGGCTTCCCAGGCCTATGAGTGTTTGAGGGTGTGACACATATTTAGTCAGCTGGCAATTTTAAAGGAAGAAACCTGTTGTTATTTAAGAATAATAGTAAAGGTGTCTAGCACGCTCTTGATGCTGTGTGCTCACGTTGTTTGCCCTGTCTAGGTGTGTGAGGTGGGCGCTGGGCAGTGCCTCGCTGCCCCGGCAGCCCGCACCGCCGGGCGGGGCCATGTCCGGGCCAGGAGGGAGGGAGCGGCTGGAAAGGACCGACAGCCCCGCTGCAGACGGGGAGGGAGATCTTTAGTGAAAGCACCGCAGCGGCCACATCTGTGACTGAATGCCCGGCCCTTCAGCCCCTATGCTGTGTTTACCGCTCCGTAATGCGGTATTGTTTACTCACAATTAAACTCTTTACCGTTAATTTCCCCCTCTGCCGCTGAATTGATCACACGGCCCCAGCTGGCGGAGGCCGGGCAGATGTGCTGTGCACAGTGTGTCAGCAGGGCTGGGGCCGCAGCCGCTCCCTCCCGGCCCCGCTCCCGGCCGCCGGCGCGGAGCTGCGGCGTGGGAAGCGCTGATTCTTGTCAGCCTAAATTTCACACCGGAGATAACAAACGCTTGGAAGCCAGGCACTGCTCGGAGGAGATAAACACATTTTACCCCATTAATTAAAACGTATCTGTAAATTTAAGCGGAGATGGTGGCTATAATAAGTTTTGAACCCGTGACAAATGTCAACAGCAAAAGGCCTGAGATAAGACCGTGTCAGATCCCTGTGCGACGATATGTGTGTGCCTTCACCCCAGCAAGCTGGAGCATCACACGGGTCAGGGGCTGCGGCTGACGCCAGGCGGTTCAAGTAACCTGTAACAGGGCTTCTGGGGAAGTACAGAGAGCCCTACTGGGAGCGTGGCTTGTGCCCATCTCATAGCAAAGTTGGGCCCTTTCACTGATTTTGAATATTTGGTATTTCGCTAAACTTCTCTTTTGATTCTTTAGCCTCAATGAAAGTACAAGCTATGTATATTGGTGTGTCCAACATACCTGCTGCAGAACTGAAGTGATGTCAGACTCTAGAATATGTGTGAATTTCTTTATAGATTTCCTTTGTTCTCCCTCAGCCCTTTGCTGGTCGTGCCAGGGACGCTGAAGGCAATTATTTGAAGCATCCCTAACCTGTTCTGTGTGGCACGTAATTATTTCTGGTACAAGGTGTGGGTGTAACAAGAATGTTAATGAAAATTAGGAAGAAAACAGTGGCAGTGGGATTCCATTCCTTGCTGGAGGTGGATACTAGAAATGGTTTGAAGTGCCTGGTCTTGAATCAGTCAACACTGGAATTGGGTTGCAGCTTTTGTACCCATTCTCTTCATCAAGGTAGGTGATAGGTTAGTTAGGTCCAGTTTTGCTAACTGTATTGCAGCTGGGGGATTCTGGGTGGAAGCTGTTTCTGGCCCAGCTGTCTCAGTAGCTCTAATAGTGCAATTTTTTCTCCTTGCAGAGAAAGAACAGAGACAGGGACATCTGTAGGAATGCACATCCAGCTTCTCCTCAGAAAAAAAAAAAAGTACATCTTTCCTTCTTCCTTTGTCATCTCTACTGAACTTGCCAGAAATGTGTTTACCATGAAGGTGGATTTGTGTCTTCTTTCATGATAAAGACCATCTCATTCAGGTAACCTGCTGAGGATTCAAAGACTTTTGGACGTTCCTGACTTGTTCTTTGTTCAAAGCAGTGACTGAAACGAGCAGGTCTGCTGGTCCCCATTTGGATCTGCGGGCCATCCATTCTGGTATTACAGAGAGATGGTTTAATTTTAATTTCTGAGGATTTATGTACCAAAATAGGAATACCATCTCTAGTTCTTTGGCTTAAGGCTCTATGACCAGGTCTTTAGGACTTATCTGATTGGTTATTATGTAAGAAGTCTTGTTTTGTTGGTTGGGCTTTTTTCTGGTTTGGTTTCAGCTTTTTTTGGTAATGTTTATATGGATGTGATTATAGCAGCTACTCAAGAGAGCAGATCTCTAAACTTTTTCTGATGGGGTCAGTCTGGTTTTGTGAGGCATCAGTATGAAAGATGGCAAAAAAAAAAAAATTGAAGCCAATATACATTTAGAATTCCTAAATTCTCCTAGATGTTGGTGGGAATCAAGTGGTTATTCTTAAGATCTGAGTTATTTTATATTTTTTTTTTACTTTTTTTTCTTCATATTAGATTAGTTCTTGTTACATGCTAATTATCTAAAACATTATTACAAAATTTGATATTATTTTCAACTCAAAATATTAATAAAGTTAGTATTCCAATTATTTAAATTGAACTGCTTGAATGATTCAAAGTGAACACGTTATTTGATCAAATTCCTTATTTCTGTAATTGCAGTATAAACACAACCATGTTCAAATGTCTTTAAATTTATTACTACACAAACACATTGTGCATATTTTTCTCACAGAATTGATCATAATGTTGAAACTTTTATCTGGAACATAGATGGCTTGTTCCAGACTGTCTAAATAAATCAAAATATGTTGTGCCTGTTCTTGTAAGGCAAGTCTTATAAAGACTGTACAAATTTAAAAATCTGGTTCCAAGAAGTGGTTGCGTTCTACTGATTTGCCTTTTAATTCACTTTTGGTGAAAACCAGTGAACATCTACTTATTTTTGCACTCATCTTCAATCAGTTTCAGTTTTTTAAAAATGTGTAAAGATCACATGAAAGGAGTAAGGTGCTTGACTTGCTTTTCTGGAACTTTATGTCATGTCTGCAAGTTGTCTTTTCATTCACTTTTAAATCAAAGACAGGGAATGAGGCACTGTGCAGGTGCCTCCTGTACTGTGTCAGTTCACTAAACACCAGACTGTGGTTTAAAGTAAGCAAGGTATTCACTAATTTTAGCTTCTGTAGAGCTCCTAGGATGGTCATTGTCCAATTGTAGATTCTTAGGAGTTGTATCCAATTTGAAAATACCTCCTCTTTCTCCCTAAGTCTATTCCACTGAAAGAGCAGGTATTTATAGACCTCCTGCCCATCAGTTCCTGTCTCTTAACATCCTGTTCATGATGTTTCATATTTTTGCAGGTTTATGATCAGTCACCCAAAAAAGTGATACCGCCAACTGTCCCTGACTGGGAAGTGGACAGTGTCCACTGCACTCTTGTCGCTTGGTGGTGTACTCAGCACTGCAGTGGTAACTATTTTTTTAAGACTGTCTGTGTGATGTAGCCACCCGAGTGACATTCCCAGAGTGGCTCAGAACGGCGGTCGGTGAGAGGCATGGGCCAGAGGCCAGCGCTGCCGGGCAGCTGCTGCCCGCGGTGCCGGCTCCGGCCGCTGCCAGGATCCGCCCTGATGGGCCACGGGCAGCAAAGCCCCTGCTGGGCCAGGCCCCTGGGGGCTGCGGGAGAATCACGGGACATTAATCCTTTTGAAATGCCCTTGCTAATTCTTGCAGCTTTGTTCCTGTGAGCCCCGAGTTTCTCCTCCCTTGAAGCCTACACATTTTATTAGGTATTGTAAGTGGCTACACCTGCAGATTTAAATGACTAACACAAATGTTATAATGGTGGCGATCAGTCAGAGAAAAAGTTCAAAGTTCAAAGGTCGGTCTTTTGTAACTGGCGAGGAAGAGCTCGAGGATAATAGCTTGTTAATGTTATTTACCTCATTCAGCTGAAAAACTTTCTGTTGTGTAAAGACATTTACGTGGGCAATTCTGGGCATTGTCATTTGAATAGGGGTTAAATTATTCTGTTTTGTCATTAAGTGATCCTTGATTGGCAATCCATTACACAATGGGTGATCATTAAGGAAAGGCCATAAAACTGTTACACCATTTAAGAGTGAATGGTGAATGAAGCCAGATATCTCCAAGACCCGCAGTCCCCCCCACCCCCAGACTACAGCTGTTGGAGAACCAATTTAAAGCAGAAAGGACTTGGAACAATTGGAACAGTCATTTATTCCCTAATTTTGTCTTGAAAATATTTACACTGAGGTGAACAGCAGATAAACCTGCTTATAGTTGCCTGAAGTGTGTTTAGTATTGTCCGGTCTCCTGATTTTATTGCATCAGGGTAAGGATGAGCAAGGTTACTCTACTTGAAACAGTCTGACTACTGAGACTGTATCAGAATATTAGTCTTACAAATAAAAAACAAACCGTGGCATATTAATTTCAGAGAAATTGTGAAAATGAGGCAGAAACCCAAATCAAAGAACTCAAGAACTGGCTGACACAGAAGGAAGTACAACTTGCTTGGTGAAATTGTCTCCAAATCTAGATGTTAATGGTGTTCTAGGCCTGAGCCATGGCTTTTGTGGGCCCTAGGCTGGTGGCTGCTAATCAGACCCAGATGTTTTCAACCCTAAGTTTTCTGTCAAGGGACATGACAGGCTTTTCAGTCTACTGTAAATCACTTCAATTGCTGTTGTGTTTAAGATAGGCCAGAGCCAAGGCTCTTCAGTCATACTTATTAGGTTCTGCTGTGGTTGGACCTGTGTAAGCTGGGCTCCTGTGCTCCTCTTTCCCAAGTATCGTCCTGGCCTGGTTCCTGTCCAGCCTCCCCTGACTTATTTCATCCCACTGGTGGAGCAGGGAGATACAGGGTAGGAACATGTGGCTTGGACAGGACAACTCTCTGGTCTTGACTTGCATTTGGTTAAGTTGTCATAGGACCAACACAAGGAAGTTCTCATGCTGTAGCAAATTGATGGCTTTCAGCCACCTTTACCTGACTGAACCAGCCTTAGCTTTTGCAGTTACAATGCCCTAGGTGACCCCTGGGGACTGGGTTTTCCAGCAGCTGCCCAGAAAGTTTCACCCAAGCTCTTGGGAATGGTGGTTTTTCCATGACTGAAAAGCCAATGTAGCATTTAGCTAAAAACTGCAGAGCTAATTAACTGCTATGTTATTTGTCCTTGCTTCTTTATATTCCAATTACAATTGTGGCTCAACCCACTTGAGAAAGAGCCTGTTATGTGGCCTGCAAAGAGACTTAATTTTTTCAACTACAATTAAAGATAGGATTCTTTCCCAGTAATTAAAGATGTGCTGCTGCAAGCTGTGAAAGTAGGCTATAAACAGCCCACTGTGTGCAGGGGAGACTGTGAGCTGAGGCAGGCTCTCCCTGAGCTTCCCAAGCTCCCCAGATGCAGAGTTAGACACCCAGTCTGCAAACACTCACTGTTTTGCTTTACTTGGAAGGATACATTGTCTTCAGGGCCTTTGGAGAGTATCATGGTGACAAGTGTATGAGATCAGATGTTATGCTGTAAATCTGCCTTTAAAAGGGGAAAAAAGAAAGGAAATAGGAAAGCATCCATGTTTTTACATTGAAGTTCCAGCCTAGTAATAGTCAAAGATGTTCTGAATAGCAACAGACAAAGCTGTTTTAATACATTCTGTGCATTTTCCAACATCTGAATTTCTCTTTAAACTTGTACTAGGTAAATGTTACTCAGTTGCCCTTTTAGAAAACAACAATTTGACTTTTTTCCCCTCTTTGTATTCTGACAAATATTGGTCTTGATGAGTGTTAAGGGAGTAAAAACGCTAAACATCAAAGTGCTCATTATCAACCAGCCAGCTGCACTCCCCCCTGCACCTCCTCATCACACACAAACCTGATCTTTTCTGTGGGGACCGTCTCCCCCAGAGACACAGAACAAGTTCTTCTCTATGCTAACAGTGCACAACATTGTCAAATGATGTGTAATGATTTTATAATGTGAACTAATGCCACTAGGGACTGAACTGAGACTTCTGATTTCATTACACTCAATGCTGAGACTGGTTTGGAATATGAATTTGGGGCAAAGATAAAAGGCTGTGTTGGTGTCCTTTACCTATCAACCCTTGACCAGTATTATTTGACATGGATTCAGACAAGGATCCCACCTCATGTATCTCAGGAAAAAATATTTGTGATCTACATGTGTTTCTATCAAACATCGTGAGTGCCAAAAAGTACTTTTTACATCTTTGTGCCATGATTGAAATCCTAGCAAAAGTCAGAAGAAACTTCATTTCTGTGTCAGAATCTGCCCCTGGCTGGCCAAGATGATGTTCGTAAAAGCTGCTATTTGCTAATAGTGGTCTGCAGTTTTTGTGTTATAACACTTAAAGGTGAGATTTTGTTTGTTCAGTTTATTAGTAATTAAAATATTAGTTAACCTTTAATTTACAGGTGGCTCCGGAAACATAAAGGCAACCCATGTATTTACACTGTGCACTAGATTTGTGGTCTGTTTTGTTGAACTGAATAAAACCTTTTTATACAGTGACAGAAACATAACTACAGAGCAAATGGTGCTCCTTTACCTATTATTATCTGTGTTACCATGAAGCCTAGGATACCTGTCTGATTGAAGTTATTTCATCTTTCTGTGTCCTAGGAGACTGTGGAAAATAGAAAAAATGCCATAACATTTTTCTCTAGAATGGGTAATATGGGAATTATCTTCCTTCTTCATTCTGATGTAAGGAAAAAAAAAAAAAAACAACCCAGGCTTTCAGTCAAATTCTCATCTACTGTAAGTATGTCTGGTTCTATTGTTTTCAAGACAATTTATCCCATTTGTACCAGCAGAAAATGTAGGCCATGCTAGTGACAGCAGGGAGATGAACACCCTGAGTCTCCAGCTAATTTTCAAATGTAATCTACCTGCTAATGTGTGATATGGGAACTAAGTGTCCTTTATATGCTCTTAAAGCACTTCAGATGCAAGAGGGATAGAAACTAATCCAGCTTCAAAGGTAATTATATTGGGAATTACACTGCTTCGTGCAGTAAACTGTATTCAGTACCCTGCCCTTTTTTTCCAGCTCTACACCACTGCACCTGTTTTAGATATGAGTAAGAGTTAATCGTAAGTCAATTAAATTCAATATGTGAAATAGTAAAGAGAATCCTTGAAAAGATGTAAAAGCATCTAAAATATAAGTGGTGATTAAGATTGTTTCCTCTTGTGCTTATTCATACTGGACAAATGATTTACTTTCATCATCTAATATATTTAAACTATCTTGGTTGTAGGGTCACAGCACTGTGAGATGGGAGGAAAGACAATAGTAATCAAAAGTAAACCATGCCACTTTTTTTCTCTAGTGCCGCTAATCTTAATTGAATCAATCTCGTGGCATATGTTGACAGTGAAAGATTACTCGAACCTGGGAGGCCAAGCTGGACAGAGCTTCCAGAATAAATAAATAAATAAAAAAAATCTTCCTTAATCATTAATTTGTTCATTCACTCCCATTTGCTTCCATTCTTCAATGTCTTAGGAGGTGTACCCCATGCAACCTTCCTCTTTAACAATCATTTCCAAGTGTTCCTCCCAATAAGCTCATGTGCTTTTGAAGAAACTAATTTGCCTGAGATGAATACAGCAGAGATGCTTTTGTTAAGAGAAATGTAGTTGGATTTTATAGAATTGAGCATTTTGTGAAAAAGGATAGCATTTCTAATGAATCGCAACAAAACTGAGTTAATTTTGGAACTGAAATATGTCCTGTTGGAGAATATTAGGATGGAGTTGAGGAGTGGTTATAACCTATTCATAGATTCACAATAGCCCTAGTCCTATGAAAATAAGGCAGAGAGGTGAAAATACATTGAAGTTCATGGAAAAACTACAGGCATCCTGAGGATTACACAAAGCTATAATCATAACAACCAATAAATAGTAATATTCTATCAGATTAACTTTTCCTCCAGGATTTTATTGATTTTGGTACTATTTGAATGCCACTGTTGACTGTTGTTTTAATTTTATTATTATTTTGTTGCTACTGAACAAGAAGACTACACACGTACTTGTGCCTTCTTCCCAGTTTCCCTCACTATATAGATATTCTGCATTATAAGTTCATCAGTGTTACAAAGTTACTTAAATAAATTTGTCGATTTGTGAGATTGAGGAAGACACTTAGAGGATGAGCTAGGATTTCTGATCAGGCCTTCATATCTGCAAATGTTTGTATTTGCAGAATTATAAATGTGAAAATCTTAAAAACCCAGACCTTGAAATGAAGTCTGAAAGGGCAGAAGCATCTTTGCAGAATCAGGACCTTAAAGATTACATTGAAATCTCTCTAGATATAAGGCTAGATTAAATCTATTCCTTCTTAGAAATATAATGTTGGTAGGTGTGAAGTTAAGGTTTTGATGAACAACACTGTTCATATTTTGTGGAATCCATTATGAGCCCATATAATTTAAAATATTGCTATATTGTGCATTAATAAGATTCGTATGCAATTAGATGGTATTTGATGATGAAAAGGAGGTTTACTGGTGACGTGCAATAAAATCTCTAATGTAGTAGCAAAACCTTGATAGAGATGTAATAGTTTGTGCTGAGTATATATGGTCTATACAAAATTTAAATTTATTTTCCCAATGCATTTATTCTGTTACAAAGTAACTCTACTTTATTATACCCTTGGATTTGGGTATGTGCAGACAGAATTAGTTCCTTTAAGAGACGTAGATGTTTAGGTCATTTCTCAGGGATTGATTGCACTTCATAACTTGAACTTCTTTCCAAAGCAAGGAAGTCACTTTTAACTTCTTATTCTGGCATTGAAAAAACAGATCAAATGTATTTCTCAAAAAATGAAAAATCCCTTATGTTTTAGCAGCCTAAGTCAATGTCACTTACAAAATTACCCAAGAAATCAAATAGGAAACCCTAAACCTTTCCAATGACAAATAATTTCATCCATATTTGAAATCAAGAGAGCATATTTGGTAAAGTTCCCACCTCAAGCTTACCCTCTTTAAAAATACCATTTTGTTTTATTTTGATGTATATATTTACAACAGAATAATTAGCATTTTACAAATCAGTTATGTGAAGTTGTTCACATTACTGTGAGGGCAATAAATCCACATGCACATAGTCTTGTATTATAGAGATCATTTAAGTGAGTGTAATTTTAACATTTTGATGACAGTTTTAGGATCCTACCAAGCAGTGATAAAGCTAGCAGTAATACTATGTGATAATTCTGCCTTTCATTATGATGCACTTTCTCCATACTAAATCAGGCCAAGATGCAAGCTATTAACCCCGGGTAAAATTCATTCATTATGCATGTACGTTATTCCTAAAATTATTGATAACACTTTTCATAATAGTTATTTTTCATTAATTAACTTTTGCAGCTATATTAGTATTTATGATAAGTTTATTAGTCTTGAGTTTTTCTTGGATAATAAATACAATCTCAGAGCCTCTTATAGTTTCTCAACGTTGCAAGCTCTCTCAGTGTCGGTGCTGTAAGGCCACAGTGCAGTTGTGAAACACTAAATTAAGCTGTGTTTCAGTAAAGTTTTAGAAAGGGGGTAATGAATGTCCTGTGCACCACTGCAGTTAAGAACATGGCCCAGAAACCTTTGCTTGCCATAAGGAAAGTAAGAAATGAAGCTGCTGAAGCTGAATCCATTTCATGAGTGTAAACTTGGTACCAGGTTTGTTATCTTCCCTTATGCAAAGCGTGCGGGTACTGGCTGATCAGAGGAGTCAGCAGCTGGAGCCCTCATCAGCTGGGAATTTCAGCAAGGCACAAGCTGGGCTTTGCTGCCAGAGATGCTCATTTGCAACACAGGAATTTAAGGCCCAGACTGTACTTTTAATGGTGCCTTAGTCAGTCCTGAGGACATAAGGAGAAGAGTGAAAATTCATCAATAATATATTTTCTTACCTGCTCTTTTATTGCCTTACTCTTGAGATCATTGTCGTCTATAAGATTACCTACATTGGAAACGAGCAGTTTTCAGGTGGATCTCACTACCTCTTTCTTTTTGGCAGGTGTTGCATATAACATGGTGCTACTTGGCCTTGTGAAGCCTGGCTACAAGAGAGGCAAGTCAATAGCATAAGAGGCAGCATGGCATAGGAGGAGGTTTCTGCATTAGTGGGTATGGGTAGAGTTCAGGATATGTCCTGTGTGTTGACAAGGCATTGTTTCTGTGGTGTGTGAAGCCAGTGCTGAGCTCAGGACAGGGAAGTGCAGTGCAGCAGCTCATGGGACTAAGCAAGTTACGCTTTATCTTTATTCTGGAACCAGTAGCTATTCCAGCTCCAACTTCTGTATGTCCTACAAAATGTCTTTATCCTACAGGATGCCTTTATCTGTTCCCAGCGTGCTGTATTTTGGCCTGGATTTATCTTCACTTACTTTCAAGGACATTCTATGACTATAGAGACAGTCTAAGGGCAACCAAGTTCACCATGTAGGGAGCTAGCTGAGTGTGCATCTGAGCTCTTTCCTCAGCCTACTTTCTTGCCTCCTGGTCAGGGGTGTGTTTGAAATGAGACAAAGGTGGGAAAAGAGCTGGCGGGGAGACATTTTCCCTCACTGCCTGAATGGCTTTTATACCTCCCTCACATTCAAGGAAAAGAGTGAGTGGAAATGAAAGTCATCCCTCAGCAAGTCCTTCTATTTCCTACATCTTACATCTATTTTTAACCAGACACCAAACAGCTGATGTAAGATCAAGCAGAAATAGTCAGTGTTACCCCAGATAATCAAATAAAACCAAGAAAAGATCTAGTATTCATTAGACATTTTGTTATCTTCCAACTGTATGAAGTGCTTTCTTTGGGGAATAACTTCAGAGACTTGGATTTTCATGGTTTGCTAACTGTAATAAATAAATCTGAATAAATCCAAACTTCAATGCCAAGGACTGAATCAAACTCACTCATTTTTTATAGTGAAAATATCCTGGCATTAAAAGGCTTAGCATGTTGGGCTGTTCTGTTTAACAATGAGATAAAAAAATGGTGCAGATGACTGTAACGGTAACAAAAAATTACTAGAACTCTTCTTCAGGTTTTCTTAAGGAGATGGTTTGAAGTTGCACGGTCAGACTTTTTCTTCACATGACTAATCCACTCTCCTGTGACCTATCTTTAGTTTGATATTGAATCAGGACCAGGAACTGGAGCTTCAGCTGACCCCAAACATTTAGTTACATTAATCACGGGGCGGTTTTGGACTCTGAGCATACTGAATGAAAGACACTTTCTTTGCGAGACATTGATCAAACAGTCTACAGGTATCACTGCATCGAGGCACATTAATCATCTGCTGCATTATCAGTTCCACCAGCAGAATATGTAAATGTGATTCCTGTCAATGATAAGGGAAAGCAGAATTTATTTTTAAAAGTGGTCCTTCTGGAGCTGTTGAAATAATCTTACCTAAAACAATAGGTTGCAAAGATACATTTTAGTAGGGCTACCTATGGACATAAAGAACAAGCAAATTAAAGCCACCCATAAAAGAAAAAAAAAGAAAAAAAGGAAAAAGATAGTGGCTATGCTTCAGTTTCAGTCACTTGTGGGAATTGCTGTTCCCCAGCATTGTGGAGGAGACTTTTTCTGCTTAATAAAACAGGGCAGTTTTCTGAAAACTCTTATAATTGTTTTATAACCCCAAAAAGCTTTTTTAAAGAGTGATTCCATTCCATTCCATTCCATTCCATTCCATTCCATTCCATTCCATTCCATTCCATTCCATTCCATTCCATTCCATTCCATTCCATTCCATTCCATTCCATTCCATTCCATTCCATTCCATTCCATTCCATTCCATTCCATTCCATTCCATTCCATTCCATTCCATTCCGTGCTCCAGTACTCTTGCCCTAGAATACACCTGTGATATACTTGCCTCGTGGCTGAGGATGTGATGCTCATACTGACCGTGAAACTCTGAGGCAATGCCTCACCTTCACAGATGGCTCACCTTCACTCATATGAGTGGGGCTGCCTGGCTGAGGGCTGCAACATGCATCTTGCTGAAAGCATTTTTGCATAGATCTCCCTATATAATTGATCAATTTACTCTATTTTTTCAGAAGAAAGAAAGGGGTTGTACTTTTTTCTCTTTTTTTCTTTCTTCCTTCCTTTTAAACCTATGTCAAATTAGTACCTGCAAATGTGCATTCTGTCAGTGTTGGGGGTGTGAGGACATATTTCAGGCAGAAGTATTTTTTGAAGTCTTATCTGAGGTAATTAGAGACTTAGGGCAGGGAAATTGGTAGAGATTGAATATATAAAATGGTCATATAATTTCTACTTCTTGTCCCTTTAGTGTTCTTTTCTACTTTCCCAGCATCTTTGGACTACAAAAGCGGAACAAGGAGTCCTTTGGGAAGACAAGAGGACTTGTCTGTGAAGGGTATGGCTTTTGCTGGCTTTTGGTCCCTGAAGACTGGAAGAAATGCAGTGCAATCTGTGTGCAAAGGCTGAGGGCAGAGTTTGCTTTGGGTCTAATCTTGGCTCTGTCTAAGTCAGGAGGAAGTTCTGAAACAGTGCAGCATCACAAAAGATTTTAGGAATTTTTAAACAATTTGAAGAGAAAATGGGCTAAATTCTGAAGGTTTGGGGGGAATAGGGCTAAAAAGTATTTTTGAGAGATTAGGGTTATAAAGCCACATAATTAATGCTTCCTCATCCTATAACTAGACAGGATCCATGGGGTTTGGGTTTTCTCTCCTTACAGTACAGCATTTGGCTCTCTCTAATGGTCAGCATTATGGTTCTCATTTAGATGTGGAAAAGTTAGGAAAACTTGAATGGAATTGCAATATGACTGTATAAACACACACACGATTAACTGCATATGCACAATGCTGCCTGGGAAGCTATCAGAGAAAACAAACTACAATTTCTGCACATGCAAAAAACCTCTTTGGATACCCTTCCTTTTGTGTGTTTAATACTGTTTGTCATCATATTACAACCATGTGCCCTTCATAATTATAATTACATATACTTGTAGTTTTTTCCAAGGTCAGAGGATTATATCTGCACATTTCAATAATTAGTTATACAGTGTATGGTAAGTGTCTTATGGATTCCTTTTATCATATCTCTGCACTGGTGAGCAAAATCATAACAGAGTTCTTTAGTGAAAGTTCTTGTTGAAATGCAGGATTTTTGTAGACGTGTCCCCAGCTCCCACTGACTAACATAGAGAAGATGCCACTGTATCCTTGGGAAGCTCAGTATGTAGCTGTACCTGCACAGATAATGATGTTAATGGCAATTTAATATGAAGCTTTAAAAGTTTTAGGTTTATTTTTTAAAGAGAAGAAAACAGATACAATATTTCTGGTTTGCATTGCGCCTTGTATTTCTCAAAGACCTTTTAGGAGAAGACAGACTTCTGATATTCTTCCTGTGTCCTCTTCTGCTTCTCTAGAGCATATGACTGAAAATTAGTTAAATGTTATTAATGCAGGAAATAATGTAGGCTTCCAACATACCATGGACACACTTAAAACTGTAAAAGAAACTCATGACTCACTTAGGTAAGGGAATAAACCGTCTGGTCTAAACTGGTAATAATAGGTGCCATGTATCTCAAACTGGGTCACAGAAAGCTTTAGGAATCTGCAGGCTTATTACTGTGGATGAACATGTGCCAGAGGTCTTCAGGGAAACTAGGGAGAAGAAAAAACCCTTTGAAATGACCAGGAAATCACAAGTTTTCTTGCTCAAGAATGAAAACTTACAATACCTGTAATGGTGGTGGTAGACTTCTCTGCACAGATCTCAGGACTTCAAGGCTGTCTGGAGAGGCAGGTACCCAGGAGGAGCCCAGAAGCTGCTGACATTCCCAGGATGGCAAAGGACACTGGCTCATTGGCCGAGAGAGCCCAGGGCAAAAACCAACCCAGCACTTTTCACTGCTACTGAGAGCTGGAAATGAGAAGTCTGCAGACTGTCACCTGTTGCACATATTTCTCTCCCTTCCCTTTGCCCTCTAAGTTTTACACTTCTCCCCCATCTTTCTTTAAATATTTCTTTCACTCTCTTCAAACCTTCTTTCTCCTACTTCTCAGTTGTATTACCACACTGGAGTATTTAAGAGAATCCCTAATGAAACAGGACTTGTGCTGCCAGCAGTCATTTTTCTAAGGTGTAGTCAACTAACTGAAAAACATAACTGATTATAGCAGCAAGTTCACACCACAGCAGTAAAGAGAGGCTTAGCATTTCCATTACAAGACTCATTATTGGGAAGTTTATAGCTCAGTTATTAAAAAGAAGGTGTCATGAAATTTGGCATTTGTAATTACAGTAGAGAGAAGTTTTTCTGATTCCAGTATTTAAAATCTGATTTATTTTGTTGATTTCTATTTCACTATCATGGTCTATGGGCATAGAAACAATAAATAATGAGAAAAAATATGTAAATATGTGTCCATACTAGTGCTAGTGGTCAATGGTAAAGGTGGATAAATAGTTTGTAAAAGCAGAATAAAAATTGATATCCAGGTCTTGAAAGAGGTGTCCTTAAGCCAGCTCTGAGCCCATCACATGGCAGACAAGCAGAAAGGCAGTACCACAAGGTGTGTCCTGGTTGGTTTGGCTACTCTGGCCCTCAGATGGACTGGTGCTGCAGAGCCTGAGGTCTCGGACCAACACTAGCCTTGGACACCCACAGAGGCTTCAGAAATTCCTGTAGATGGTGATGAGCCAGCTTCACTTAGACACCACTTCTTCTGTTTGCTTTTTCCTTTGGGAAGATCCAACTCATGGCTGATGCCTTATCAATAATACTCTTGGTACCACGAGAGGTTCATGCTGTGGCCTGACCCAGAGGAAAGTTTCAGAAGATGAAGTTGTCTGGTTTTCTGCTTCAGAATGACCAGGTCTTGGAAGCCACTCTGTTCTGGTCTCTGCTCTTCCCTTAGAATAAATTTTGTCTTCACTAGAGGCAAATTCAGTTTATTTCACACTTGGATCTTCTCTTTTAAAGCAGATTTAAAGGCTGTTGGAAATTCCATTTTGGCATAACAGAGTGATGTGTAGTAGCTGGGATGTGTTCAAGATCCAGAGAACACAACTGAAATTTAGTAGATTAAGTTTATATTGTTAGAAAAATAATTATATTAATGTAGCTTTGAAGGACAGTGAAAATAATGAGAAAGATGAAGTCCAGAAGGCATACATTTTGTGGCATATATATAAATATAAAATTTTAATACTTTTATTAACTTTTTGAAATTGTTTTTAGTGAAGAGGCTGGGTTTGTATTAACAGTCCTTTCCGTTGGGGTGACTGCAATGGAGCTATAATCACTGTTGCTATAATATTTTCTTTTTTCTCTCCATTTTTCATTTCCTTCAGAATGAACGTTCACATGAAAAATGTTCAACTTTGAGAATATGAGCAGACACATTTATTGCAACAGAACTACTTACATGCATGCAGATAAGAAAGTAGAGAAAGGCATGCAAAGATTGTCGTCTTTTTAATATGTCTAAAGGCCTCCAAATAAGAGGTAAGCTATTTGAAATTTTAGTAATGTTAATATCCTCTTGGGTCTGGGTATGTTCCTTTTTTTTAACAATTGCAGACAGGTTTAAATTTGAGTTATTTCCAGGGGATTTTAATTTTTTTTTTTTCTCGTTTATGCTTCATTCAGTTCTGGCAATATTTTAGGTGTTTGTTTGACATTTCTAAATGGAGGTTCTCTTATCTCAATGTATGTATTTCTCTCCATCTATGCTTTGCTAGAATGTTGCCTTATTTTTCTGGAATGCTGTAGCTCATTTTTAAATTTTCTTTACCAGTCTTCTGTTTTTTTTTTGTTTTGTTTTGTTTTGTTTTGTTTTCTGGGAAAGATGACTTTTAAAAAACAGATAGGTATTCAAAAACCTCCATTTAGCATGCCTGAATTATTCTGGTTTGGAGTGAGCAAGTACTAGAGAAATGTTGTTTACTTGAAATTTTCAAAGATTGTACCAAAGGCAGCCACCTGGAAATATTAAAAAGGGAGGGCTGAGGCATTTATGAGGAGCACCGTGGTGACTTTCTTCATGAGGATCATCCTAAGAGACATTGTTTATAAATGGATTATGAGCTTCAATAGTTTTATTAGGATTTTTATTTCTGCACGTTAAAGCCAGATGCATTATATTTGACCCACACTTGCTGCAATTGCTGATCCCCAGATACCTGAGGAGAATTTCACAGTGGATTTGGTAACTGGGTAATTTGGGAATGTGAACTCACCTTCAATTTTAAGTTGGTTTTTTCATTTAAATAGAAAGATACTTCTAGGAATAGGGCCGTACATAGGAAATTCTGACCCCGACTTTCTAATGCTCCTTTGTTGGCTGTTGCAGACCTGAGTTCTTCACTGCTTCTCTATCTGGCCACCCTGCTGCAAGGGGTAATGCCTGCAGAAGTGAAGTGAGAACAGATTGCTGGTGAGCTGCATTGAGCCCTTTAGATTTTAGTTTTCTGTGGATTTAACTTGCCTGGACTGTATACAGTTGTCTGCAGATAAGACAGTTGTGTGCAAATTCCCCATTAGACTTCAATCAGAAAACTCTTTGAGGAGGAAAGAGTGGATATTCCACGGGCTAATTGGTCTGAAAATGAATGGTTTGTCTGTGAGTCTGTGTGCACAGTGGCTGTCCATGGGTTACCCACTCCCAGCTGCCTTACAGCACAGTTCTCACAAATCGTGTGTTTTCACCGTGCTACCCTGTTAAACCCTTGCTTTGCGGACACCTTCCCAGGGCTGCAGTTGGAGACAGAAGTCAGAAGAATATTCATTGGTTGAATATATGTGGAATGAAAACTGTTGCCATTTGAGAGCAGTATCTCACAGGGGGAAGGGGAGGAGGGAGGGCACAGGAGGAATGTGTTGATTGGGACTGACATGCGCCTTAATATCTGATGTGGCTTTCACACTTGGAAATATTCAGGACTCCATATGCTCCAAAAACCCCACTGAACAGTGCATATAACATTGCCTTTATCATTCTTTAATCTCAGTTTAATTGCTGTGGTCAAATTACCCCACACTTAATAACCCACAGCTTGGTATATTATTTAATATGGTTGACACATACTTTGTTTTAAATGTCAGTGCTGGTAAAGCCCTGGAGTTGGCAATGCTGTGCATGATAGATGGCAGAGGAGATGGATCATCTGTTCCTTGTCTGTGCTGTTGGTATGTTGGCTGCAACTTTTTCAACTAGACTCAATGCCAAACCCAAAGCTACTGAATGGGTAACATTATCCCTTGTATCTGATGTTTTGTAGCTGATCATTCTCAATTTCTCTGGCTTTTTTTACAGGAATGTGAAATATTATATCACCCAAGTCAAAGTGGTGAACTAGTGCTGTTTCAAATTGGTTGATTTAATTATTTCAGCACCCAGTGGCACCTTTGTTATTAAAGGATTTTCACAAAGCAGTACATAGTCTAATTACGAATTTACACCAGAGACCATAACAGCATCTGCTGGGTAAATAATATACATTTGTAAAATGGTCTAGCTACTAATTTACACAGCCGACCACTGAGACACTGAAAGGCTGTGGCATTCTGTCATGTCAGCTCTCAAACACTTCCAATATTCCTGCTTCTCCTTACAACTGTTAATAAAACAGAGAAAATCAACTAAAACTCTCTTCTAGAAAAAAGCAGGAATGTTTGGCGTTGGTGAATTTAGTTGCAGTTTCATTCAGAGCTTTTTTCTTGTCCCCAGCTGGTAGCAGAGCATGGGAAATGCTATCACACATATTTTGGGGCCCACATCTACATCAGCACAAGCATGCAGGTTCAGAAGGAGGTGCACATTTTCATTCTGGATTGCTGGCTCTGCTCTGTTGGTGCAAATCTGCCCTCAAACCTCTGGAGATTAACATCTCCAGAGACTTTCTCCCTGCACAGCAGAGCCCAGGGTAGGAAATACATGCCACTGTAAATCCTGTGTCATATCCCTCCAACAATGTTCAGACTTCAGCCAGGACATGCTTATCTGAAAAATCTTTGCCTGCAATCTTGGTTCCTTGCAGCTATAAAAGTTTTGTGCCGGTTGCAGCAAGTCAGCGGCTGCACTGACTTGTTCTGTGAAGACTGATTGGTCAGAGATCTGTAGATGCAAGTGCAGTTCACTCATTGAGAACACTTTGGCTTTTTTTTCTTTTTTGCCATCTGAGTGTTGATATAAAGGCACAAATTACCCACTTCTGAGAGTAGCTATGATAGATTCATGCAGCTCCTGGGTAACAAGATGATGACAGCTGGGAACTAAATCGCTGGTGTAAGGTAAAAATTTTACTGGATCAGTGAGGACATTCCTAGTCTGGAACCCATCAGTGATTAGTGAGAATAAGATTTAAGATTTCTCAAACCCTCAGCTAAATGCAGCTTTGCAAACTGGAAAGTAGAGCTTTAGCTATAGCTTAGTGCTAAGAAGAGAAGAGCTCAATGTTAGGAAATGCCTTAAGTATCTTAACTATGTGTGGATAGTTAATTAACTTAATATCTTAACTAAGTTAACTTAGTTAAAATACTAAGATACTATCGTAAGTTAGTTAACTTAGTATCTTAACTATATCTATGGATATAGTCAACCCAAAACAAACTGAAAAAGTCTAAGGAGAAAGAACTATAAAGCAGCATCCACTGTGGGATCCTATCTCTTCCTGTGTTTCTGGAAGGAGAGCATAGTGGTTTCATTGCCATCTGTGCAGTAGGATGCCCATCAACTTGAACTCTTATATTTTGAAGGCAGAAAACTGGACAAGCTCTCCCATAGCAAATCCCTCTTTATTTCCTCACAGCTGTCTCACCTACGTAAGCTGCAGAGCTTTTTCCAGCAATGCTGAGAAAAGATTTATGTCTGCAGTACAGGAGAGTCTCCTTCCCCGCTTAAGTCTGAGTTCTACATCAGCAGGCTGCATATGGGGAAGGGAATTCAGACTGGTTTTCCCAAGTGCTCCATTTTCCATTTAAACATCGTGCTTAGGAAATGATCACAACAAAGGTTGTGTTTGACATTAAAAGCACATCCGTGCAGCACAGTTTATTCAGAAAAGAAAACTAATATAGCTATTTTTCTCAATTCTTTGAGCATAGTATGGGGCAAAGACAGGAGAAAAGATGGAAAAGTTAGAATTAGAGACTCTGCTTCCTCAAGAGGTGTGATAATTCTCATCAGTTGTGCCTCTTGCTCCTTCATCTGTGGTGTAATTACTCTCAAAATTATAGGAGAGTGGTATTGGAGAAGAAAATCAGCATTGCCCTAAAACAAAAAAAACCCTTTGAAATTACATATGAGATGGTCAACCTGTTGGACTGAAATACCTGATTTGTTTGCATATAAGATTCTTTTAGCTCTTACATGTTTTAAGCACTGGCTTGTATTGTTTGCTGAATGAGCAGCAATCTGAAAAGGATCCAGTTTTTACACTGACCAGACAGAAAATACCCTCTGATAAAGGAGAAATATTTGTTGATTATGCATATTGTCTCTTTTGCCTCACGTTGCTTTCATATCAAAGGCAACATGGTAGTTTGTTGAAAGAAATATCATTTCACTTTGTTACAGGCAGCAAAGGATCTTTACAAAGCTTTTGGCTCTGGTTCAAGTGTATGAAACCACTTGTGATGGCTTTATAAACTAAGCCATCTAAACTTAAGGTTTAAGACAGTCGAGGATGAGTCAGACTGAAAGAAAACATACAATTAATGCCTTACTGTAAATTTGGGATTAAGATTATCCATGAAAATCAGAACTATTACAAGGCTGTACATCATGAATGGTGTTTGGGGGAGTAAGTGGGAAGTTAAGAGAAAAAATATGTTTAAGATGAAAGCTGCATTCAGTGAAGACAGGATCATAGCAAAAATGTAACAGGAGAAGTGAAATATAATTAAGAACGTGACATTAATACTGGATTTGCAGAATGTTGCCCAACAGGTGGGTGGAGTTTATTTGACTTTGTTTCAACTGAAGTATTGAACCACAGATGCAGCCTTTAAAATTAATCTATACTGTGAGAAAAAAGGTAACAAGAATGCTCAAATACATGAGCTCACACCACCAACATGTGTCCTTATCCTGTGTAATAATCACCTCCCAGTTCAGATGGTTCTTGCTCTTCCTCTGTCATTCCTTGTTTCTGCAGCTCTGCACTGGAAAGCAGAGGGGATATTGGGTTTCCTTTCATCACAATGACAAGTCAGGGAAACATCTGTTTTAAAGAAAATGTGCAAAAGGTTTTAAAAACAATTAAGGCGGATTTTCTGGCATTTTTTGTTTATGCCTGTTAGGCACCGATTTTTATTAAAATAAAATTTATGAATATAATGTGAAGAGAAGACATTTAAAAGATTGAATTTAGAGTATTCAGAGAGGAAATCTGTGGAAGGCAAAATGTTCACCAGAATGGACAAAACTAATCGCTTTCTGGACTCCAGGATGGAAGCATCAATAGAGAAACATTTGTTTCAGTTTATGAGCTTTTTTTGCAATCCAGCTAAAAATATCAGCACCACCTGTGATACTAGAATCAGATTTATTATCAGCTTCTCAGAAATTGCAAAACTGCCTAACTCCACCCAACTGTTAATAAATCAGGTGCTGAAAGCACTTGAAATGAGAAGTTTGCTGAAGAGACAAGTAACTCATGAGGATCAAAGGCTCAAGTCAGTTAAACTGGCCATTTGCCCTTTTGGCATAATCAGAATATATTTTCAAAAAAGAAGAAAAGAGAAAAATAAATTACATGATGCTTTTATCCGAGTAGGACAAACATTAAAGTGGAAGTGGGCATCTGTAAGTCAGTCGCTCTGATTCTGCAAAACTGAGTTTTCTAGCAGTACTGAATTAGTAAAGCTTACAGATTTGATCCAAAGCCCACTGAAGTGAACTAAAAAAGAACGTTTATTTTGATTTCAGTGGTTTGGATCTGGCTGCTGGAAGCTCCCTGCTTTGGACAACAAGCATCCACTGTCCCATGAAGCTGACTTGTCTCTTCACTGTGTTCCCCTGACATCACACACATGCAGAAAATCAGCTGACACCCAGGCTTCCAATTAAAGAAATTGCCTGAAAAATATTGCAATATCCAGCTCCCTGGATTAATTAATAAAATTACTTGCTCTTCAACATAGATTACATGCTGGCCATTTAACTGGTGTGCTCTGGGGAAGAGGTGAAAAAAAAGTTCAGTGGAGATGTAGGGAAGAGAGAGGAGGACACAGGTGAAGAAATACCATGAATATTGATTCATGATGACAGGAATATTTTTTTAAACACCGCAGAGCTCTGATTTGCATGAACAATATGTACCTAATTCAGAATCACAGAATAATCTGAGTTGGAAAGGACCCACAAGGATCATCTAGTCCACCTCTTGAGTGAATGGCCCACATAGGGATCAAACCTGCAATCTTGGCATTATTAGTGCCCTGCTCTCACCAAGTGAGCTCATCTCAGGCTCTTAAACTGAAGTTGTCAGCACCATCAACACTGGCAGCTTTTCAGGATTCTAGCTCTAACTCTTATTTTTGCCCTTGCACTGGGTATTGACTGTAGGGACTTTTTTATTCAGTGTCAACCAGTCTCCACTTATGTTTAAGTTTCCTCTTTCCTGGGTCTTCTTACTGGTGGTCTGCCATAGTAGACAGGTCATTGCTATGAACTGTGTGGTTATTTTTCTTTTTCTGGATGATCATTCAAGTCATAAAGAGAATTTTTGGATGATGGTGTTGCTCTGTAGCAGTCTGGAAGAGGTCTGTAAGTCAGGGAGGGGATAGGCTTCATGGATGCCTGCGCTGTGCTTGGCAGATGATGGATTGACCTTGTGGACAGCAGAAGAGCCACAGGAGGAGCACAGGCCGGGCCGAGGCATTTCTCCCACACTTGGTAGTGAAGCAAATGTGGGTCACGAACAACAGGATGGATGGAAATGGTGTTCTGCAAGAATTTAATGCAGAAACCCGTGCTTTCAGGCTCCCAGTTGTAATGCTGAGGGATAAAGGCTCTCTTTTCTTGGATACCCAGGTGCAGTGCTGCTGATCTGAGCAGTTAGTCTGGGTTATTAGTAGTGCAGGAGGGAAACCATTCCCGTTCCTGTGACAGTGATGCACACCTGAGAACAGTTCAGAAATGATGACTCACAGGTCAGTGTGTGACGCTCTGGAGTTTACTGTTTGTACATGTTGTTGGTTCTGTGTAAGAAACTGAAGAGCTACCTGGTTTATACTGGGTTGAGTGTGTGAGGAAATCTGTGGAGTGGCTGAGAGCTGTGCAATTTCAACTGGGAAAACATCAGACAAGAAAAGAGCATGTTTGCTGTCCCTCTCTGCTTTGGTTTTGCAGGATGTCTGATGTTAGGAGAGCATGGTCATTCCCACCGTGACAGATCCCTTCACACCCAGCACTGTGCTCTGACAAGAGCCATCTCAAGCTTTGGAGTGATATCTCCAAGCTTAACGGGGCTCCACCCTGCACTTTTACTAGGAATTCACTGAAGTGCAGGACCTGATGATTGCTGTGCAAATCTTCACCAGCCAGGCTGTGCTGTGCCAAATGAGAGCTGCTGCTGATGCATCCCAAAGACTTCTTTTCAGAGAGCTCCTATGAAATCTGCTTTGTTACTGGCAATTGGAAAATTATTCTCAGTCTTGTGCTTTAAAATGAACCTTGAGCAACATGCCTGTTTTGTTTAGGGCATGCTTCTCTGTTCACTGGATTGGCAGCAGTGTTGATGCTGGCAGCAGAAAAGTCAATATTTCTGTCTTAGGTTTTCTTTGGAGTATTAAAGATACCTGAGTACAATAATTCTCAGTGTGGGATGCACTTCTTAATTAATTTTCAAGACAGCATATTGCAGCTTGGGCTGCTCTTCTGAAAGCCAGGAGAGCTTCCCACAAATGGTGTGCGCTGTGCTGGCTCAGTGGGCACATCCTTCCCCCACGAAACAACACATACCCCACAATGTGAGCTTCCAGCTCTGCAAAATGGCAACAACCACCTCAGCTTTCCCAAACTTAATTAATCAGTTGCTTTTTAAAATTCTGAATGCCTAATATGAGATGACCTAGTGGATGCTTTTTGATCTGTGTAGATACCGGGAAATTTTAGATTCGTTCCACTGTATGTACTAGGGCAAATTAGACGCTCTAGAGCCAGGAAATTGCATTTTCTGTGGCTGAGACTGGGCTGCACTGCTCTTGTGATACTGAAATTTTAGGAACATTGATGGTTGAAGCAGGCACATCTGCTGTTTGTAGTGATTCTGTCAACAGCCCTCATGGTATACAGCCAGCCTAATAATCACAAGTGCTTCTTTCTGTTTAAATCCCAGAAAAGGAACTGACATCTTTTATCAGAAAGATAGACAATCTGTATCCCATGACAATTCCAGATTATGGATCCTAAGAGACTTTGCTTACATTCTTATTTTATCATGGAAATCACAGTTAGTGCTGTTTACTTTCTATAACTCCACACAGTTCTCAAGGTGTTGCCAGCAGGACCTGTGCTGATACTGACATGTGTTGTTGTCACATTGCAAGATCTGATAGAACACCCCTATATATATAAATATCAGTGTTTTCTTGGATCTTCCTTTGCTTTCAGTGGCTTTGGAAACTGTGGCACTAGTTAATTCACATGCTTTGTCTATTTTGTAGGCTTTTTTCCTACTTCTAAGGAAAGACTTGTTCTTAGTAGACTTGTTTGGAGTATGACTCTCTTTTGCTGCTATTTTTATGGTAGGGAGCTATGTATATGTAATTTTCTAGCTATTAGTACAGAGCAGGAAAAGAATGAATGTCTGGGGAAAAAGAGAAATCCTGGTTATTTGGAAAAATAAGTGACTTATGCCTGATATTTCTTCTTTGCAATATTCCTGTCATGCTGCTTTGAAGTTCACAGCCCAGACCCACATCAGAGGTGGGGGGATGAACAGCAGAACCTGCTAAGGAAATGTAGGGCTACAGCCACACAGCCACACTCCAAAAAGCTGTTCACTGTCCTCCATTGTGATATAAAAGCTAAAATGTCACTCAAGCTCCTTCCCTCTGGACTTCCCTCACCCCAGAGATCAGTAGTACATGAGAATGACCCATCCCTGGTGTACTGCCATCCACAAACTCATGATTTGTCATGGTTGAAGTTCCTCGAGACTGAACTTGGGTTTGTGAGAACAACAGGTTCTTTGTGCTGATCCCCTGTGATTTGATTTGCTTTGCCTGGCAGACTGTCAACCTTCTCTAAAGTTATAATCATCTGTTTGAGGCTTGGAGCACATTTTCACTAAAAATATTTGTTCCTGAACTTACCTGCAACTTTTCCTTTTGTAAACAATAAACAAACAAGTATTAATATAATATGTATTCATATCCTTTTTTCCCACTTCAAGAAGGCATCATAAAGACCAGTTCAATAGTCCAATTGCCAGTGGTCCTGCAGCAGCCAAGTACACTGTATGATTCATTTTTCTTACCAAAAATATAATTAGTTTTTTTGCCACATGCAGAAGACAAGGAGTCAGGGTTTTTGTTTCTGAAGCCCACACAGCACATTAGGTCAATCCAGCAGATGCATCTCAGGAAGGAGCTACATTCCTCTTACTTTTATTTGGATTTGAGATACAAAACGATGCTAAAACCTTGAGTTTTCATGTCATAACACCTCATTTAGTTTACTCCTACACAAAATGATATCTTATCCGACCCAAGGGCTTTGCATCATGTATCCACAAAGCAGGGTAGGAATCAACACATAAATCCAAAGCTTATTTTCCTCCTTTCTTTTCTCTACACCCTATATAAGGTGTCCAGCTGGTTTGTGGCAATGGAATAGTAATGACAGTAGGATGGTAATTTCATCTTGAGTTTTACAAGCAAGAGGAGGTGCCAAGAAGGAAACCAGGTATGAAGGTTGCCAAATACGTCTTCCATCTATCATCCCAGGTAACAGGGGGTAAATTATTTCTGAGTGGCACTTTGAAAAGGGAGGAGAGAAGAGAAGCACACACTAATATGTGCTGCAGAGGTGTCTCTGAGGAGTGGCTGGTGTGGTAAGCTAAAGTATAGTCCTTGCTGCAGGAGGAGTAGAGTGTGTTACTCATGCAGGAATTCTGGTCATGTTGTCAGAGCTGAAGTACCTGGACAAATACCCAGATGGTCTAGTGGCAATACAAAAGAGGGATCTTTTTTACAGGAGCTAGAAATGAAGAGAATATTTTTGTCCAAACAGAATGCTCTCACTTGGGGCCCTAGCAGTGCTTCAGTCCTGGACAACATTTCCCATACTCTTTTTGCAAAGTAAAGAGACTTATAGATATGTAAGTTTTTGTATCAAGTACCCCCAGAATTCAGCAAGAAGAAAGGGGAGCTTCATCTTTTGCTTTGCCATTTTCATCTAGTTTCGAAGTGGGGTAACTATTGCTTTAGACTGTGATAAGGAATGGGGCTGTGCTGCTATAACCAGTTCAGGATGTGGCTCACTGTGTGCGCCCTGTGAAGGTGTCACAGTGCTGTTCTGAAAAGAGTTACAAGCAGACAAAGCATCTGATGAATGGAAAACAACCTGCTTGAGTAATTTCTACTTGACTGTTTTATAATATGATATTTCTCAGGTGCAGACTCACATTTACTTGTCTAACCACTGCCATTATTATTATTATTGTATAGTAATTATAATTTACTTGTACAAATTAGAGGAAGGATTAAATGACATATAAGAAGCATACTGACCGGAACTAAAGAGAAAATTCCAAGGAGGAGGCCTTAAAATAAAGCGATTGTATAATACTTAATTGTATAATATGAACTGTAATTTCCCAAAAGACATTGTATTAATCTTACAGTGGTTAGCTATTCCATTTGGTCCATTTATAATCACTTTGAGCTACTTAAATACAAATTCAAAAAAGAATCAAACTTGTTTCCCACTAATATGCCTAGTGCTTTCCCCATAGCTTATTCATCTTCAAAGCTCTTCACCAACATTAGCTAATTATTTCTTTTTTCTAATTAGTAGAAATTGACTATGGTCAAAAGGGCCATTCAGCAAATTAGCATGTCTCTATCTTCAAATCTCAGAGCTTCTGACCCAGAGCTTTCAAATGGTTGATGAAGATATCATACAGTGGTTGTGCTGAGCCCATAGTCAAGGCAGCCAACTCGAGAAAAAGAAAGATAGAAAAAATTTTTTAAAAATTACGCTTCGGGGAAGTGTATCCAATCTCCTCATTCACAGCTTTCCCTGGAGGCAGCAGCATGGAGAATGCAGGGCTGGACCCAGCCTCCTCCTGCTCTGAGCACAGCTGCCTCAGACAGGGGCCAGGGGGTACCTTGCCCTTGTTTTGAAGACTTAAAGGCATGTGGGGTTTGTGGTGGCCACCTGCTCAGAGGCCACTTCTGTCCCTGGGTGCTGGAGGTGGCACAGGTCACTGGTGTTACTCGGGTGCTGTCCCTGGGTGTGTCCTGGCTGCTGGAAAAGCTATCCAAAGCTCTGCCCGAGTGCCAGCTTTGCTCTGGGAGTGTGTTCTGTCCATCTGGAATTGTAAGATGGCAACACAACAAGATGGGTTTAGGAAGTGGTTTGGAGTTTTTTAAGCCCTGTTTGCATTAAAACTGTCCTCTCAAAAGGGTTTTTCTTCTGAGTCTTGTGTGTAGCCATGCCATTCGCTGAGAGCTGCATTTCTCACTTTTAGAAGAGTTCATATGTATCTGTAACTTGATAGCAGTAACCCAAAGGTAGCAGAAAGGTCTCTGGAAATATGAACAAGTTCTCCCTCCCTTTGTATTTTGAATCTCTTTACTTGTTCTTCAAAAAGGCAGCGAAGTGACAAATCCTCACTGAGCAGCAGCTCTGTTTGCTCTTGGAGAACAGCTGTGAGTGTGAGACTTGTTTATGTTTCAGAAACTGTGAATGTTTTAACCCTGAACAACAGTGTGTGCTCCAGGAGATTAATATCTGCATTACATGGACTTGCTGAGAATAAATTAACTCTTGATGACACGATTACTGTCTTAGCAGTGTTCACCGCATACAATTGCATGGTGTCAAAGATATTAATGTGTTTTTGAGAAGAATTTAGGAAACAATTTATTTATATGACTGTGCTTCATTCCATATCACACCAGGACATCAATTAGCTACTATCGCCTGTAAAAGAAATGTAAATCATGTGTCTCATTGGTTATGAGGATAATAGTGGGCCAATAATTCACAAAGAATAATTCATTCTCTGAATTGTGCCTCATTCTGTGCTCATGAATTGTTCAGAAACAGATACAACTTTTTCAAGTTTTCATTTTTCAAATTGTTATAATGGATTCTTCTTGGTTGCAGTTCACTCATGGAGGTTTTGAATATTAAGGACTTGAAGTCTGGGGTGATTTTATTTGGTCACACGGTACAATGTATTTCTTTTTTGACTGAATCAGTGCAATTTTTGGAATCAGTTGATGTTGTGAAGGCTTGTGAGACAATGCAAATAAACTTCAAAAAATGTTTGTAAAATAGGGTGCTGGGAAAAAGATTTCTTTCGACACTGGCCAGAAATACAAAAAAAATGTGAGCCTGCAGAATGGTGAAAAACTGATTAAGCTTTAAAAAGGATTCATGTTGAAACTTGAAGGAAAACATGCTCTGGGAATAATATATAAAAATAAAATCACTCTCCCCCCCAGTGCAGTTTCTAAAATTAGGGAGTAAAAATGATGGCCTTAGGAAGATAATTAACTCTTTCTTTAAAGACAAAATTAATGTAAGAAAAAAATAAACAAAAAGGAACAAAAATCCCAAATTCCAAACCCCAAGAAATGTGTGGATTTCTGTTCTTATTTATTTCTGCATAACCTTTGGCTTTAATAGAAGAAAAAGTTTTGACAGTTTTAGCATTTGCATTATTAGGAGTTGTGTTTGTATTGGCAGCCTGAGAACAAGGAGAAAAAGGTAATTTTTCTAGAAAGTGCTGGGTTTTGAACAACTCAGAGATGGTTTAAGAATTTTCCTTCATACTCTAGCCATATGCAATCAAAAAAGAAAATACATATGATAAATAATAAGGCATAGTTTTCATTTTCAATATAGAGCCTAAAATAATGTTCATGACTCAAATTTATCTTTTTTCTCCTATAGGTGCTGGCATAAACTAGAAACAATTTCAACCACAGCAATTTTTGAGCCCTCAGTACAGCACATGTGTTGGAAGTGAGGTAGCTGCTTTTCCGTGATACTTCATGCATGTTCAATATTGCATGGAAGGATTGAACCTTGTTTTCCTTCCTTTTAGTGAAATTAGATAAGATGGAAAATTTGCAAGTGTTTCTTTCTTTTTTTTTTTTTTTGGTATGTTTGATTCACAGAGATACCCAAAGACTTTTTTCTGTGAACAGCCTACTGAGAATCTGAAATCCATCCTCTTCCCTCATATTGCCAGGCATGCCTTTCCCATGCTAATACGTTAAGTAACTTTTATTGCTCTGAAGAGCATATAAAGTTCACTGCTTTGCCATGACCTTTTCTCCTTTAAATTGTTTCATCATTGTGACCAATAATGGACCAAAGAGAAGATGTAAAAATGTTAGGGACGTTTATTTCTAAGGAGGTTAAGCAACTTTTGCTCTGCCCTTTGTACATTCTTCCAGACCTTCTAAAAAGAGACCGTAACACGACAGCGATGCCCCCCTTAATTACATTTTGTTGTCAGAGGAAGCATGCTTTAAAAGAACAGTAACCTAACACTCCTAGAGCTGAGGATTTCAATAATCTCAACCAGGTTCACAACATTTGGAAAACCCCAAACTTTCTGTCAACCGATTGAAGCAAATTTTACGCATGCAAGAGATACAGTCATCTGGCACCAGGTTCTGTGTTACGGGGTTCGGGCAAAAGGATCTCGTTTCACTTTGCCAGATTTTCCTGAGCAGTTGGACAGATTTCATGATGGCAATGGCTTATCAAAAATCCAAAACCTAAAGAACGATGTACTCCTGCTGTGCTTGTTTTCAGTAATGTTCATCTCCATCAGGTACCAAATATTGCCAGTCTAATACTGAAATATTCATAACAGCTGAAGATTAAAAAAAAAAGGGAGATACCAGTGGAACTCAGCAGGGGTAACACTTGATCTCCTTCCTGGCCTTTTTTTTGGTTGGCCACTAAGCCTGGCTGTATTGTTTTTATCACAACTGCTAGTAGCTTTGTTCAAAGCAAAGGAGAAAATTACTCCTGAGTGAATCCATTTTATATTTTTGCAAGTTCTGTCATGATTTTAGCAGAAATTGCCAGAGAAAAGAAGTCGGATTTTCTGTGTACTGCTACAGTGATGCAGGATATATGGACTTAAAACCCAAGAAGGGTGGGCAAAGGGTAATGCACTGAATTTTTCAGGAGAATACAGTGGGTAGGAAATGCCAATGAGAGGCACGAGCATTTACCCAAAATAGGAAATGCTGTTGTCTGAACATATTCTAGAGTTCCTGTAGCATGCCTATTAGCTAGGTTGGTGAACCTGCTGGCCTTTCCTTGCAAGATGAATTGCCTCCACTTAGGACTGTTTGGGGAGCAGTGGAGCTGTTGTGGCATTTGCAAAAACAAAAAAGGAAAAGGAAGGGGTTATATCTGTCTGCCTCCCTCTGGGAGGACACAGGCTGGGTGTCCTGGCTTCTGTACCTATAGAACAAACATGAATACAGTCTGTACTAAATTTAAGGTCCTAGGAGCAAAACTTCTAGGCTTCTACTCAGGGCTTAAGAACAATCAAAAATTAAATTGGTTCCAGAGCAGTTTTCTTAGGTTGCATGGGACCGAACTCCGTGCATTTTGGGAGAGGCTTGCAGAGCCTGTAGAAATGTCTATATAATTCAGAGCAACCATGCTCATATTTTAGACATTTAC
This sequence comes from Phainopepla nitens, assembly GCA_013400175.1. NCBI lineage: Eukaryota > Metazoa > Chordata > Aves > Passeriformes > Bombycillidae > Phainopepla > Phainopepla nitens. Next base: position 101,027 of record VXBQ01015233.1, read on the forward strand.
CATCAGCTTTCATTGGCATGGTTCTGAATGATCCCTGTGACCTAAAGTAGAATAATCTGTTGGCCTAGTGTGAGCACTGAATCTCCAGGATCTGGAGAGTGCCTTACAAATGAAGCAGAGTAGATGCAATACCCTGAGCAGCTGTTCACATGGCCTTCAGGTACTGCTAAGGAGCACAAAGTATGGATTTGTAACAACTCCTGAAACAGCCACTCACAAGAAGTATATTGAAAATGCCCAGATCTGAGGGTATTTATCCAAAAGGAAGGATGACAAGAGCCTTTTGGAAGGATTTATGCAGTAAAAGCATTGGAAATGTCAGTACATTTGGCCAGAGTATTATGCTGGGCAAAACTGCTAGGTAGGGTGGGATGTTACCGCTGTTCTCCTAGGATCTCTTTTGCTGGCCATGGAAAGAAAACAGAGAAGAAAGGAGAGGCTGTTAGCATTGTCCTCTGATAAGCTGATAGCTGTCTCCATAAAGACAAAATTTGTTAAAAAAAAAAAAGTAAAAAGATGAAGGAAGAAACATAGGAATATTGAGGAAAAAGGCTATTTTGCTCTGTGCCTGGGAGGGGAAGAAGAGGCTGTTGTGGCACAGTGATGGAGCTCCTGGGAGGATGGCTCAGAGCAGTGCATGGGGCTGTGGCCCCTGGAACAGCACTGCTGACGAGCTCGGCCTCAGGAGTGCCTTGGTGGCCAGTGTGGGGCTGTCCTGGTGAGCACTGCACAGCGGTAGGTTGTCAGGGCAGCTTTGCCACTGGGAGCCAAACCATTCCAGCTGGTTTTGAGGGACACAAATTCCTGCTGCATCACGGCAAGGGAGGTTTCAGACAGGTTTGTTTTTCCTTTGTGAGATGTGGGCCCTAGATAGACATGCAAGAATTTCCTCACTGCAGGCTCTTTGCAGCCATTTCCAATCTGAGCATTTCCATCTGAGGCTCCTTGTTTGGGGACTGTAGTCCTGGGGCTCATTCAGTAAATCTGGGCTAAGAGAAAGAACTCTGACTCTCTGAACTCTGCTTTAGTCAGGGTTAGTCAGGTTGAGAATCTGGCCTTGCCCACCACTTTAACATTCTGTTTCTTCAGCATGTGCCTCTTACTGTTCTTTTCTCCACGTTCCTGCCAAGGCAATTTGTTTCTATCACATGACTCAAATGCAAAGTTTTACCAGATAACACAGACGAAAGTGTCCCTCTTACAATTCTGGAATTCTTCTATACTGAGATATCTGAGGTTCCCCCCAGAGGATTTAGATCCTGTGCACCTTACAATCATGAGTTTTGCACTTGAAAAATAAATTATTATATCTCTGACTATATTTTACACTTGAAAAATTTGTTTACGAGGGGTTTTATTAGTGATCACAAGACATTTCCATAACCTTGGATTTACAAATGCTCAGACTTTAGCAGTGTGGAAAAGTATTTGGGGAGAATGTTTCGCTGCAAGTCTCTTTATTGGTGCAGTGTCTCATTTTTGTCTTTTCTGGATTCAGTACTGTAGGGAACAGAAACTAAAATTCACAAGCAGGTAAAATTTTGAGGTCTGACTGGTTGGGTGAGACAGTCACATTCTTGGAGCAATGAATAGCTCCTTCCAGATCATGATGTGCTAGCAGTGTTGAGGAAGCAATAACAAGGGACTGGCCCAAGTTAATGATATATATTGAAGGAGATTATGCAGATATCAAAGACATGTTTAGTAAAGCATCTGTTGTCTGCATCTATCACCACAACATTCTTGCAAGTGTTGGGAAACATGGAAAGTGTGAAGTAGGAGGAGAAAAAAACGCAATCTGCATTTGTTGACTGCTTGTTGACAGCAACTAAGACATTTGCTGAATGCTTTAAAATTTTTGTAATTAATTGCGGGTATTGTTTATGCACCACCTATAAAACCCATTCTAATCATGTTTCTGGCTGCCAGAGTGGGGAAGGGTGTTGCAGGGAAGGGATGTGCATCTTCGAGTGAGTGTGCATGTGAAGGACAAGGAGCCAAGATGCTCAGCACTAAAGCCTAGTCCTGGAATAATTTAGGCTACAGAATGATCTTCGCAAAAGAAACAGAGACTGAATTTTGGTGGTGGCAGGAGAAAAGCAGCTGTCTTGGAAGGAGGATCTGTGGTACCATGAGCTAGGCTGGAGATCTGTGTCCCAATGGACACGTGTCAACCACCGTGAGTGGATACCCACAGCTCTGCTGGATCCCTGACAAGGACCAAAGCGCTGTGGCACATGGGGTGTCTTCAATTCTGTCTGATTCAAACTTTGCTAAAGTTTGTGGAATTAAGCCAATCAGCCATGGATAAAGGGCTTTAATGACTATTTATTTTTCTAACATTTATATTGTAATTAAGCTGCCATTTCTTAAAACGAAATCTCCTCCCGTCCCCCAAATTGCCATCAATCCTTCCAACAGGAGCATGCTGCAGTTTTATGTAAATTGGGACAAGGAGCGGGTGTGGAGCCATGCCAAAACAAATGCTCACTTTTACAAGCATAGTCCTGAATGGGGGTTGGAGCAGTTTTGTAAGTTCTGTGTTCTCTGTTGCTGCTGGTTTGAGTTTTGAACAGTTTTAGTTGTCCTGTCACTTTGTCGCTCTCCTGTAAATCAAATGGACTGTTTTGCTGTTGTTATGTTGAGTACTAGAACAAGCACAAACAAGAGTTTCGCTACTGCTTTTCAAACTGCATTTCTGTGCTGAAGAGGTGGCAGTTGTATCATGATTTACAGCTCCTATTTGGTGTTTTTAATTGGGAATTTACACGACAATTTGTGGCTACATGATTATGTTAAGATTATCTTATAAAAGATCTAGGACAGTTGTTTGTGAAACCCTGGGGGCACATACCAACCTCCTTAGTTATCTAACCAACTGTTGTGCTACTCGGTTAAAAGAGTGGAGCCTTAAGAAGTGTTTTGATCTTCCTCTGAGAGGTTAAAGGTCAAATGACTCATAAATGAAGAAAGAGTGATTTAATCGAAGGAACCTGTGCTGTTATTGTAAAACAATATTCACTGGTGATGGTACACTGCTGTATAAATGACAAACTGCGCAGCCATGGAAGTTGTTATTACATCATTGGAAACTTCACCTGCACTACATTTATGGCTCCATAAACATAGGTTTATTTAACAGCTGTGGGAACACCTATGGCCACTTTGTGTTAAAGGTCAGGAGTCCTAAATTTCAGTTTGCATGTTAGTGTTCATGGGTGAAGTTCGTAAAATATGATGACTAGCAGTGAGTGATCAGAACATAACCAAAAAGTAATGTTGAGGCAAATGTGCTAACACAACAATTTCTGCTGTTCTGTGTTCCCTTGAAGTGCTTGGGAGGATTGTTTGTTTGCTGAGTGCTGCTCTGAAAACAGATCTATATCACTTGGTCACAACTCTGTCTTCCTCTCAATGGGAGCCCTAATTGTACCTGCCACCAAAGTTAGACTCCAACAGAGGTCTGCCTTCTAGGATATTTCTAAAGGGGGGCAGTCAAGTCCAGCCTTTTTCAGAATTTGAGTTGAAGGCAGTCATAAATACAGCAGCTCCTCAGTTCCTTTGCCAAACTAGATGATTAAAAATATTAATATTTATTCTTGAAGTGGCCATGTTAAACACTGGGGCAACTGGCTGACTGAGCTGCGAGCTATGTATTGCCAAGTGCACCAAATAAAGAAAAATTAAAGGGAAAATAATGTGTACTAATGTAAATACTTTTCACATGAGAGTGTGGTTTTACGCAGGTGGTGTCTCGTTGCAGTAGGTCCTTCATGGGAGCACATGGCCACTCTGTAAAGGATAAAAAATAACTGCTGAATGAATAATTCTTTTTTCTCTTGAAGCTGCTCTTGAAGCATTTGAAAAGTTAAACTGGTCTCCATTTGGAGATTAAATTGCATATATGCTGTGGGAGAACAGGAATCTCTCTCTGGTTTGTGCAACATTGTTCTTTCTCAGCTCTTTTCTCGTGGCCTTGTCTAACTCATGCCACACATAAATATCAGAGTGCTGCTTTACATTCCCCACCCATGTTATTGCTTCAGGTGTTGTACTGTTGCTCAGTGAATGCTAGCAGATTTTTAACAAATTTGCAACAGCAATATGGGCTACTGAAAGGATTATGACTAAACCAATAAATTACTATTGTCTGCTTTCATCACACGACAGATTCCCATAACCCAGTCCAGTGTGGCTGAAGATTTCATGCTGATAAAATTTACTGGGTTTACTTACATTTTAGAAGCACTATTGTTCCGATAGATTCATAAATAATTGTTAGTCAAAGATCAAACAGAGATAATTACTGGTTTTTTTGCACTTTTGGAACACAGATGCGATGATAAGAAAAATCCAAAAAGATATGAAGCAACAGTGAAGCTTCTCTTAAGCAATGTCAAACATATCTTTCTTGTTCAACAGCATTTTGTATCTCCATCAATAATCTCGCCAGTGGTCATATAATTAACTATGCTAATAATGCTTCTTTTAGTCTTTTTATTACTGTTATTGCTGTGAACCTACTTAGGAGCAATCCACTGTAATTAGTAATTAATCTGATGGTTGTGTTGTCCTATGCAAACATGAGATGGAGCATGTTGATTTAACCACAGCAGCCTCAGTCTCTGCTGCACATGTTGCTTCTGCTGTGTGCCCAAGCTCAGCCTGCAGCTCTTGCTGCCCCTGCACTGCCTGGGTGTGGGGGCTACAGGCTCCCAGCTGCCATCCTGGGGACAGGGACTGGGGACAGAGCAGCCCATGTGTCACCTCATCAATCTTGCTTGGCCGCCGTGCCATTGTCACAGTAAAGAGGAAAATGCAAGACTGGCTGTCTCAGGCAGCAGGTACTCCTGTGAAATGCCTCATTGAGTGTTTAATATGGAAGTGTTTCCACTCAGGTTTGGTGTTTCATATGGAAGCCATTTCTTTCTCACTTTCTAAACCTTGCATTCGATTCTCTTTTCTTTAAATCTTCCAATTATCCTCATCTAGTCACTCTTGTTTGCTCTGGCAATCTTTTGATGGTAGCATTTGCCAACATCCCACCTTTCTTTTTCTTAGTTTAAAATAGGAAACAAATGTGCTAATATTTGTTGGCAAGTAATGACATTCTGTGGCAATTGTGCTGAGCACTAACAGCAAGGGAGAGGTGAAGAGGATTCCCGCTTGAATTTTTTTCCTTTTTTAAATTATTGCTCATGGACCTTTGGTATGAGAATTGCCACCATGTTTTGTTTTGTTTCGTTTTTTTTGTAGAGAGTACATGGTAATGAAAATGTAAAATATCTTTTAAAGAGATCTTGCAAGCCATGACTTAAGCACCTGAACCTTGGAAATCCAGTCTTGCCTTGGCTTCATCTCCTTATTGTCATTCCCTGTTGCAACAATGCAGCAGTAGGTACTGATCTCTCCTTCTCTGTGCACACTGTAATTATTTTCTGTGTTTAATACCACAGCTGAAGGTTTCTGGAACTCACTACTAGAAAATGATGTGTTTGTGTGTCCCTATCATAGCTCTTATCCTTCCCTAAACAAGAGTAAGAACAGAGCATTCAGCAAGCAGACACGGTCGCTGCCAAGAGCCCGGTGGACTGTGAGGTGGCTCTAAGCCACTGTAAGGAAGGAAAGTGATATTAAGCCAGTGAGTGGAAAAATTAATTTTAAATGTTTTGTAATCACATATAAGTGTAAAAGCTGAAGGTACAAATCAGGTGTAGAGTAGATAGTGCTATTCAGAGCTAAAATTCATAGAAAAAGGCAAAAATATTTTTCGATCCAGTACTTGCAACATGAAGCCTAAACCTACCTAATCCTGGCTCCACATAATCACTAAAAATACCTGTCAAAAGTCTATATATCCAGAGGTATTTGACACTTTGTAAGTGTCCCTGAATTATCTGTCTTAGCAACATACACCTCTGCTGAGCTGTGCAAATACAGCAAAAGGTAGGGTTCTGGTGAAACCAGTATTTACACACTATCTCAGTGTTGGAAGTAATTAATCTTCAACTGTATGAGGCTCTTTGTGATGTAAAGCAAGTGCTGACACTTTTGTGTAAACATGAAGATTAGCATATTTACAAACTGGTAGATGTTACTTTGATCAGTGGCTGCTTGCACTGGAAAGGCATGCTGGCATGTGGGTTTGCTCTTCATGTGACAAAGACGTCTAATCCTTTTACACTATTCTCAGATCCATATTTAGAATTCTGACTTGTGTTTTCTCTATCCACTTGAGCTCACTGTTTGGTTTGTTTAGCAGTGTTCATCCACTCTTTACACTCACCAGTGACTCATTCCAGTTTGTTTTCTTTGCAAAGCAAGCAGTAAAATTCCAAAGTAGTAAATGACCTGGGTGAAAAACCCGTAAACTCCTTTCGATTTAATTACTAAAGCAAATTGGAAACACTTGCAGTCAGGCTTTTTGATGGCTTATATAAAGATCTTCACTGTTTTCTTTCTGGCTTTTAAGTAAGTTAGTGTGAAAATTAGTCAACCAAGCTCCAGCCTACCTCTAATGCTGTTATATCAAGATATTTGTTTCTGTGTACACTTAAACTCATCTGGAAGACTTTGAAAGAGGCATCCTAGATGCTTGTTTTTGTTCATTGTAATTTAATGGTAAACTGTAAACAATACATAATTCATTTTAGTGCAAATTATAGCTTTACATACTCTAAACTGGTTAGTGACAGGGCATCTTGTGGTAACAAGATAATGACCTGAGCAGGTTAGAACAGGCTGGGACTTATCTTTTAAGAAGGATGAAATAATGTTATGACATTGTCAGCATATTGTCTAACATGCTGGGATGCTAGCAGCTCATTACTTATGTGCAACTCATCTGTCTGAGTAAACGATTGCAAGATTGGCCTTCTAGGTGTACCTGTGCTGGCAAGACTGAGCACGCCGCGGCCGCAGAGCCGCAGGAGCTGTGTGCCTGAGGTGGGCCCACGCACGCTCGCACAGCAAAGGTGACACTGCATCTCAGGGGTGGGTGGGGTTCTGCTGCTGCTCTCAGCACCACAGCCTTCATTTGTACACTGGAGGCAAATTTGCTCAGCCTACCCACAGTCACTGGAGATGGTAGATAGATCTGCTTGGTCCTGGAAGATTTCCTGCTTTCCTCTGGCAAACTGGAGCTTTGCCTCCATCCTCAGGCATACCTGTTAACTTGTCAAAGATGGGGAAACACTACCGCAGCATTTTACCAGTGGTTTAAGCTAATATATTTATTTGTGAATTTGAGATGCAGAGAGCATCCCCTTCCACCCCACAGTACAGAGGTGCAGCTGCTGTTGGAAGAGTGCAGCAGGTGCCTGGTGGTGACAACAGCTTCACTGAGATTGACTATGGCCCTCAATGGCTGTCGTCTGCTTACCCAGACCAGTGGGCTCTCCATGCAAAATGAAAAGAACGTTAAGTCTCAGCCACCTCTGTGTCTTTCAGATGGATCAGAGTGATATATATAATCTCACATACTAAAGGACCCCACCAGCTTTCTAGCCAAGCAGGACATCTATACTTACAAGGCTGGCCTGAGTATCTCTGATGGGATATTAGACTTTTCACACTGTTAAGAAACAGCTGTGAATAACACATAAGAAAGACATATAATGATGTTTTTTGTAGTGCTTTCATTTTTCCAGGGCCAGTGTCTCCCTTAGCATTTTCCCCTTGAAATATTGTGGTCTGTAGGCTGCAGTCACACACATTTAGAGAAAGTTTAGTTGCATGGAGCTGCCTCATTTGTATCTAATGTATGAACAATAACAACAGGATCTGTGTTTTGATTGCTTGTTAAGCAAAGTAAACAGGTGAAGTGCTCAGAAAGAAAACTGATATACTTTTCTTACCTTGCTTACAGAGCATCACACGTATGTTAGATCTATTACTGATTAAAACTCCTGTTAAACTGAGGATCAAAAAGAAATCTCGACACCTCATTTAGCTCTTTTCATGGCTGGATTAGCCTAAATAGAACAACTTGTCTGTATGGGAACAGCAGAGACAATTTTAAAGATATACTCCTATCTAGGCAGAGAAACTGTGAGTAGTCTTTAAATCAGGAGGAAAATATTTTACTTTGTTGCAGTTGTGAAAATTGAAGAATTATTGGGTAAAATCTTGACCCCGCCAAAGTCAATAAAATTTTTCCATGGTTTTCACTGAAGTTTAATGTATTTTCTATTGATATTCAAGGGAAAAAAACCAAAAACTTTTGCAGGTTATGTTGTTAATTATTTAAAGTGTAATAGCTGGTTGCATATTTATGCATTAATACTGTATTAACAGAAGCTTTCCTAAATATATATTAATCTCTGTGGTTTACTAAAAGCTTTCAATATGTCTGGATCACTTTTAATTTAATAGATTATAAGACAGGTAGTTAACGTGCTAAGCAGAATGGAATTTTGTCTGTTTTCCTCTCACTGCCATTATTTGTCTTCATTTTTTTCTGCATTGCAAGTGTTTAGCACTTTTGCAACTTAAATGCACAAGCAGACAGGGAACAGTCTGCAACCATTACTGGAAAATAAGCCTGGATCCTTCAGGCTTTCAGTCTGATTCCCTCCTTCTTCTCCCATGTTTCTCAATACAGGCAGTGGAAGAGCCCTTCTCTGGGCTACTGAGCCTGGGCTCTCTTGCAGCCCTGAGCAGATATTAGCATGATGACAAGCAAGGTAGGCTTGGACCCTTGGGATTACAGCCTGACTAGGGGCTGAGAGTGGAGGGAATGTCTGAAGAGGCAGAAAGGGAATAGAGTCTCAGTGGAGCTGGGAAGCTGCAATAGTCCCAGATCACAGGATTTGGGTCTGGCAAGCTGATTATTCAGCTCTGCGACACTCAGAGCCCAACCATGAACATCATATGAACTTTGATGTTTTTAATGTTATCCATGGCTGGGCTGTAGTCAGCAGGACTGACCCTTTCATGCTCTCACAGGTCTTTTTTTCCTGACAGTTTTATGGGCATAAATAGATAAAAGTCTTCATCTTAGGAAAAGCATGTATTTAGGAATTTTAAGATACTAATTTCATGTTGCCCTTGAGCATTTTCTGCAAATGTTAGCATGCACATACTATTTCTGGTGATTAAAGCAGAGTATTTTGACTTTAAAGTGGCATCTTCTGAATAAATGTGTCTTCAAATGATTTATGCATGCCATTAGGATTTACTGCTGGTAGTTGTCCTGGGAAGCCTGATCTGGTCTTTCAAGAGTTGTCTTAGTTTTATCAGTCCATTTACATGTGGTCATATTTCAACCTCCAGGAGCTTTAAAATGTTTAGTACACAGAACACAAATTTAAGCCTGTGTTTGTTTTTATTGGTGGAACCTCTTTCCTTTCTTCAACATTCTCAAATGTTCCCTGGTTTAAGTAGAGTTATCTAAGGTAATCCACTCTTGCCCCTACCAGGGATATTCCACTTTGTTCATAAGCACATAACATAACTCTAGTCCCCTGTGATTTCATTGTGAAATTAAAACCCAGACACTCATCCAGATGTCTTAGAAGATAAGGGCAGACCTAATCCGTATGTCACAGAGGACTTGAGGAGCAGGAATTCACCTATACATCATCACGTTGTTATTAGCCTGGACCATGGCAAGCCCAACACAAACATTTTCCACAGGGCTTGCATTCAGGCTTGGCAGTGTTAAGAAAATACCCTCCAGCAATGTGTTATTTTAGGCTGAAACAAAAGTAGACATGAATGGCAAGGGGAACAGAGAAGTACTGTTTTTATTTTCAATGTGAACCCATAACTTGTGTTAAATGAAAATCTAACCAAGTAAGATGTAAAACCATCGTGTTCAAATGACCTATCAAATATCAACACATTTATTTTGTGATGGAGCACTGATGCTTGTCTTAGGCACTGTGGGAAGGGCAATTTAGATAGTAGAAGCCAAAAGCTTTATCTGATTAAAACGGATATGATGATTGATTTTGACAGAGAGAAATCACTTCCATTGCAAAGAAAAGGAGGCAACAAAAACATTGTGCACTTTTCATCAATATGAATGGTGGCACTGAAACTAGAAACAAAATGTGGACTTCTAAAAAAGACAAAACTTTGCCTCTGTCTTTTGCAGTTCTGCCATAGAAGTCACCCCCGAAGCTTCCAGAATTATTTTATAAAATCCTAGGGTAAGGATGAGAACCCACAGCAGGTGTCCTGCCCTGCACACCTCCCATTTCTGTCTGTTCCTGCCCTCACTTGCTGTTTCTCCATCTTGCCCTGGGAGCACTCCCAAAAGTGTGCAGAAGGATGCTACAGGATAGCAAGGAGCAGAGTTTGTGATCAAAGCAGTAAACTGGGAGTTAGCTGGTTTGGATTCAGCTCCCGCCTGTGCCGCAGATGTTCTGCATAGCCAGCCATGGCATGCTCTGTTTTTGACAAAATTCATCCTGTGCCGAGAGCCAGCAAGAGCCTGGGATGCCATCTGATGCTGGGAGACAAACAAGGCTCACCTGCTGGCTGAACACTATACAAGTGTGTTTAGAAAACTCTAATGGCATGTGAGCTTTGTGGTGTCCCTCAGCGCAGGGCAGGACCTCTTGCTTACAGTCAGTGCCTCAGTGCTCCCTCCTGCCAGGCAGGAAAACTGCAAAGATTTGCACATCAACATTTGTAAAATACAACTGTGATGTAAGGGACACTTCAGTGCATGTCTATTAGAAGGAGAGCCTACAGCTTTCAAGCGAGTTGCCCAGTGTTTGTGCACTAATCATGTAGTTGGAGTCTCACAAGTGTGAAAAAGTGTCCTGGAAAAATCTTCAGAAAAGAAAAATCGGTAGTAACAAATTCTAGGGCTGTTTTGGGGGCTTTGGGGAATTTCTTTGTTGGTTTGTTTGTTTGTTTGTTTTAAATATGAATATTAATGGTAAATTCATGCAAATATACTCATGAAAATCAAGACTAGAAGAAAGGGCTCCAGGCAGGACAGACAAACACTTTCTTAAATGGAATGTGGCTTTGATTTTTTTTTTT
>VXBQ01015233.1:112058-144558 GCA_013400175.1 Phainopepla nitens
TTTTTTTTGGGAAGTGATCCAGGTTACCCTAACAGAAAGCAGAGACACTTTGTGGCTCAGGTCTCTTTGTGCACAATGCAATGGCAAGGCAGTTCAAGACCAGTTCATCTGTGTGAAAATATGACCCTTATGAGTCTGGAGGTCAGTGAAACCACTGTTGATCTGCTCAGGGCATGCTGGTCACTGCTTTAGGGTCATTTTGATTTATGTGCTTGGATTTTCCACTTCCAGAAGAATAAAATGTGGGTAACTGTCCCTTAGTTAATGCTCATTTTTTGTTGGCAACATGCATTTTTTTCAGAAATATGCATTATATTAAAAAAAAATCAAACAAATTTAATGTGAGTATATAAAGTGACATTTTTGTGAAAGACTAATATATTCACATTGATAATTAGAAAAAAAAGAACCTTAAAAGCGTAGCTTTTGATTTCTTTTATTTTTTTTTTCTTTTAAACAGTATACAGGCTTCCTTCTTCTCTGATATTTAAACATTATGGTTTAAGTGTTTAACAGTTTTTATAGATTTACTTTTAAGATTCTCACATGAAGGATGAAATTGATGGTAACACCTTTTAATGGATGGGATAGTTGAGGCAGAGGCAGAATCAGCTAAAAGAAATGTGTAGCAAACACGAAAGTTAATAATTATTTACCTCCCTAACTCCTATCCAACTTCAAAAGTAAAATGAATAGAGGCTTTAAATGTGCTTTCTTAGTACAAAAATGGCAACTGCTTCCCTGCTGAGATGTCTTGGAAGTGTTGCCACAGATGGCAACCCCTCCACAGAGAATTTGACCTTCAGTTCCTCTTGAAGTCTGGTGGGGCCTTCCAGGCCTTCATGCTGGCTCTGGGCACCAGTGCTGGAATGCCTTCCTGTTCATTTCACAGACAGAAACTGGTACCAAATAACCTCCCACTGTACAGCTCGGCATGGCGAGGCAGGTGGGGATCCAGGGCCCTGCTGGAGGAATCAGGGGACTCTGCACACTCTGCCTCTGACACGACGGAGATGGGACAAAATATTGTCTCAGCTGACACCAACACTTTTTTCCTCTGAATCACTTTGCATTACTAATTTCAGTGTGATTAACACAGGGGGCATCTGAATCAATTTATCTGGATTTTTTTTTTTCTGGTTTTCTGTCAGATTTTTAATAGTTCTGGCTTCAGTGTCATCTGTTCCTCTGATGTGTAAACAGTCTTCCCCTTACTAGTTGCCATCCTAGGAATTTCTATCTACTACAATTTAAATACTTCTATCAAACTCCTTAATATGTCCTATAAGACCCTCTAACCCTTTGAAAGTTTTTTATAAAAAACCCATTAAGGTCTCTGCTGCCTGCTTTGCACGTGACTGTTGAGCAGTTTAGCAACGAAATTGGAACATCACTAAACACACAACACATTTATAATTGTGCTGTAACTTCACCATTGTATTCCTTGTCCCACGTGTTAGGGACTTTTACAAAACCCAAAACACTGGCTTTTGTTTGATCTGTGAAAAAACCGTGAGGCTGGAGAGGCCACAATTATGCAATGTTCAACATGCTTCTCACTGCTTGTTCCTTGGAGTAACTGCTTCACAGGGCTTCTCCTTCAAGACATCCTAAAAGCTGCTTAATACTCTCTTACTTGTCATTTCTGTCAGCACTCAGCACTGTGAGGAGTTGCTGCACTAAACCATATTAACAGGTCTTTACAATTATTTGTAAATGTTGGGATACTCAGAAGATTATTGCACTGGTACATTGCCTTTGGTGCCTGAGGGGAGCACAAATTATATCTTATCTGTAGGAATAGCACTGAGGAGCTGCCTTATGAGATGCTGTGGTGATCAACCCACTTCCAATCCCATCACTGGGATTGTCAGGGTACAATTTATATCAGTGAGCAGGACTGACACAGCCTCTAACATTAGAGTTTCACATGAATCTAATGCATGGGAAATGGATTTTTTTTCTCAAATGGATAAAAATATCTTCTCATCTGAAACCTTAAACTGATGACATTTCAGAATTCCACTTGGAGAGATGGAAAAGCAGATGATCTGTGTTTTTTAAAACTCTTTCTGATAGCTGATGCTTCTTGCCTATAAAGTTTGTTGAAGTACTACTGAGACAAAGCACTTCCAACTTTTGGCTGTATATCTGACTCTACAAAGGTTCATCTATAATTGTCGGTATTTCAGGAAAACTATTATTTTCTGAAACACATTAGTTCGGGATTGTCAGGGCTGGTACCTGGAAGTTATACTCCTAACATTGAAAGAAATGGTTAGTTTTCAAAAGCACTGAGCAACCTCTGAGTGCCATGGAAATTGTCCAGGATTTAAAGCTCTGGAAAAAGGTCAGGCTGGTTGTTTTGTAACCTAAATTTAAGCTCCTATGTACTAAAAATGCCAAGGAAGAAATATCCCCTATCATAAGCCAGTTCTTTAAAAAGAGACATACTTTTAACAACTGCTTAATTGAAAGCAAAGCTTATTTCAGTACGATAGGAACATATTTATAGTTGTGGTTGTGCCATCTTGTAATTTGCAGCTTGAAAGGAAGTCAATTGTTGCGTAACTCTACAGGCCACAGAGCCATTTCCCTTGGCTCCTGAAGTAGAAATTAAAATTTGTTTTATTCTTTATAGTTATATATATGTTTATTTATCATCTGCTGCTGGGAGCTGCTGAGTGACCTGCTGGTGTGCCCTATGGATCTGGCTGTGGGAAAGACTGACTGTTGTTAAACCCTCAGCTCTTCCCTACCAGGGCACTGAAGCAGGAGGCTGTGGGGAGCTTCCATCTGACCGTGATATGAGAAACTCCTGAACTGTGTGCACTGCCCGCAGTGGAGGCTGGAAATTCAGGGCATTATCTCACCAAAGAGTCACTGATACAGGCTTGCTTGAGACTGCAGGTCCTTCCTAATTCATTCTAAGGGGAGCATGAAGAGGTTCCTACCCATAATGGGAGTGAAATGCTGCCTTGCTCTGGCTTGGGCTTTTGCCATGGCTCTGGGTGACGGCAGATTTCATCACTGGATGGCGTATCCTGACATGGGTGTGAGAGAGTGAGAGCTGAGCTGCAGCACAGAAACCATGAGCAGGGCACCAACCTGGAGGCTGTCAGGTGTTGTAGAGAGAGGGCACCTGGGTGGGAGTGGAGACAGGGACAATCATTTCCTCATGCAAATGCTGCCTAAAAAGGGATACCTTGAGTGGCAAAAGGGTTTTAATACGTGAGCTCCAATTTTCTGTCTATATTTGTCTGTGTTTGAGTCTATTCACTTATACTTTATCATGTGAAACATGGTAGAGGATGATGATTTGTTCTCAGTCAGGGCAATTACTGTTACAATACAGAATCAGAGTGTAATTCACAATGGATTTGACCTTGTCAGAACTGGTCCTTTTGGAGCAGAAAGGGATGTCAGACCGAGCTGCTCAGAGCTTGATCCAGTGGGGCTGTGAAAACCTCCAGAGATGAGGACTTCACAGCCTCCTGAGGGACCCTGTGTCCTGCCTGGATGGCCTTTGGGGATAAGAAGCACACAGGCCTTGCTGGCAGCTCTGGTCTCAGCCAGTGCTAATGCTTTCTCCCTTTGCTTGTTCCAGTCCGAGAGTGGTCTCTGTTCTGTTGCTGTCACATAAAGTCGCATGCTGTCTGTATGATCATCCTTTCCAGAAAGAATGCATGACTTTTGAGTTTCTTTTCTTTTCCATTTACCCAGAAGAGACTTTCCCAAATTTTCTGAACAGATGTATCACGCTAAGGCCAGGAACTGAAGAGCACCAGTGGTGAAGTGACTCTGTGATTTGGCATGGCTGGCCCCACGCTAGCACCTGATCTGACTGGATCACTTCTTGCCAGATCCACAGGGTCTTTCCAGCCATGGTGGCATGGCTTTTGTGTCCTGTTTAATTTTTGTCTCTCAGAATTGTCGAGTTTGCTTATCCAAGCTTTCTATGTTTAATGTTTTCTATACACTTCCCAGCTCCTAGAGTCATATGAGAAGCTTAGCCATTAATAAATGTTTTCAGGCTTTGGAGGGATAGAAAAAAGCTTTGGAGTGTGAATTTCAAATGCAAACTTCACAAATGAATACAATTAACTTTTACATTCATTGAGCTTTAACATCTGGTTTTCTAGGGCATCATTTCTGACTTGTGACTATTTTACTGACTTCTACTTAAATTTTTCATTTCTGATTAATAGGAAGAGATGTACTGATTTCTGGATCATGACCAAAGACTCTGAAGTCTTTCAAATTCTATTTTACAGGTTTTCTAAAAGAGAAAAGACAAGAACTCTTTTCTCCAACCAGGTAAGTGTGTGACTATAATACCAGTAAAAGGATCTTTGAAGTGTTTTCCTTCACATGCACAGAAATAACTTAAGTATAAGCCACTAAAGAACCACACCTGGGAGATTTAAGGTGATTTTGTTGTTTGTGCTATGCTGGAATTTTTTTGTTTCAGGAGTGTTTGTCTTATAGTGCATGGTTGAAGTGACCCTCTTAGATCTACCATTAAAACTTGAAATGACACAAGCCTGAATCATGCAAGCAAAAGGGCATTACCTCGAATTTGTGTGCTTGAGTCTCTTGGCACAGGCAGAACACCCAGAAAATAGTTTCAGTCACTAGAAATGTTCACAAATATTACAAGAGTGTCATTGTAGACCACAGTCTGAACATGTCTTCTCTCCTACGCAACAGCAGACTTATATTGGAACAGGTCCAGTGCTTTAATGAATTACAAACCTGTAAAATATTTCTTTTCCTCTGCCTGTGGCAACTGCTCTTTAACCTGGTAGCAAGACTAAGTACAAACAAGCCCTTGAGGCTGACTTGTGGGCAAATAGGCTGTGTGCACAGAAAGAGGGGCTGTGACACTGAGCCAGTCACCCTTCCTTGGCCACCGTGTACTGGAACATGGTGCCGAAGGATGGGGAGAGCCCCACGGCTGTGCTTGACACCAAACGTGTGAGAGCTTCTTGCCAGAGCAGGTGAGCAAGAATAGCCTCAGCTGGGAGCAGGTGAGAGGGCTCTGGCAGGGAAAGGCGTTCCTGGCTTGTGCTCCTGTGCTGCACAGGGAGAGCAGTGCCAAATAACACATGGGCTGTTGGCATCTCCAGTTACTCTACTTCTGTAAGTCAGGAACCATTCCTCTGAAGCCCGTGGCACCTCATTAACATTAAACTGATGTGAATAAAAGGCAACTGGGACATATATGTTTCCATACCTTTATGCTGTTGGGTCTGATTCTACTTTTGTTCACACTGGTTTGATATTGATACAGCTCCTCTGGCTTTCATGGTATGGATCTGTGTTTAACCTGGGTCAGCAAGATCTCAATCAGCTTCATTTACTGCAAAATATATGTGCCTAGAGCTGCTGGGAAAGGATGGGTCTGTAAGAGAGAAGTAAAGACAGGAAAGGGATCAAGAAGCAGCTCAAGGATGGAGCTTTACATTTCTTGTGTTTGCCTAGAGTTTGTTGCCTTTGTCAGTGAAAAATGAGAGACATGAAAGAAGGAATATCCCTTAAGTTAGAGGTTGTCTTCAGGCTGAGCAAAGCCCTGCGGTGGAAGCATGTTAGTCCTCCCTCCTCTCCTTATTTCAGCTGTTCTTTGTGTTGGGAAAAAAAACCAAAACACTTCTTCATTTTTTTCCAATACAAAATAGGAAAGGACTACAAGGAAACAGAGAAGATTATTTTTTCCAGTTTGCCTTAGGGTTTCCTGGAATTTTTGCTACTGTACATTTATTTAAAGTAACCCTATCTGTTTAAATACATGCTGATCTTTGGTTGCTCTGAGATCAGAATCAGCCCCGAAGAATGCCTTTTGCTCGCAGTCATTTTTGTATTGTCAGTCCTTCCTCGGTGCCCCCGCCACGTTGACCTCCAGGGTATCAGGTGACAGCAGGATAAGCTGCAACACATGTGGGCCAGGCAGGCAGCGAGTTATGATCTGAACCAGTACAGAAATTGGGATCTATTGTCAGTCTCCTCAAGGATGACAAAACAATCTGCTTCCAAATGAAGGTAGATGTAAGATAAATTCTGTGCCTGCTATTATATTTTCTTGGCATTTGCCAAATGCTCTGTGTTTTGTGGCTTTGTCACCACCAATTATGAACTAAAATAACATCAAGTGCTGCGGAGTGCCATGATCCAAAACTCCTCTGTCTCTTCACAGTGACATTGTGAATAAATAAAATCAGCTCCAATGATTCATTAATTCATGTTTAATAAGGCTTTGCAAAGTTATGTCAGACACTTGGAAAGGATATTTGGAACTAAAAGCTCAATCCCTCAGTGTCTAACCCAGACGAACTGCCTCCTTAATTTTGCTGAAACAATATGTGCAGCGAAGGGTTTGTTGGAGCTCTGGAAACTTTTCTGTTGTGTGCTATTTAAAAATTCTTTGCAATTGTCATCATTATCTGCCCAAAATGAAAACAAGTCTTTTATAGTGAAACTTAGGACATTATGCAATAAACTAAAATTTATTGTTTAATTCTCCAACCAAGTTTTTGCATAACAAATGGAATAAATTAAAAATTTTTGTTGGCTGTCTCAATTTCACAAGAATCATATTTTTATTTGAGCAATGTGTGTATATCCTTAAAATATTTCAAGAAAACATAAATTATTCAAATGGAATAGCTTTGCTGTAAATTATACAGCAATTTTTTTTTCCTTAAATGTAATTTCTATAAGATTCATTTGTTAGAACTGCTAAGATGGTTAAGCTTTTAAAAAAGGTAAAGTAATTTCCTTTTCATTGTCTAGACTTTATGTAAGCCATTGCTAATTAATACTACCCTTTCTGGTGACTTTGCAGCAGGCAAAGCAGGCAAACTCAAACAAACCAATTATAAATGGTTTTTCAATGTAAACTTTTAACAGTGTAGCCTAAGGGCTTGCTCAACATAAAAGTACAATTTAGAAAACATAAGTTTTAACTAAGGTCAGGATATATCAGGCCATGATGGATGTACATGTAAAAACATCTGACTGTGGAATGACAACATCTTCTTCAAGACTAAGCAAAATGCTGGTGGCAGTGATAAGTAAAATGAAAAATAGCCCTGAATGAACTGACCAGAAAGCTTGAGTTTGGCATCTGAGTTGCAAGTTTGGGATTTCTTTTCAAGTGCTTGTTTTGGGTTTCTTCAGAGTTTTGCAAATCTGACTTCCTGGGATGCTGCAAGCAGGATAATCTGAGTTTTAGACCATATTCTACAGCAGGGCCAAGAGAAAGTCAAACTTTTAAACACCACCTGCTGCCTTGGGTCTCAGGTGGAAATCACCCCCCTTTCCCTCTGTTCCCAGCTGCTCGAGCAGAGCCCCTGTGCTGCAGGGGTGCCACACATCCCTCCGCCTGTTTGTGATGGCTGGTGTCAGTGACACAACTCATCTGATTTTGTTTTTCCAGCTACTGAGTGGAAAACATCATGGCCCTGTGATGCAAAGCACTGTCCCAGTATATCCCACCACCACAGGTTTAAGCTTGTTTACCATTTTGGAGGAAAAAATCTGGGGAGAAGATCCTGGTTTGAATAGGTGGTGGTTGACTGCTCCTCACTGTCTTTAAGGCTCTTCGTCCTTATTGTCTGTCTTTCAACAGCCTGAGTGAAGCTGGCACAGGCTCCCATCATGTGCTGTATCTAATTCGGTAGAAACAGTCACATGCCCATAGTGTGATGTGTATCAGATTTGTACGGCTGAGTCATCTGGTATCAATTCTTGTGGAGCAAAACCCTCACGTGTTCCTGCGGCTCCCGCTCCTGTCGTGTAACTCATTCATCACAGTTCTGCTTTGCCCTGCTCCTCTGCCCATTTCCCAGCTCACCCAACACCTCTTCTGTAGCTCGGGAATGTCTTTTCCCAGACACATGTGCCACCTCCTCCTGGACTCAGCAGTCCAGGAAGTCACACAGACTTCCTACTAATATCACACAGATATTTGTAAATGATCTCTGAACCTCTGACTTTTTGCTGTTGTCATTGCATCCCTCCTTCAGGAAGACCACAGCTTAACCTCTCTTCACACGTGGTGCTTCTACAGCCTCTTGAAAAGCGAACAGAGAATGTTGTTTCTTATCAAACAACTTCCTTCTCTTTTCAGCTGAAAACTTGTCCTGGTCATTAACACACAACCCTCCATGGCTGCTCCTGGTTACTCCACTCAGATTAATGAAAGAGAGCCAAAGGCATACCCATGGCTTCCCAAAATGTGCATGGAAACCGTACACTGGAGCTGGGCCACCAGCTTATCAGCCAGGCTCTGACTGCAGGTTTGTCATTTTGTTGAAGCAAAAACTGATTTTGTCGATGAAGTAAAGGCTCGTTAATTATATTTTTAACAAAAACTCTGCCTCCTTCTATATTTGCTGGAATTGCGACCTCACTAACCACGTAGTGTATGTTCGTAGCTGTTGGCAAAACCCAATGGATGCTACTTGGAAAAACAAAAAATTACCACTTAGTTGAATTAGAAACATTTATAACATTTGCAATCGTACTTGCTTGTTCTCTCTTCTAGTGAGCAAAGTTGTTCCGCTGGTGCCATCTCCTTTCTTTCTTGTAATCTATAATTATGTTGAAGGGATTAATAATCATGCATTTTATCCAGTGTCTCGGCTTGATGACAGGGCATTGTTTAATGAGAGCAAAATCAGTGTCCTGGCTCTCTGGGAGAGCTAAGGCAGTGCTTGCAGTGGAAATCATTGAAAATAAACATGTGGATGCCTAAGCGCTCTTTAATAACTCCTTCTGCTTGTTTGGTTAGCAATTTTGATGATTTCGTCCTTTGTGCCTGGCTCTGCTGCTGCAGAGGCATGGTTATTTATGGTGCCAGAGGAGGTTATGATCTCCTTATATAAACTACAGGACAGAGGTAGAATATAGTCAGTTCTGAGTCATACTAAGTGTTTTAGTTCTGCAGCTCTAATGCCATTAGATCAAGAATTGGCCGTTAGACTATAACAGAATTTTGGGATAGGGTTTAGGATACTGGTGCACCAAGCACCCAGAAAAGTTATGGATCTGTTATACAGACAGGCTTTGTCCTGTCTGTAGTTTTTACTTCCACTTAGGTATTTAGCTTATATTTGTAAATGGCAAGATGATGTTACAGTGGCACTGCCTGTGTGTTGGAAGCAATTACTGGATTATTTCCTTCTCAGAGGTGCCATGGGTTTATGTACAGATCTTGGGACCATGTGTGCTTGATCTGAAACAAAGGGTGTAAAAAGCTCTCTGCTGGGTAAGATGCAGCCTGCCTGCAGCACTGCTGTCTTTGAGTGTTACAGGCCAGGGAACATGGACAGCTTTCATGGGATCGCTGAGGAAGTCTCGATCTCATTGCAGCAGAGAGCACTAGCTCAAAACCCACTTTTCCTGTTCTCTCCCCGACAGGAATCCGGACAAGCTTGGCTTTATGGTGTGGGATGGCCATAGCATTTCCTGTGCCATGGCTCAGCTGGGGCAGGGTGGGGAGGGAGAATGATAATCCCCAATGAGCAGCACCTGGCTGGAGGCATCCAGTGCCCACTGGAGGACAGAGGTTTCTCACCAGTGAAGTGAAACATGACTAGAAATTCAGACAGAGCATGAAAGTGACAATTATGTGTACTTAGACAAATCCTCAGAGATAGATCAGTGCTCAGGGTACCAATCTGGGTGGTTGTTCAAGGCCATGGAGCACCAGAAGACACCACAGAATTAGTGCTTCAATGCCCAGAGCTTTGTTCACGGCTGTGACACAGTGATATGCTGCTCTCAAATTTTTGGAGAACTTGGACTCCAGTCCTGGCTCAGGCAGTGAATACGCCCCCCTGTCAACCTTCCATTGGTTGGTATTGTCCTCTGTAAATACATTGTGGAAAGACACTCTATAGGTGTTCCAGACCTTATTAATGAGGGAAGCAGTTTTCCCTCAGACCTTCCTCAGACACCCATCACAGGCTGCCTGGAATGCACTGTCTTCTTGCTTTATATGAGTGATCCAAATTTTTGCATAATATATTTAATTTGTAACTTATGTATGTAGCAATTTGGGTGATGTTTGAGTAGGACATTTCCTTTTCTTGTTACTGCTAGTGCTTGAAATGATGAAAACTCATTCTTTCTCAAGGGAAGTACATGGGGAAGGGTAGCCAAGAGCTCAGGCTGTGGGAGGTGGATTGTAGGGGCCAGCAGTTAATTCAACAAAACAATATATTAATGTGGAACACAAGGGAGGGGTTTCTTTCCTCTTCTGTATCCCCTTTATGTTTCAACCATGGAAGCCACCTATGAAAGGCAAGGGTTAGCTTAGGTTAGCTCCTCCTACTTACACACACATACACACATTTACACCCCCACAGAAGCACAATGGTGCCTGAAGTCCAGAAAGCCCCAAAACAGCTGGAGGCTGGAGCCAAGACACAACCGTCACCTACCCCAGTGCTGTCCCATTGCTGTTGTGCAATGGGAGTCCATTACATCAGCATACTTTCAGCCTGTCAATACCAGCCCACATCTCCTCAGGCCCTGCTGTCCTGACAGCCTCTTGTCTTCCCCTTACTTGGCCATCAGCACTGTACCTTAACCCCACTTTTCTCCTGCTTCACATCAGTGGTACTTGCAGAACATCTGCTCCGAGATGGCTCACGAGGAAATACCCTGCGAATCTCCATGTGGTTTGCAGAATTAATTCCCTGATGACCCTCTCATTAATAGTTTTCCCTGCCAAATGCTGTTTGCTTTTACTTTCAGAACAGGCTGCATTAATGATTAGTTCCTCTACTTGGACATTATTTACATAAAGTATTGCTCTCATCTCACAGGCAGCCACTCCACAATGACACTGAGCAAGACCAGGATCAATGGCCAGTGAAAGCAAATGCCAGACAACAGTTGTCTCTGCAGGATGCATCCACGGAGAGATGGGAATTTCCATACCCTCCTGGCTGCCCTGCCTGAGACGATAAGTGCTCAAATATTTCACAGCAAAAAAGTCCTGGGAAAAGCAGAACTATTTCTTGTGATAAAGGCTGGCTGCACATTTTGGGAAGATGAGCTTGTCAGGGATGTTTCTGCACTCAGGCTGAACCTGTGGGAAGTGTGCCTGTTCCTAATAAATGTTGTGTGTATTTATGTGGCAGTCATTGTGCTTTGCAAGGAGGGAGTCACAGAAATAATTAGTTAAGAGCGTGAGGTTTTTGGCACACATTCTCTTTCTCAAGTAGCTGTGATGTTCATATATAAGAAAAATTGATTTGGCATCTAGACAGGATTTCAGCACGCTCATGGTTATGGAAATCAGCTATGGGCATGGAGGAAATCTGTATATTGATTCATAAACTGGCTTGATGACTTGTTCATGTTTTAATGTTTTCATGGACTTTTACCCAAGATAAAATTGTCAGTAAGTACCACTTGACTGTGCTACAGCACCATCTAAAATGATGGAAAGAATGCAGGGAATAAAAGGGGTTTCCTATTCGGCAGAAGACTATTTTCTGCGCTAATTAATTTTTTCCTTAAAGATGAGCATTTTTATCATTGCCCTTTCTATTGAGTTAGAACATGCATGTATATAACACCCAGTGAAAAATGGTTTCCTGTGGTAGGCCCCCAGTTTCATGGACAATTTCTTTGGCAAGTGCTCAGGAAAGCCAGTCCTCCTTTTACTCACACCAGACTGTGTCCATGCTGCTAGAACTGCCACGGCTGTGTGTAGGTAATGGAATGAGAATCACTTCACTTGGGTATGCGTAGTAGGACAAAAGCCAGCATGGCTTGCTCAGTCTGTTTTTCTCTCCCCGGCTGATGAGGGGTGTGTTTAGTCAGCATCAGCACCAACCCAAGACTGCCTTGCAGAAAACACCTACTAAGAGAATGACTCCTCAGGAACATGTTTCTCTGCAGGTTTAAAACTTAATCCCTGAATAATACCTCTGCCTGCCTCATGGTTTTCTTTGGAGACCTTCCAGCATTGACCAATCCTGACCCCATTTGACTTAAGCTATGTGGGCTCCAAATGGAGGCAGGATGGCTGCTGGCCATAATTGAAATGAATGGAAACTATGTCGTGTGCGATGTCATCTAAGACCCAGCGTGATAACAATGTGTGACCAAATTCTGATCTCACTTGTAACAGTGAACTTCCGTTGTGACTTCAGAAGGAATCAATGGGTGTAATGTAAGATGAGTCACAACACACACGCTGTGCCACAGCAGAGCAGAATTTTCCTAATAAATAATGTCTCTTTTGTCAAGACAGGAAAAAAACCCCTGGAGACCTATACTATATTGAACTGCAAAATTCAGGAAAGAGGCCCCATAGTAACTAAATTTTTGAAGGTGAAGGTTGTTCCTTGTGGACTAAATCTTCCCTTACGACAGTTGGTTACTCATTTTCAAAAATTTCTGCAAATTTTTCCATTATTAGTGTGTAGGATTAAAAGATCTCTAGGGCCTTGTTTGACACTATTGTCTTTGGACACCACGTTACATACTAGAAGCAGACATGGAGAAACCAGGGAGATCTCATGGTGTCTAAAGGTGGGCTGCTAGAAACAGAAATATTTCATACTCTCATGAAGAGAAAAAAGGCCATTTTATCATTTGGTAGTTGGCTTCTTGCTGATTATTAAACAGTCTGCCAAATCTGTGGTTAACGAGTGATTTGAATGTAGTTTGATGGCAGCTTTTGTTTCCTTCAGTTGCTATTCTAAGAAAGAGCCCTTAAAATTAATTGACTGACAAACTGTATAATTGATGCTGCCTACGTAGCTTGCACTGGCCAAAACTGATGGGAGCCCTGGCATCTTGGTCAAGGCTGCTCTAAACCCTTCGGAGAACCTCTGCTTGCCCTCTCTTTATGCTCTTGGGTAGGAGAGGGCATGTTTAGTTTTCTGCTTACTCTCTTCCCTTTTGTACTCGTTCATTTGCTAGGTGCATAAAGGAGAGGAGGTCATTTGTGCACATGGGATAAAGAGGTATTATGAATTCTAAAGTGTTTGCTTTATTGGAAAAAGCACAGCGAGCAGGAGAGCTCAGGAACATAATGTGTGAATTTTTAATGAATGCCGTGCCATGTGTTTGTGGAGGTTTGTTTTTTTTCTACCTGTAGCAGCTTAATTCATTTGGGAGAGTACTGTGTACAAGATATTCTTTAGTAGTGTGCTGGCTGCTGTTTAGTTTAATAAATTAAATCCTTTATATCAATGTAATATTCTTTAGACAAGCACTTCCAAGACAGATTAGAAATGAACTTAAGGGGATTAAAAGCTTCTCTTGCTAAAAACAATGTTTCAGATGGGAAATCCACTTATTTATGTCACTTTCAGTGGTCTACATTTGGCTTTAATATGTTGCTACTGCTAAAGAAAGCAGTGCTTTGCCCATGACTGCAGCCTTTCTGCTCTGCTTTACATACACAGCGATGTTTATTTTCTTCCATACAGTAAGTCACTTTGGGAAAGATTGATGGCTTCCTATAAAATTGAGAGAAACCATTTTCTTCTTATTTAGAGAAAACAAAAGATTTAATTAATCTGGCATTTTAAATAGCATCAGTCTCTTTGTAAAATATGAAACTATGGGAATGGAAGGTATGAGCAGAGAGAAAAATCTGCTCTGATTTTCCCCTTGCTGCAGGCTGAAAACGTGAATTGGAAGGTTGTCACTCTCTGTGAAATCCTGGACATCATGGGAGCAGCCTGGTTCAGCTGATGTTAGCTCTGGTCTGTGCAGCAAGCTCTTTCCTCTAACTCATACTAGGTTTTCTATTTCTATATGAAAACTTGTCTTAATACATGATTCAGTGGTGTGTCAACCCCACTGGTGGGTCTCTAGTACCAACCTGAAATATTTTGATTTGAAATACTATAAGATATACAAGAATACAACATGTAACGCATAATAATGTACAACATAATAACATATATATATGTGTGTGTGTGTGTATAAATCAATATCTGCTGGGTTTGATGTACCACCACTCTGCAGGTGCTGCTGGACAGTCTGTGTGTAGAAGGAGATGCTGCCTGTCCGTGCCCCAATACCTGACTCCTGCTGCATTGATGATGTTCAGCCAGCAGAAACTGAGTGCTTTGGTGGAGCCAGCAAAGCTGCAGCTGTGCCTCTCTCCAGAGCCTTGTGCTGCTGGATTTCTGGCCATGCTCAGATGGCTCTGAACAGTCACAGCAAGCCCTGCAGTCCTAGGCTCTGGTAGGAGCTTTGCAGTAATCACCAGCCAAGGCACACAGCACTGACCTGGAAAAGGCTGGCTGCTGCCCAGTGCCCTCACACTGAAGTTTAACCAGGCTGGGAACCATATTTGTGGAATAAATGAGGAGGCTCTCCTGTGGGATGAACCATGACAAAATTGAATATTCCATGTATTCACACAATTTTAAGACCATGTTTCAGCCCCATAAGAGAAAATCCAGCACTCTAACTTTCCTAGCATCCATGATTGGCAATCTGAACTTTCGGTTCTTCTCCCAGACTACAAAAAAAGAAATTTTGGAGTTTGCTCCTTACAGCTGATTGCAACAAGGTCAAAGAAGGCATTAGGATACAACTGATCTCCCAAAAGGGTGAAAGAAGAAAGAATTCCTCTTGAGCCTCCTC
Source organism: Phainopepla nitens (assembly GCA_013400175.1). NCBI lineage: Eukaryota > Metazoa > Chordata > Aves > Passeriformes > Bombycillidae > Phainopepla > Phainopepla nitens. Next base: position 126,687 of record VXBQ01015233.1, read on the forward strand.
ACAAAGCTGCCAGGGAGGGAAAGAGACTGGAGAGCCTTTGAGGACAATCTGGGTTTGCTTTTTCTTAAGTGAGTTAGAAGTCTTTGGTCTACAGTGAGGACAGAAGAAATGATCATAGGAAAATGAAAACTAAAAGAAGTATGTGAAATTAATGTTTTAATTGGAACAAGGCCTTTCAGTCTATTTATTGTTGCCATTTGCATGTGAGACCATGAAACTACAGTGCTCAGTCTTACATGTCAGCTCCAAGAGCTCAGCTATGGTTTGCAGGTCTGTTATTATTCAATTGCACTGCAGATAGCTTGGATAGAGGGAGAGGTTCCACCTCATAGCACATAAAGTTTGTCTTGGTAACTGTGTCCCTGACACAGTGCTGGATTTTGTTATTTTAGGCACACCTCCCCCCATCATTACTTAAAAAAGTTTCACAATAATTTCTTATTCCATCATGTTTCATTACACAGTAAAGTAGTATTTATTTAAGTGGTTTTCAAAGTAACCTATTTCCTGGTACCTGGTTAGAACAAGATAATTTCCCTTTAAATGCTTTAAAGCCATTGAAACTCCAGGATCTTGTCCATTTTGGTCACTATTCAATCACTAGTTAGTGCCCTCTTTCCTCACCCAGAAGCTGACACTGAGATTGAATTCTAGTGCATCTGATCAAGCAAGTGATATGTTTTGAAGGCAAGCTCAAAGATTGAATTGCATGACTCCAGTGGTATTGAAAAGGGCCCTAAAGTGAAGCTGTGTATTTACCTTGTATTCTTGGGATTGAAGGAAAATAGGCTGCTAAGCAGAAATTAAACAACCATCTTTATTTTTAATTATTTTCTTCTGTTTTGTTTTCTGAAGTTAGATTTCACTCCTTTACCCCAAACCATATTTTTTGCTAGTCCTAGTATTTATTAGATATCTTATATATCACACATGACAACAAGTTCTGACTAAAATTTCACCACTAGTTTTAGAGGGAGAGGGCAGAGTGATTTTCTGCACAATAATGATGGTTTCTTTAGTCACTGTAGCCACTATATGTGCACTGGTCATAACACCTGAGGATAAAATTTATATACATTGTCACATGGTTTATCTGAAAAAAAATAGATATTGTTCGAGGAAAAAGTATATAATGAGGATCAGGGATAGAATTTCACTGAGAAATGTGGTGTAAAAATGTTTCTCATTTTAAATTAAGCTTTCAATGGCAAGTGCTTGGCTTTCAGCAACTCCTCTGAAACCTTTTTAATTGAAGTTCCATGAAAATCTGGGGAGTTCAGCTCAAGTTCACCTCCCAAACCCATCCTGATTTCATTAAAGATCTGATCTTTCTTATTTGCCAATAATATATATATATATAAACGTGTGTGAGTGTGTATAAATCAGTATCTGCTTGGTAACTGTTGTTTTTGTGTTGTTTTGGGTTTTTTTTTTTCCCCAAAGGAACAGTTCTCCTTTTCTTTATGAAGAATGAACTCCGCTCTGTGCATGCAATGAGAGTTGGAACCAATGATCCATGGGAGATCCTTCCCGCTCCCCCCAGCCCAGGATGGGACTTGGAGCACACAACACCCTTATTGCTTCCCTCTCCTGTTTTGTATTCTGCACTGGTGGTGCCAAGCTCACCCTCATCCCCCCGTGGCCTGGGCAAGGACAGGGGAGGCTCAGGATGGTTCCCTTGGTGCTTAATGCAATGGCAACACCGTGATCAGTATGAACTGGGGACTGAGCTTGCCTTGGTCAGGCTTAGGCTATTGCCATGTTATTTCCATGTCACTATTTTCTGTTCCTGCCTTCTAAGACCCAGTAAAGGTCTTGGCAATTCTTGCTCAGGGCTCATGTCTGGACAGTGATTTCACTTTTTTGGGTAGTTCCTTTTCCAGCTGCAGTGGCTGGATATGCCTGTAACAGCACCGAGGGGCTGAGGCTACATATACCATGGCATATTATCTCTTTGCTAAACCAGCAAAACAGTGAGATATCTTTAAAATTTATATCCATATATCAGAGGTTTTCAACTTGGTTATAGAGTCCTTTCAAAGCTGTGAGGTTGGAGAGATTCATTTTGCCCCTTCTGGGCAGAAAACAGCATTCCCATTTCCTTCCATGTCAACTCTGTTATGTAGATTCCCTTGGGACTGAGAGGAAGGGTCCCTGGGAATTGCTGGTGCTCCTGCTTTTATTTTGTGTGAGACTCCAGATGAAAATGTGTTGAAAACAGCGTAAATCCTGAGTTCCCCAAGGCAGAGAGCTGTGATATGCTCAAGCCCTGTGTCAGTCCACTGTGTAGCAGCATGCCAATGGCTCTTCCATTAGACACCACTTGGGTTCCCATTTCTCAGCTTCATCCCGCTCCTGGAGAAATAATTGCTGTCAGGTTTTTTTTTTTTAATCAATTATTTTATTCTGTTACTATTGCAACTGCTACCTGTTCCACAAGGCTCCTCACAAGCTCTGCACGTTGCTATCTGCAGTTTCAGGGAATCAGATCGCAGTGTTTCTGATCAGGGTCCAGCTGGAACCACACATCTTTTGTTCATGTGTTTAATATACTCAAAATGCACTAAATGACAGTTTATAATATCATTATCAACAGTTAAAGACATTATAACTTCAAGAAATGAAAAGAAAGTGCAGCCATATGTGGAAATGCTTTATTTTGTGCACTTTTAACCCTCACAATAGTTCAGCTGCAAAAATGGGGATAGCAATGAGAAGCAGGGAGAAAATCCTATGTCTGCAAAATCATTTTTCAGCTTTCTGTCCGCTGCTGTCATGAAAGAGCACTGAGCTATTTGGATGGTAAATAACAACCGAGGACTAATTTATTTTTCTTCATAAAATTATTTCTAGAATTGGATTCAAATGTGTTCCTTATTACACGGTTTGATAATTCAGTGATGCTTTCCCCCCATAACATACGAGCTGATTTAAACCTTCACTCCAAACAGCCTCGGGCTTATTAAGAACAGTGTGGACTGAGTATGGATTAGGTTTAAAAGTAATAAAAAAGTAGACCTGTTGGTTAGGTGAAAAATTCACTATCAGATTCCTGAGTGCAGCTTTCTTTTCATGTGCAAACTGCATTAAATGAGGCATTTAATTCAACAAATCCATAGTTCTGATCCACCAGAAATAGAGACTGGGTTAGTTCAATTTGTAACAAACGATCTCCATATGATCAAAGTCCTGAGAGCTGATTCCAACATACTGCTTAAATTAGTCTAACACCGAAGTGTTTGGCTCTGGGACAATATTTGGAATGTCTTACCAGAAGAAAAATTCCTCTGCACACATGGTTCCAATATCTGGGAATGCCAACCTTGCTTTTTAATGGGCTGACAGGGAGCCTCCGTGCTAACTTTCTGACTCCAAAAAGTTCTTGTGCTGTCACCCGCAAACCAGCTTGGATAATTTTTCCTTGGCTTCCTTATTAAAGCCTGAATGAAGGGATTGTGTGGCTTTCTTAATGTCACTTGGTCTGCTTGCCATAAATTCAAGCACTCATGATGAAAGCTCCACTTATATTTTGCTGGGAAATGGAATCAAGGAGAATGCACCCTCGTTCACAATAAATAACTGAAGTTGAGTTATTAAGTGTATTTCATATACCGGTGCCTTATTACATCAGCAGTTTAGATAATGGCTTCTTAAAAATATTCCTCTGCTGAAATGTATGACGAGTGAGTTGCACAGAGGATCCCAATGCATGGAACCAAACCAGCAGGCCAGAGCAATAACTTAGGACTGTATTAACAAATATCAAATATTTACATTTTTACATGCTGCTGTCTGTTTTGATTAAGCAACTATAGCAATAACAGCAGTCAGCATCGAGGGCTGTATTTGCTTGGTTCCTGCCAGGGAATTCTCAGCTGGGATTGTTTGTTTGCTTTGTGCAGTGAGGACTCGAGCTGTTTACACTGTAGCTCCAGTTTTAGAGAGTGCTAATTATGCTCTACTGCTGAACCCCTCTCCTTCTCAGAATCTGCTGTTCTGCAAAAATACTTTACACTGGCCTCGAGGAAAGCAATCTGACTCACGGCAGGCAACAAAGGGTGCCCTGGTGCCTTATAACTTTTCCTTTTAATGTGGTGGGCGTCGCTAAATGGAAGTTCATGCCTTTAGCTCTGCTTGCTTTTTCTTTTCTTTATTTTTAATTTTTTTTTTTAAAGAACGGACAACAGTTTCAAAGTCCTTGGCTGAATTTCCTCTCACAATTTCACTCCTTTTTATGGAACTTCTCAGTGTGCAACGGGCTGATGTAATTCAGCTGGAGGGTGTGTAGCATCTATCTCTCTATGTACATTAAGCATGCATATCATTCTTTACCTTTTCCTCCTCTTATTATATGTGCAATGGGATGTAACAAATTGACACTCACCCAGGAACAGGCAGAGCTGACAGTGAGTAAATGCCCCGATTAGCATAGCATTGTTATAACTTTTCAGTTCCTTCCTGATTAGCTGAAATATGTGTTGCATGGGTATGACACTATTTTTAAATCTATGCTAAGCATTGCTCGATACTTTATGGGTGAAGGAGGCAGGATGAAGGATGAAAGGCTAGCACTCAGAAATTTAGCAAAACCAATTCAGTTACCGTGTTTTCAGGGTAACTATGCTGAACAGGTGGCTAAGTAAGCCAATTAAACAGACTTTAAGAACAAATTATGATAGTAACTCATTGTCTGGGATTATTGAAATGCTCTGTGTAGAATCTCTTCCTGTTTCCCAGAGCTGCCTGAATAATGAAAATGTATTTTTGTATAATTTTATTGTTTTCCTACCATCATGAAATGTTCAAAGGATCTCATCTTCTTTTTTTTTTTTTTTTTTAATCTTGGGGGTGGATGGAGGGGAAAGGACAAAGGACTTTTTTCAGAATTTTGTAAAAACAGGGTGTGATCCAATTAAAAACTCCAAATTAATAACATATAAGAGCATCTTTCAAACAAAACAAGAGTTTGCTATATAAATATTTTAATTGTTTTGGAAAAGATTTTTTTTTATTATGAGTTGAAAACCTTCAATAGCTTCACAGACAAGAATGAGCAAAAGCTCAAAGTCCTTCTGACATAAATATTTTGATCAAAAAAGTGACTGGTAAAGGCCAGTAAAGAAAGGGTGAAACATGAGAGGTGCCAATTTTGAACATTTTAGCTTCAGTGGAGTGCTCCAGAGATGTAGGGGCTTCACTCTAGTTTTGGGGAATGATTGTCCAAGGATGTAGAGGACAATGCTCTGAACCTTCTGTGTGAGCTGATTCAGCCCTCTCAGCATCAGCTCTTTCCCCTCATTGGCAAAGCTTTAAAGTTAACACAGGCCCTGACAACTTTGGGGCTGTGAGTAGTAGTCTCCAGTACTCCAGGTCATCTCTTCTTCATGGTCTGGCTCAGTGATACTCTGGCATTGATTAAAAAAACGTGCCAAAGACTGGCAGACAACACTATATATGTGTATAGATGTATACACTGTATATAATACATATTTACAAATTATATTATGTATATATATAAATATATAATATTTATATAAAGAGCAGGGCAATGGCAAATTTCTGCTTTTTTTTTTTTTTTTTTTTTGAGGTCTGAGGGAAAAAAGGGTTCTCTGGGATGATCTCAGGCCATTGTACAACAATGGCTCTGAGTGGCCACGTTGGGCTGCATTTGAACCCCTGACCCAGGAACAAAATAAATTATGTGTAGACTGAGGTATGGAAATGGTGAGTGACAGAAGAATAGCACTCAGAAATGGTGTTCAAGAGATTCTGTATTCATTTAAATAGTGTAACTGTTTAGCCAATTTATTCATTTGACAAGTTCCTTTCTAACCATCCTAATTCACCATTTAGCCTAAGATGGCCTTCATTAGTTTATTAGATATTCATCGGAAGAGATTTTAGCATAAATACAGTTCCAGAGAGGATTACCGCCCAGGGAATCTATTCTTTTAACCTACTTATTCGGCTATCAAGTATTTGTTGAAAAGGACTCCTATTTACTTAGTCTCTTAATGAAGTCTAGAAAAGCTTTTCTGCAAAGGGAATATTGTTTTGTCAAAATTAGCTTACTTAAATAGCTTTCAAAGCAGTCTGAGAACAAAGATTTCAAAGCCACAGCTCCAGCCTAATATTTACTTTTTATACTGTACAGTAGTTTAGACTTGCCAGAAAAAGTGCACTTGTGCTTTTTTGTTTTGTTTTGTTTAAATTTCTCTGCTTCTAGTTGTGAGATATATATGTCATTTCTAGGGGTATGGAACTAATTGAGGAATATGTCCTGCCCTTGTTGAGGTGAACAGGGCAGATAAATAAAAACTCCATTGGACATAAATCTCCTCCACCAACATCAAAGAAACAGGATCCTGCTAAGTGTATTTGTATAATGCAGTAATTTATGCAAAAAGCAGCTTTTGTCAGCAATGCAACAAAGCAGCTTTGATAAATGTCCCCTAATTTATTGTCATGTATCTCAAATCAAAGTAAAACATTTACAGCCTGCATACTGAAGGAACCCAGGCCCAGGGTACTTAAAGGGTTTCTCTCCCTTTCCATCTCCCCCCCTGTTTTTTTTTAAAAAAAAAAAAAAGTACAAAAAGCTAAGTTGGGCAAAAGGTTAAAAAGGATCTGTTTTGAATGCTAAGTACTTTATACAAATTATGGGCAAAAAATAATAATGAATCTATTTAAAGAATGACAGAAAAGCCTGTACAAATTCAGATTAAAAAATCCGCTTAGCTTTTCTCTTATGGGTGGTGTCTGACAAATCGTAATGGGGATGCTAATTGTGTTTTACAGGGACAGTTCCATTTCTCCATTTCTCGTGTTTCAAAGGAATGAAATGGTGACTGTAGACAGTGGCTGCCTGAAGCTAGCTCTTCTCTTCCCATCTCGCCTTTGGATTCTCCTGAGCAGCCATCTTTCAGATGCAAGGCACATTCTGGAAATCAGCTCAAGTGTGAAATTTTGGGGAGAACCTTTTTTACTGACTTCAGACAGAAAAATCACACTCTGGAAGAGGACAAGGCCAACAGTGCTAGCAGGTCTGTTCCCACCAAAGGGCTAGTGGTATTTGCATGGTGCAGAAATGTTTGCATGTCGAATTTTCTCTCTACTTCTTGAGAGAATTATTAGATTGGCTGGTTTGATAAATTCAGGCAGACTGCTTGGTCTTTCAATGCACAAAAGTAGTACAAAGGACCATTTAATATATATTTTTTAAAAAATAAATTTTGAATGGATACGACACTGGTACAAGGTGCCCAGAGAAGCTGTGGCTGCCCCATCCCTGGAAGTGTTCAAGGTCAGGTTGGATGGCGTTTTGAGCAACCTGGAGTAGTGGAAGGTGTCCCTGCCCATAGCAGGGGGTTTGGGACTAGGTGATCTTTAAGGTCCCTTCCAACCCAGGCCATTCAGTGATTGTGTGGCTGATAGGGCTGGACGTGGTGTGCTGATGGCATGGATGGCGTTGGCAGCACGTCCTGGCACGGGTGAGCACACAGAAATGCTGCACCCCTGGCCAGTTCACCCTGGCACCCCTCTGCAGGTCTCCAGCCACATGCACTGCCTCCAGCTCTGCACTGAGCTCTACAGGGCCCTCTCTGAGGAGATGAGAAGAGAAAAATCAGTGTCAAGCATGCTACTCATCCTGCAGAGCTGCTGCTGGGGTTGCAGGGGCTGGACCAGAGAAGGGCTGAAATCAGCTGGCTGGAGGGACACCATCCCATGCCTATCAATCAGATAGTGAAGGAAAACTACATGGGCTTTTCACTCACCCACAATGTCTTTCAGTTAAAAAGACCAAATGTGATACGGCTCCTCCTCAAGCCCCTTTGATATTTAGGGAGTGATAAATTAAGTTTTGTTTCAGCTGAGATCTAGCATGGCTCCACATGTCAGTTTGCTTCAGAAGTAGGCAGCGTTTCTATGTTTTTTACTTAGATATCTCTGTTTATAATAAAACAAACATACAGCTTCAGGAGTATAATATCCTTTGAGTGCAGTGGTTTCAAAGAGTTTTACAACCCATCTGGAAGACTGACTCTAACCATTAGGCCTGTTCTTGGAGAAAATGCCTTATTCATACAGATAGTAGTATGGTTCTGGCATTGCAAGCCAGAGGAATTAAACTTTGGAAAGCCAGGCCTGCTGCACCATAAAACAGAGACATGGAGTTCACTGAGAAAGTGAAAAGGAACAGTTATTTAAAAACCCCCAAGTTTCATTTTCTTTGTATAAAAGTTCTGCCTGCTGGGAATGAGTCTGCCTCTCCCAGCACCAGCTCGCCTCTTGGAAGAGCATAAGTCATCTGTACTACAGAGCAATTAGTTCTAATTTCTTATGCATGTCTCTCTTTGTTGCTGTTACCACTAACCCATATTAAGATTATAAGTTAATATATAATGATCTGAGTTAATATCCTAATTGCTAGATGTATCATTAAAACTTTGTACAAGTATTTTGCAGGTACAGTCAATGAAATGAGAGCTTTTATGTCAAAAGTTTCAAAAAAATAGCTTATCAGAGTTGGTCATATAAGTGCACCATTCGAATGTGAAAAGCTCAAGGAGCTGTGTCCAGGAACAGGGTTTAAAAAAGAAAAGAACAACCTCTTCTCCCAAAACACACAATTAACCCCATGGAAGAGTCCATTGTCATCACCGGGTCGAACAGAATGTGGCACAAGGCTGCTGGGACCAAAACTACAGCGCAGGTGGGTGTATGACAGGTATAACTGTGTGCGTGTGTACAGTAATTCCTGTCTCTCTAGGCACATTCTGCAGATAGACAGGCCCATTCCATATATGTTATGGTGAGACCCAGCACCTGATTTATCACCACCTGGTCATTCACCTGATCAGCTCACACTCCTCACCATCCCTATGTAACTTAAGCTGATCAGCTCATGCCCTGTACATGCACAGCCTTCAGTCCCCAGTGAGTTCTGCATAGAGATGGAGATCTGATGGGGCTCCTTAGTTAGAACATCTGACCAGGATACATATATATTAGTGAGGTCAAAGAAAAACCCTTAAAATTAAATTTAAAATGAAATTCTGGTTTGGAAGAAGAGACGTGGTCAGCAGAACTCTTTAGCAGTATTTCATTTAAAAATACATTATGCTACATATACTATGGACTGCTCAGTTGCTGGTGTGCTCCCCTGACACAGAGGCAAGTGGTGGCAGGTGTTTGTTGTTCTGCACCTAAGGGGACTTGCATCCTCTTGTCAATGTATGCTGCCTCTGGTTTTCAAAATGTGCTTTTTCGCCTTGCTTGTTACAGCAATAAACTGTATTTCTGAGCAGGGCACCTGATTGCTGCATTTCTGTCTCACTGTGCCTGAGCCCTCAGCCACGGCCATGTCCTGCCCTGAGTGCTGAAGACCTGTTGGGGTGTACTCCTTTGTGCTCCATCCTCAGGAGGGGGTGATGCTGGGCTGCCACCAAAGCTTCTATGGTTTGATTTTTGAATGGCAAAAGGAATCTAACACTGACCTCGTGAAAGCAGAAGTCTTCCTTTAATACAGTATTTCCTTAACTTTTTGAGTAAGCAAAATCCAGAAACCTTCCCCATCCCGTGCTTCCTTTTCACACTGATAAAAGCTTTCCAGACCCATACCAGTTAGCAGACACTCACACTCTCCTTCTCCTTAGTACACCTAGAAAAAGGCAAATAACAATTTTTACATTACTTCCTAGCATTCCAGTGAGTCAGGTGTGTTTTGCACAGTTAAATTAGCAGCAAATCTTGAAATACAAATCTATAAATTAACTGGAGGAGCTGCAGGTTATCCATTCAGCAGGAGAAGCCTCCCCAATGTGCGCTGTGCAGCGGTGGCATTGTGTGCAGGGACACCTGGGTGGCAGAAAGGACATGGGTGCCATGGGCAGGCAGCTGCCTGGACCCTGCCTGCACCACCCACGGCCTGGGCAGAGCCACTTAAAATAATGTCAGTGCTTTGTATTGACTGCAGTTCAGGAAGAAATTTTATCCCAATACTTTCAAAGCAGAGACAGCTGTGAGTAGCTCTTAAGTAGACACAAACTAGAGCTCAGTCCAAAATATGCATGTTCAACATAGTGCCTTAGATATAAGTTGTGCTACAAGACCACAAAAATGAAGAAGCCAAAACATATTAATTATTTGAAATAGAAACACTCCCTTTTTAAAGGCAGGCACCCTTTTTAGATGTCTTGAGTGTCACATTGATTTTTTTAAATCTCTGAAGTCCCTTTATCTCAGTGTACTTATTATATGAGAGTTGCATTTTGACACATGGTTCTGGTTTATCATGTAATGCTTCAATAAGTAAATGCAAATTATTACTAATGATGTTTCTAATTTGAAACATGAACTTGACCAAAATTAAACTTTTCAAACAAATAAATTGAAAGAATTTTTTTAAAGTTTATTTCACAGATTAGTTTCAGTGTCTGACACAGAAATTTCAAAGTTCTCATTTAATATGAGTAGGAAAAATAAAAAAATCCAACAAAATCAACACGCCCACACACCCCCAATCTTGAATGCATCATTAAAACCACATGGATTTTAAATTCTTGTTCTTATACAGAAAATTGCATTAACAGATTTTGACCCCAAGACTAAGCCAAGTTACACGTGTTACAGGCCCAGCATCTCTGCTCTGATTCACAGGGCTGCTCCTGCATACTTAATAAATGCAGCCTACTGATGTAATAGCATCCTGCATGTGTCTCATATTAAGGGCATTTTCCTAATAGTAATAGCATTATAAACCTGCCTACTTTACTATTGAGTTACCCTATTTAGGATAATTTGCACAGAAAGACTGTGCCTAAGCATGTGAACAAGCATGTCATTTTATAACACTTAACATAAAACTTAACACTTATCAAAATCAAAGCAAGCTGCCAGTTTGATTCTAGAACCAGTATTTTTCCATTAAAAAAAAAAAATCGGTTGTGTTTCTTGAATAATTTATTATCTGTATTTTTGTTTTATTTTCCACATGGAATTGATGAAGAAAATGTGCTTTTTTTTCTAAAGGAAGTTTGGAAGAGTGAAAATTCACACATGGAAAACAAATGAGCATCGGGAAACACTCCTCATAGCTAATGGCTACTTGGTATGTCGCCAGAATTCATATGGATCCTTAAAATCAAGTAAATTATGCCCGCAGTGATAGCTCCCTTTACTGGAGTCCCACAACAACCACCAAATGGTGGAGCGAAGCTGAACTGCCAAGTTTCATTTTTCACCTCCCGATTCCTTTCAATTAAGTAGATTCGTTTGCTGCAGAAGGGCCTATGCATATTTTATGGTCCCAGCCCTTCTCTCAGGTGCGCTCGCAGCCGCGTGCCCGGGAATGCGTGTTCTCACGCCAGCCCTGCTCCCATCCCACTCCACTCCCATCCCATTCCCATCCCACTCCCATCCCACTCCACTCCCATCCCATTCCCATCCCATTCCCATCCTGGCTGTGCCAGACAGCGGCTCCTGGAGCCAATCCGTGCCATGGTGTTGAGGCAAAATTCAGAAAGGAACAGCAAAAGTGAGAGCACTCACGTGCATCTTCTTCAAACAGCCCACTAAAGGAAAATGGAGAGAATGCCAGTTTCCACAGAAATGTATAAAAAGGATGAGTTACTCTCCTGCTCTGTTCTTGTGATAAGAGATCACACACTTTAAATGCCTTATTGAACTCAAGGTTAAGGAGCTGTCACTCATCACGCAACAGATTAAATAACTGGTAAATTATGTGCTAGAAAAATTAGGATGGATTACACAAATATCTGTTAAGGCTATGATAAATATTTATAAACAATCTTCCTTGCAGAACATGTCTCTGTCATTCATTTCACTGCAATGAAAAACCTCGAACAATGGAACTAATGACTACATTGTTCCAAAGTTAAGTAGTATATCTAATAAGGAAAATAATCAAATGAGCCAAATTCTTTATGAACACAACAGTGAAGCAATTAAAATAAATGTGATTTTCCAGATCAAAACTTCTGGCTGTTAATTGCTATGTGGCACCTATCCTAGTCATATGAGTTTCCCTTGCAGCTGTTTTTATTTCATGATACATTTTGAAATCCCAGGAGCCTAGTCCTGGGATCTGCCATACAGACAGTTAGCCTGAAAACCAGGATGCTTATCAAGTGTTTATAATCTGGGTAGATGAACTCTCAAGACAGACCTCTGAGAACAAGCACTTTCTTGCCATTTGCATTTTGTTTGCAATGTGTTTCCAATGAAGATAATTTATTGATGCACACTTGTGGGGCTGGAGCATGTGGGTTCTCTGCCATATGCAGGCAAGCAGGGGATGAGGCATGGGGAGGAGGAGGTGTTCCTGCCTCCTCCGCACTCGGGGCTGAGGCCACCACAGATAATATGATATGGGGGCCATGATGCACTAAATACAGATGCAATTCTCTCTGTCTGGTGCCTTCACTTGGGTTTTATTTTTTTGGAGTTTCTGCATTTATGGGTGTTCGGGTTGAGGAGCAATGGGACAGAGGGCTGCAGCCTCTGCAGGGCAATGAGCCTATTTAACATACAACACATGACCCCCTGAGCTGGAGTGCACCTGGAAACCTGGCAGAGTCCAGCCAGCTTATTCAAAGCTGTGTTTCAGTATCTGTGGGTTATTAATGAGATTAAAGAACTCGGTTACAGGGAATGACAAATGCAGTTTGTCCAACACTAAGCAGATATTGGCATCCTAAGGTGCAACTCAGGAGTCAATGAGCTCAGCTATTGAACAAGCTAAAGCCATGAGCAATATGATATTGATTAGACAATGGGTATTGCGTTTACCCGCATAGTTTTATTGGGTGAGGCTCCATGCAATGTGTTTTTATTTGGGAAACTTAAGGCAAATAATTAAAAATGTTGTAAGGAGAGCCTAGCAGGCTTTGTGATTTTCTTTTTAAAGGCTACAGATGTCTGGTCTTTCTTTAAAATGGTATATACTCCACCCCTACCTTCCAAAAGATCAAGGGTTATAATAATAACAATAATAATACAGTATTCTGGAATTTTTCTACGTGCCTCAAGAGAGCTTTAATATTTTCCAGGAAGTGTCTTCAGACAACAGCCGCCTCTTCTACTATTCCTTTTACCCTTCTTGCATTGCCAGTGCTGCTGGGGCCAAGTTAAAACGATGTCTTTAAATGTGAGGCCTTTGCTGTAGAAAACACTTCTTTTGCTAACCAAAACCACGTAGCATTCAGCTATCCTTCACAGTCTGCAATTTCCCCTGCTCTGTGCAATTTCTACTTTCCCCTTGCTGTTTCCAGGCAGTGCCAATGCCAGCATTTAGTTTTGCTTTGCAGATAATAGAAGTTGGTTAAAACTTGAACTTTAATTCAAGTTAGTCTCGCTTCAAACTGTGGTGCTGGACAGTGTGTGTGGTGCCAATGTGGATCCAGCTGTTTCCTGAGTGGCTTTTGGGCCATGTCTCACAACCTGCCCAGCCTGGCTGGGCAACACCCAGGGCTCTCCCACCTTTCAGGGATATGCTTAGGTCAGGATCCCAGGAAGCCTCAAACCCCAACTAAGTCACTTCTGTCATGGAGGCAAATGGGATACTTCAATTATAAATTTTTACATTCTTCTTACCTCTGGATCCTGACTCGATGAGCTCACCCACGACCCTCTGGGGGAAGGGAGGCAGAGATATAGCATCCCTGGAGAAAATGCCCTCTTTTGCTCTTTTTCCCATCATTTGCATACCCTTTCTCTGAGGGCTTTTCTTTTTCTTTTTTTTTTCCTTTTAATCCCACAGCACTATCATGTTTGCCAGCCCCAACATCTCGTTCCTCTCTTTCATCAGAAGACTGACTCATAGCATCTTTCAATTTGGACTCAGTTTTTTTTTTTTTTTCCTGTGGGACTTTGGCCCAAATAACACAACACACAAAGCATCTGCCCAGACTTGACACACAGTGAGGCATCGCCCAGCATGGGGGTGAACCAAGACCCATATTTTCACCAGCTTTTTGCCCCTGGGAATTTTTCTATACTGAGACTATCATACATGAGTTTATGTGGGGCAGCTTAGTATTTCCCCTGCCTCCATGGGTGACTGCTGCTTTCTCACTCTCCAGGCTTCTGAGCATGGAACTGTTAATTCTTTTTCTCCAGTTGATCATGCCCAACACTCCAGCACTGCTGCCAGCTCTGGTTCCAGCTTGCAAGGCCACTTCTCACAGCTACTGCTGCTCCTCTGCTCTTGAACCTGATGCTTTCCACCTCCAGGCTCTGCAGGGAGAGGAATGAGGCAGGATGTGTAGAGTGCCTGGAGGAGTGGGTGAACAGCTTCTGGACCCAGATTCAGAGCAGCTTCCCCATCTGCACCACGTCCTGGGAGTACAAAATGGCACCGAGTTGTACTTCTGCTCATTAGATGTGGGCAAACTTGGCTAGAGCACAAGTGCAAAAGCTCATCTTTCTTCAGCTGCTTGTAATTCATGCTTGAGCAAGAATGTTATTTGGGGCTTAAGTCAGATTCCTCTAAGTAGGTCACAATTCTTCTTGTAGACACAAATTCCTGCCTCTGACTTCTCAGAAACATGGATTCTCAGTCTTTCCTGATTTGGGTAACACCTCAGGTGCCCTCTTATCATATTTATCAGCTCATCAAATGAATCCACAAAACAGTTACTAACTTGCTGCCTGATAGGGTTCAGACTTGGAAAAGTTCCTCTGCCTTGGGTGGCAGCCATTTCTCTGGCTCATTTGCATGGCTGATTTTTCCCATTTTAATGATGCTTTACTGTTAGCCCTGTAGCCAGGTAAAAGGATGTAACCTACATCTCCGATGGTCAGTGCATCAATGAGAGGGCTGCAGAGAGGGCCAGGAAGTTCTAGTCCATATGGGGCTTGCTCTCTGAAACAGATGCAATGCAGTCAATGCTATAAAACAGAATTAATTTTAGTGATATAGAGATTGATTCCCCAAATCATCACAGCATGTGTTAGACATTAGTCTTATTCTTTTGTACAGCACTATGAGGGGCTTGGACACACCCTGCAAAGAGGGAGATAAAATAATGCAATGAGATATAGACTAGAGTAGAAGACACTACAGCTCAACACAACACAATACAAGGATGGCATATTGTGTACAAGGACTGTCAGGGTATGGATTTAAGACATTTCTGCAGGAGAGTTCTACAGAGAGCTTGCCCTACTGTTGTTGAAAATTGCAGTGATTTTCTTGTTTCAAGTTTGAAGAAAGAGAAGAAGAAAGAGATTTTAGCAGAGAGATTTTAGTCCCTTCAGCAGAGGATAAGTCCCACCTTTAAAAATAATAGTGGAAAGTAAGAACCATCCAAACACTGTGTGTTGCACTAGAGAGATGTGGAGGGGGAGACTTGCAGGTAAATATGGTTTTTACCGAAATTGTCTGGCCAGCGGAGACTATCCATGGGGTTGGAGAGCTCTCATTAGAAGACATACGTTTGGACATTTATCTGCATCACGCTCCCAGATGTTTTTTATTCTTCTATTGCCACCTTGGTGTGCAGAGGTAAAATGCTGGCGCTGGATCACAGACTTGTTTCTGTGGTCACCTTTGGATCACTGAAATGCGCTGCAGTGTCATTTTACAATGGAATACAGGATGCCCACTGGCTTTTATGTTTCATTTTTTGTTCCTGTGAAGTCAATTTTCACTTCCTCTTCCAAAAACAAACAAAATGTTAAATATCTAATTGAATAGATTGTTGGAAAAGCCGAATGGGAAGACTGAGCACGTGAACTTCTGTGAAGCAAATGCCTTTGTTTCCAAACAGTCTACTGATAGAAAATATTTGACTTTTCCTTCCACAGGGGCGTTAACAATTATAATTTGCTAGTACATACATCATGAGTACTTTCAGATTTTGAACAGAACATCTGTTGGTCAAAGATGAAAAAAAACTTGAAAAAAAAATCTGTTTTTCCAGGGTTATGAATCTAACAGCATCACAAATTATCTCTAGGAAAACATTTCAAAAGCCTGAACTTGCACTTATGGAAAAAGGAACACAGATAGAGGAAACAGATAAATATGCGTTGTGTTAGTAGGCTTTGTTTTCTGAAATGATATATTGTTCCGGAGAAGCAGTTAACAAACAAATTATTGTCTGTGTCCAATACAGCCAGATCTTTGGTTCCACTGAACAGATGTTGAGGTGAAGCAGATTAAAGCTTAATTCACAATAGGGCTGTACCACAGGAAAGGTGCCCTAAGTTTATCTATTGTTAAATAATATAATTTATCGTCTTAGAGGGCTACAGAGCAATTTCTGTTCCTTTTCTACTTTTTGAACAAAGATTTATAACATAGATAATCCCCAATTTTAGATATTTGCTGCAGGTTATATTTGAAAGAATTTCCCAAAAGACTGATAACCCCTTTTTTCCCCTTAACCACAGTCGAACCAGTGAACTAATATGATGCCTGCTTCAAATAAATGTATTTGCTGCCTCTGTGCATGATAAGTTTTCATTTAGTCTATGATCAGCTGACAGTATGCAAGTTTGCAGATACCAGTAATTGAATACAGATAACCTTGGTTGTTGACCTATGCAGAGCCATGACTGTCTAGTTTCCATTGTTTCTGTTTTTGCTAGTTGACACAAAACTGATGTGGGCTGAATTTATATATTAGCCCTCCATTATAGTGGGAATTGCTTATCGTTATGGATGGATATTGCAAGAAGTTTCTATTTATTTAACCTAATAAGAAGGCAAAAAGGAATGTGATTGGGCCAACTCGGGAACAAATTTAACCCTTAGCAAACTGGCTAGTTTCTGCACACATAGCAGGGCATGAAAAGGACATCTGTCTTGTTTCTATTTTTTTACAAATTGATTTTCTTTTTGGTTGGAGGAATTTTTTTTTTTCCTAGCAAACAATGCCATGAAATATTGAAAAACTGTTTGAAGTTGAGGGTTGTGAAGGAGCCAAGCAGTGCTGGATATCCAAATCCTCTTGGCTTCTGATAGTAGTAGACAGCTAATTCTCTGAGACTTCATTGAGTGCCCAGTCTGAAAAGACTAAAAGGTGGAGTTTGCCAAGGGATGAAGAGGACAGTGGCACCCTGTGAGAGCTGCCTGCTGAACACGGCATGGGCTTCAAATCACACACCAGAAGCTGCTCCTCTGCAAGTTGCTGCTGTCTCCTCCTTGTGTACATTGCAGTCAGGATGAGACTACTTTGGTTGTTTGCAAGGCTTGTGATGAGTTTGGTTTGTGTGTTACCCTGGCTGTGATTAGTTGTGAGTGTTTACAGTTACCTATGAACTTATTTAGATCCAGAATGAGAATCCAGGCTTGCAAGCACAGTGATTATCGTAACCTGCTGACTTGGAAGGTAGATTGCAGCAGCCTGAGAATTACTGATCCACTGGCTGCAGGAGGGCAGCCACAAAAAAAGAAAGGCATCTGTTTTTTTCCTCTACTGTTAAAATGATGGTCAAACTCTGGTCACATTGAAATTGATGGCAAAATGTCAAGGTAACTGGTTGCCTGGTGTGGGTGGAATTGTGGACAGCTTTTTCCCTACCTGAGAGGAACAGAAGAAATCTTGCCTGAAGTGCCAGTGGAGAGGCCACTGGACATTTCAGAAAAAGTGTTCATTAACTGTGGGCTCATGACCAGGTTATTGAGCCCCTGCAGAGGTTTTATGTACCAGCTATTCAGGCCTTGCTAATGTTATGCACCAGGACTCATATGAGGTTTACTCAAGACCGTGAATGCAAAATGGCTAGCTGGAATTCTGATCACTTTGTGGAATACAGTAAAGCACATGGAAACGTGATAGTGCTGCTCATATTGAAATATCTTCTTTTAGTCCTTTTCAGAGCAGCAAGAGCGAGTAACATGATG
>VXBQ01015233.1:149558-162058 GCA_013400175.1 Phainopepla nitens
AAAACAAATGTGCAATGTACCAGTCTCATGAGAACAAACACTTTGGGTGGGTGTTATATTTTTCTAGTAGATAGTAGAAAAACAAAAATGCAGTTTGCAGGTGAAGAAAATTAGTCATGTGATCAGCTGGATGGGAAGGGAGACACAGAGGAAAAAAGTGTGTGTACAATAGGAAAAGATATAGAAGAATATTTTACCTTTATTTTGAAGAGACATTGCTGTCTTAAAATTACTTAATGTTTGTTATTACCCCTCAGCCTGTATAGATCTCTACAGATATGCATGTATCACTCCTGTGCATGCATCTGAACGAGCTGAACCACAGCTCCATGCTTCTCCTCAAGGTGAGGTGAGAAAGAGGTGGGTGCAAGGTGCCTGGGGCAGAGCTCTGGGCAGCTCCAGGGGCCTCAGCTTGAGCAGCTCAGGAGATGGCCCAGACAAGACCTGGTGGACCAGCGGGGAATTGCCCAGCAGTCTCTCCCCCTGCAGCTCCCCTCTGTGCTGGGCAGGCCATTGCCCTGGGAAGTGAGCACCTATGCCCTGTGTCCAAGAATGAGGGCAATGGGGAGGATGAACAGGAGAAGGGGTGGGGAAGAGATGTAACATGTCCAATCTAGAGATCAAATTTGGGGCAACCTTCAGCCCTTACCTCCTAATTCTGCATCCTGTCTTTCATTGCACCTCATTACTCACAGGGCTGTCAAATCTGCACTCCAGCCTTCTAGATTAAGGGCTGCAAGTTTATTTAAAAGGAAACAAAACAAAAACACACCAGTTTTCCTCATTACTGGCAGCCATCATGATGGCTCTCTGCAGGACCACACAGGGAGCAGAGGCAGTGGCATGCTGACAATTAGCTGGCCCATCAGCCCAAGCTTGGAGCACTGCAGGGTTTGCATGCTGCAGAGCGTTTTCCAGCACTAGCAAGGAACTGGGCTGTCTTTGCTGATGCACAGTTTTATAGTGTGCCACTCTGCTCCAAATCCTTCTGGAGCCAAACCCTGTTCCAAGGTCACTGCCTGTCTGGGAGTGTGCCTCCCAGTTCTGTGGGGACTCTAGGGGAGAGGAGATGAGGCCCAGGTATCTGCTGATACCTGCTGGGCTGCTCACCTGCACTTTGCCAGGGGTGGGCACCCACTGCACATTACCTGAGGACCCAGTCAGTGTATAAGAGAGCCACCTTCACACAGGGATGCTGCTCTGAGACATCAGGGCAAGGAATCAGCCACCTGGGCTGTGGCTGAGGGTCTTGGTGTGGGATGGGCAGCCCATGTCCAAAGGAACTGGGATAGGATTTTACTTTCTTTCTGCTTCATTGCAAGGCACAAACAGGCTCTTTTGGAGATGTCTGGTTGCATTTTGCATTCTTTTTTGTCTAGACTTGGGTTGATGAGTACTGCTCAGAAGAACAATTATGTCCTGAACAAAAATGGGAAAATTCTTATGCATAAAATTCAGCTGAAGCATGACCCATAAAGGACCTCACACTGCTGATACTGTGTCAGGCAATCAAGTTACACAATTCAACTGTACAAAAATAAGTTGCAGTTAGTTGAGCTCACTAAAAATGCTAAACCTATGAAGGGACACAGAACATTTAGAGTCATCTTTGAGATCAGAATGTGGTGATTGCACTCACATGTGCCCACTCAAATAAACTGCACCCCCACGATAAGAATTCCTCACATGCCAGCTGCCAGGGACTTTAGGAATGCCCCCTAGCCTGGTAGCCTGGAGAAGATGAAAGCACTGAGCAGATTCCAGGTAAGTCAGATGACTATTTGGATGCATTATCTTGTTGAACTGTGACAGTTTTAAACTCAGACTAAACTGCTGTATCTTATTCTGTGACTAGGCAGACAGTGTCATATCATTGATGAGAAGTCTTTATTTTTTACTCTCTCTGCTTATAACTTGAACTGTGGAGAACTCCTAACCTCCACTTAGGGAGTGAGCTCCTCAAAGTGTACAAACCCTGAGCAAAGATTAGCGCGCACACACACACACACACACACACACACACACACACACACACACACATTCCTGTGTATAAATACGTTTAAAAATGTCCCGACGCACGGCTGAACCTGTCTGCAAGGATCTAGGCAGATCTAGGCAGATCTAGGCACCTACCTCGGGCTGATATTGAGCACAAAATGTGGCTCTACGTGCGCCTATAAAGCAAAGTGTGATTTGTCTCAGGGACGTCTTTCTTGTGCCTTTTCCCGATGCGGTTCAACCCCGGCTCGCTGGCTGGCTGGGCTGCCGCTACAGCTGCTCAGGCTCTTGCATGCCTTCAGGCTTTCATTCCAAGAGCACTTCTGGTGCCAGAGGGTTTTGGCAACAGTTGTAATGTGAATGATTACTTCCATTGAGGAAACCATCAGTGATAACAGTGATGGGAAGGTGTGTGTGGTGTAAACCACATGCTGAGGGCATTAGAGCATGGGGGTATGCAAGGACAGCCTCTAGGTGCTGCTGGGGAGGAAGCTACTCTGCAAATGAAATGATAGCATGTTAATAGGGGAGTGAATATGCTAAACAGAGTTTAACCCCTCAGCAGCCCTGTGAATAAGATGTTTCCAGACTTGGCCTGAGCTGGGGGCTCACTCAGCGAATGAAAACACTATACCCCTCTGTCAAACCAACCTGGTGTATTCACCAGGCATGGCTGTGAAAGGAGATATATTTTGGCCACTTTTGTTGCCAAGTTGCCTAATACCAATGTGGACATTATAAAACCCAAGCAGTATTTAAGCTGCTGCAAACTTAAATTTTATTTTCTTACCCAGCTGCCCAAGCCAGCTTACATGCTGATCAGTATCTGCTGCAGCCTGGGAATAACCTGGCCCCAGCTCCTTGGGCAGGGAAGTAAATCCTTACTGACATCAATGAACTCAAAAATTCTGAGGTCTGGCAGTGACAAAGGGAATTGTGAATGAGAGCAGTATTTCCTTATATTGATCTACCTTTCCTGCTCGTCTACTAATAACATTGGCTGTTTACCCTGTGTAATAAGCTGTGATAGGTGCTTTCACTGGCATTAGCTTTCCAGTTCTCCCAGTATGCAGGAAATGAAATAAAAGAGCTAGCTAGAACCACAGAAAATTAAGCATGTTAATATGTTTAAGTTTACAATTCAACCACTTGTGTGATTGATTGCATATTTAGATCTTGATTTTATTCCCAAGATTTTCTCCACATGGTATTTAAAGAGCTTTGAACCCAATTTACCAGACAGGGGAACACATGGGAAGGGAACCCTTCTATAGCTATTTTCTGGGTTTTTGGAGATTCGTCTACGTGGGGAATTCAGGGAGACACCAGTATCTTTGTCTCAGCTCTGTATTCCTTAACCTTTGAAGAGCGTTGGATTTTAATCTGCTTTCTATATTTTGGTTTTGACTGGTATTGACGGTATTCCTCGCAACATGGTATTTCTCAGGCTTGTATTGTGTATCATTGAGGGTAGTAATGTGTGCCCATTTTATCCCAAAAGTAAATGCTATTTAAGTTAGAGATTTGGGACATTTTAAAGATAATGAGACTGCTTCTGAGTAGCACCTACACACAGGATGATTCCACAGCCTGAAGAAAATGCAGATGACAATAAGTGGGTACAGCAAATGTTTCTAAGATCAAGAGTGTCATGGAAGTAATTATTAGGAACAAGAATGTAAGAACACAGTGCATGTTCACATAACATGGAGTGAAATTGTGGAATTAAATGCCCCTAAATGTTGTGGATATCAAAACTTTACATGGCCTTAAAAACTGATTAAGCAAAGTCATGGATGGGGAGGTGAGGGCAAATCTATCAGAGACTATAAAAAGTAATCAGGATACCAGTCCTGGCTCAGTAAATTGGAGCTGCTGGGTGCAAGAAGCTGGAAAGTTGTGCCATAGAAGCAGCAGCATCCAGACATCCTTTTCTGGTCTCTTTCATAAGTGTCTGCTGCTGGTGGAGAAGGAGCAATACCTTCCCCAGACAGGACAATTGCTCTAGTCCCATATAGAGTGTAGCTCAGGCTCGGTTAAAAAAACCAACCAAACAACAATTAAACCCCAGAGAAACACAGATACCTTATTAACAGCTTGGGTGCCTGCTCCCCTGACAAGTGTGAATGTGTGTCCGTCCTGAGGAGTGGGAAACTGATGTTAAGCACACCTTGACAGGGAGCTGTATTATGCTGTTCATCAGGGATCCTTAATGCTCTTAAAAAGACAAGTTGGTTTTTGCTGAAGGAGAAACCAGCACAACAAGTTAGAGGACATTTTTTTGGGGAAGATTCTATGTTTAAATTTCTTTTAGTTTGATACAAATTAGAAAAGAATTAGTTCTACATGTAGACTAAATCTCTAGCACTTGCAGGCTCTGTTCTCTCAGCTCACAGGCTGCAGTGTCCTGGCCACAGGCTTCTGTTCAGGTCTGGGGGAGCCAGACAGCTTGAAGTGATGATATTTTTAAATACCCTCAAGAAGAACAATTGGAGCCTGCTCCTCAGGCCCCACAGATGACTGGGTGAGTTCACTTAAATGAATAGTACTTAAATTATATTCGTTTTTAAGAGTTTTTGCAAACTGGTCACAGATATGCAAGTCAATTAAATCCAAAAGTAAAATATAGAACCCAGCCAGCCAAAAAAAAAAAGGTCATTACATAAAAACTACTCTGCTGTGCTCATATTTTACCTTTTTGCATTTTGCTGGTGTAATAGGAGAGCCCTACGTGAAGATGAGAATGTTGTTTCCTTCTTTTTCATACACAGAGTAAGACTTCAGTCAATAAATATTAATTAGAAAAAAGTATTTAATCTGGAGTACTTTCTCATGGTGCTGAGGTCTGGATGTGAGTTAGAGAAGTACAGAAAGGCTAAAGACACTCAAACCTGAGGCAGAATGAGAGATTGCAAAAAATGTAGTTGCATGCCAAAAACAGAGCTAGCAAAGACAGACTAAACCAAATGCATTTGAGATCATTCCCAAGGATAGGACTACCAAGAAAAATACACACATTAGTGAAATCAGAGATTTAGGTGCATCTGAAGAAATTGCCTTCAATTTATCACAGTTGCCATTCCAGTAGTTCATTGGTCTTTTTCCCCACAGTAGTTTCCCTTGTTTATTTTGGCACTTGTGGGGAAAATGTCAATGAGAGAACTACTGTTAGTGTGCCCTGCTCTGTGACATTGAGTTATTCCAGTACCATGGCTGCTATTTTCCAACAGATTAACAGTCAGATACTGGAGGAGTTCACTCAGTTCATATAAATCTGTACAGAAATTTTATTAACTTATAACTTTTTTTATTTGGTGGGCCACCTATGGAAAAAAATCAGATTGCTTACACTTTTGAAAGATAGAAGAAAAAAAATTTTAAGTGAGTAAAAATATATGCTTTCCTGGAAAGCTTAAAATGCTAATCTCTGAAACAGTGGCACTGGGGTATTCAGCTCTTTTTTGGAAAAATAAAAGCCAAAACAGATAGACATGCAAAACCTCACAAGTTAGTTGTCTCCTTATAGGATTATTTTTTTTCCCATTTTTTTGTTGCATTAAAAGAAATATGTCATCACAAAAGGAAAAAAAAAAGGATGGGTGCAAAATTAAGGTGCATGGTTGGCACTCGGGAGATCTGGTTTTGGTTCCTGGCTCTGTCAAACATTTCCTATGTGACCTTGTAAATGTCACTTTTGAGCATGTAAAACCATCTGGCCTGATCTAGTGAAACATGTATTTAATTTTAAGATGCAAGTAGTTCCACTTACATCTCACACGCTTAAATTTAAAGACATGTTTACATGCTTTGCTGGTTGGGAGCCACGCTGCTCAGCCTCTTGCAAGGAGAAGGATCCCCCTCTGCCTCCAGCATCCCAGCTGCAGAGTGAGGGTAAGGAGGAGTTGCTCTCTTTGGCAGTGACTCCCTGTGCATGTGCAGCAGCAGCACAGTGGGGTTTCCATCCTGAGGGCAGGAGCAATGCCTAGGATGCTACGGATAAAAGCTGTAAATTCAGATGCCTTCATTGTAAATAAAAATCTGCATTTAGGCACTGAAACACTGGCCTGGTTTTTCAGAGTTGCTGAGCAACCAACACTCTCATCAGGTTAAGAACCCACACATGTTTTGTCGTTCAGAAAATTAGGTCACTTATTTGGAGGCTAAAAATAGATTTTGAACCCCAATTTCAAAACTTGAAACTTTGCCTTTATGTCTTAAATATACTGTAAATATCCTGTCCCTTGCCACTCTAGTTAGGTATAGACTCCAATTTCATATAAAATTCAGATTCAGAAGCAAAAATACTCTCATTTAACCATTTAACTGTTTGCTAGATGTAATTAAAAGCGTAGAATTCCACTGAGGCATTTTAAATAATGTATATAATATACATATGTGTGTACACATGTTTTTAATGTACATAGTATATACAATATTATTTTATGGCATAGCAGATGTTTCTTAATTCCCTGACACCATGCACTGGAGTAAGATTATGCCAGCCTATTTTATTATGAATAATGTGCTTGCTCCGTCATTAAGTGGGTTATTAAAGACATAAACAAAGTTTTATGTCCTGCTTTTCAACAGCTGTTGGTGGTCTACAAAGTGATAATCCCGCTTTCAGCAAATATTCTTAGGCTTAAAACTAAAATAAATAGATTTCATAGGCAACCAGTTGACTCATGAGGGGGCAGATGGGAACTCTGTGACATCTCCAGCGTCACGGAAGCAGCAATGGCATGACTTCTAAGAAAAGCACTTCGAGCACAGACTGGGAATGAGACGGCTGCTCCATAGATCATTTCTTTCTCCAACCACACAGTAACTCCTATACTAAGCAAACAAGCCTGACTGGCATTTATTTCAGCAGAAACAGCAGGGAAGGAAAAATTTAAAAGCAAATGTTTATTTAAAATAAACAAATAAACATGTCACACACACACACACACACACAAAAATCCAGTACATGTGACAATAGCCTGTTTTTCCCTTCCTAATGAACTATGTGGCAAAGCCACAGTTGCAAATCCTGGAGCCTTAGCTTTGGAGAAAATCATCTGACTGGGTTGGATAACTTCAAACAAAAGGGTAGAGGGGACAGTAAAGGTTAGGTGTCCGTGTTCCGCCACGGGCGCGGGAGCTGTTAATTCAAACGGATGTGACCCCTACATGACAAAGCTCCAAAGGTGTGCAGGGAACAGGGTTTATTCTTATAAATAGGACTGATGCCAGCTCAGCCAGCCCCCCTTGCTTTGGACTTCCTAAGGAAAACAGCTTCAGACAGCTGAGCAGAAGAGTTATGGAGAGTGCTGAGATAGGAAATATCTACAGTTCCTGATATATTATGATTGGCCCCGGGAATGAGGAAGCCGAGAGATGAAGGTAGTCCTGAAGGGTGCTAAAGTGTACGGTGCTAATGTACACAACAACATCCTCATACAAGCAGATGTTTAAAAAAAAAAGGGAGGGGGGATGGAAATTGTATTTAGACCACGTTGCACTTACCCTAGGGAGGAAAACTAAAAAAAGAGAGAATGTGGAACCAATTTTCAAGCTTGAGCAACTGAAAGTCTATTAAATGATTCTGTCATCAACATGAGATGAGAAAAAAAAGTAATAATTTATACAACAAATTGGGTAATTGTAGCTGCACGGACAAATGATATTTCTTCCCTGATAACTGAATAAACATTGTTACAAGAGGAAGGTTATGAGGAAATAGCTACTTTAGTGAACTACAAGCACCAGGTCTCCTGCTTCTGTTCGCATTAAAAGACAGGCATTGAGCACTGAGGGATGTATATGCTCTTGATCACAAATATTTTGATTTACTTAGTTCCTTTCTTTTGGGAAGCATATTTGACTTGTTAAAAATGGGCTCAGCGTCATATAACTAGAAGCAATCTCAGCATGATTACTGCATCATGCCAAACTCAAGTGAATTTGTTTTCTAAGATATAGCAATATAAACTGAAAGAATTACAGGAACAATATGGAAACCACACAATTTACTTGTTTATTGACTCTGTTGTTTTCTTAATTATGAGCTGCATAGAAAGTAACAAAACAAACACCCCAAACTTGTAGTAGATACATAGAGAAAATAACTATTTGGAACAGAGTGGAAGCAACAGCAAGTTGGGGTAATGTGGGGTGTAAGACAACAACTTCTGGGTCATCATCATTAATACTGGAATAACTCAGCAGTCAGCCAGGGTCAGGGGAAGGACCGAGAGAGCAAACCCAAAGCCACTGAAAATCCAGTGTACAGAACACATGTGGGAATGCACAGATAGAATGGTTAAATTCCTAAGTTTCGGGTCCTTAACATTTTTATTTTCTTTTCTGTCACAGACTTCCTGTGGGATGCTGGGCAAGTCACTTAATGGCTTTTACGCCTTTGTATTGTTCTATTCAAGATTATACTGGATTTTGCCTGTGGAGACCAGGTCCTTAGTGCCAGAAACCTTTCTAGAAGGGTCACTGTTGGAGTAAAATTTCTTTAAAAACTTAACCTAGGAATTTGCAACATGCAATACTGACCTCAAAACTCACTACCCTTCAAATTAAGACAACTCTGTACAGATTTACTTGGCAGGGTTCTCCTAAAGCACAAGCCCAACTGAGAACTCACCTTCCTTGGGGAAAAAAGAAAAATTCAGTTCCCTGGCCAGGGCATGAATCTCCCATGCAATGATGCACTACCCATGTGTGAGGAGGATGTAGAACAAGGCTGAGTTAAGGGTTCAGTTGTGTGAGGTGTTAAATCACTGCCCCGTCAGCAGGACCACGCGTGTGCTCCGAGATCAGCACTTGCCAAGGGCTGCGCTGGCAAAGAGCTCAGCTCCCTGTGATCAAGGCTGGCTTTGAGAGACTGAAACGAGAGGAGATAGAATGTGAAAAGGACTTTTGCTAGGATCAATTTTCCGTCTATCTTTTCATGTATGCTTCCATCTATTTGAATACATGCATGTGTGTAAACAGAGCCAGTCCCCATCTCCTCTATATCTGAAATGAAAAACAATAAAAATATATTTACATAGCTTAAACATTAGGCTATTAAAAAGCTATAGTCGGTATAACAGAGGGAAAAAAAATTACAAAGAATGATTTGCATAGCAAACACATTTCACAGCTGTTTTGGACAAATGCCCTTGGTAAATATGTTTAAAGTCATGTACAACAAGAATATTTTATCACAAGTAACCATGTTTTAATAAACACTTAGTCTTTTTGTATTTCATTCTTTCTCATCATAATAATAGAAATATAACACCATATATCACTGTAAAACACATTTCCACATAAATGCTGATAAGCACAAAATATTTTTCATCATTTACATTTTAACTGTAATAATATATGGCAGGATTAAAGCGGCATCCATCATGTGTCTAACTAACCTTGCTGTAATGAATTTTTAAATGTAATGGTTTCTGTCACAAAGTAAAATCATACATAATATCTTTTGACACAGTATGCTGGTATATGCAAGGTTTTAAAATGTAAATGCAACTTCATTTTTAATTAGATTTATAAACTCGAATCACTGTTTTCTTTACTATAAACCAAGGGGTAAGGAAAAAGTGTGGGTCTGTGTCAAGCCTGCAAGTTTTTTCAAGTGCCTTTTTTACAGGAAACATGCACAACCAGCACGTAGAAAGCGAGTCGCACTAGAAACAAAGGATTATCGAAATCATAGGGAGCTAAAGCTCTTTAGGCTGCCTGAAGGGCCTCCTCTGGTAGCCCGGCGGCCCGGCCGGTGGCAGGGCTGAGGATGGGGCTCTGCCTGGGTGCAGGGGAGAGTGAGATGAGGACTGGCATGTCCCCACACAGCCCCCTTCCCTGGCGCTGCTTGAAATAACAAATAATCCGGCTCACAGGAGGAGAATCATTAAAAATAATTTGCAGGAGCTTTCTGTTCTGTGAGCCCTTTTTTTGATACAATATTTCCTTCAGTGATTATCGCTGTGGACATGTTCCTGCCATATGGATGGGAGCCGGGCGAGGAGGCGGCTCAATACCTGAGTGGTTAATTAAGAGCTGTTGCTGGGCCACAAGAAGCAGGTTTGAAATCCCTCTTCACTCACCGACAATGAGTAGCTTTTTTAGCAGCAGAAGTCACTGGGGACAGCCAGAAGCGCAGGGTAATTATTTGAGATAACATAGAGCTGAAGAGCGGGCGCGTGTGTGCGCGGGTGCGTGCGGGGGTGCGCGGCTGCGGGGGGAGGCACCTCCGACAGGAGGGCAACAGCACGGAAAAGTCTATAATAAAAAGGTCAACATCTCCTATTTTTCTGTACAGTGTCGGCAGACTGTAATGCCTTTTTAGAATGAATGACAGTGGATTTATATTTTTTTTTTCCTCTCTTTTTTAAACGAATCTAATTCTGTATTCAAACTTTGCAATGGTGAGTGCAGGTCCTGGAGGCCAATCGGGATGAGCTGTTCTCACTTTATCAGTGCAGATGCTGAAATGACTTTTAATGCTTTGTTGCAAAATAGCCGTAATTTCAACATTAACTTGTGTAACCCTGTGCTCTCAAGAACAAAGAAAAAGCAGTGAACTGAAAGTCATGAATGAAATGAGGAAAGTCCGTAAGTTCTTATAAATTTGGAGCTAGATTCTCAGCAGGGTAAATCTGCTTACTGCCACAGGAACAGGGAACACTATTTTGGCTATAAATGAGCAACTCATCCAAACCAGCTCCAGATCGGTTTATGGCCACAACATTGCTTGTGGGCGGGGGGGGGTCTAGGTTATAATTTACACCATTTAAAATATAAACCAAGGCTCAAAGGGACAGTGACTTCAGGGATGATCTTCCTGCAATGTAGCCCACTAACTCTTTTTCTCAAAAATGTAAAGAAGAACGAGAACTTTCAGAAGCTATATTTTCATAAATGCTTCATATCCAAAATATTTATGAAGTCAAGTTGCCATTCAATTCCAGCACTGTCCAATACTTTATACAGACCTCAAGACCTGGTGAAAACTGAAGGCAAGCTGTGTGGTAATCCATGGCAATATCACATTTTTTCTCAGATCTGCAGAAGAGAATATGAGTATCCCTTTCCTCAGTCATCTAATCTCAGTCCATCTACGTTGTGGGCTCAAAATACTATTTCCCTCTTTGGCTGGTTGATTGTTTTTTTGGGTTTTTTTTTTGTTTTGGTTTTTTTTTTTTTTTTTTAACAAGCCTTTCTAGTATATTACTGAGCACATGACAAAACCTCTGATTTTGGTATTTCCAGAAAATGCCACATCTCTGTTCTCTGACTTAGAAGACTTAAATCTCCATCCAAATATGAGTTCTGTGAAGCTCAAATGAATGCTTAGCTTTGTGATGTGGGGTAAAAATAAATTCAAGAGAGTAAAAAAGACCCTCAATCTCTTCCCCACACACACCTTTTCACATCTCAAATGCTGCGAGATAATTTGCCTGAGCAAGCAGATGTTTGAACGCACACGACAGGCTCTTCAAGCACCAAAGGTTTTGCAGTTTTGGGTGTGGGCTCAGCCCCCCAAAACTTCCTATTTGTGGTGGGGACCATGCCATACCTGTTCTCTTTTTTATAAAGGCATATCTTGCAAGCCTTTGATGTTTCCAGTCTGCAAACAATACTGCTCCAGCAGCAGCACTTTTGCCAGTATAACTGTCTCAGCTTTGTTTAGAAACTGCCCAATATGTTAATTATCTTCTTTACCTCTGTGGCATTATACTGTCAAACTGTACAACAGTCTTTAGAAAATAAAAGCTAACACCCTAAGCTGCTGTACCCAGCTCCCATAATATCTATTCACTGACAATGCCTGAGCTGTCAGATCAGAAGGAGCTTCATTCGAATAAAGGTGGGCAGATGTGTGATAATGAGACAGAAGCATACAGATGCTAATATAACTGTTCAGCAGAGCAGGCTCGTCTTCGTTAGGCAGACCCAGGTAGCAGCTGCAGACTGTCAGACACTGGAATGCTGCTTTCTCTTGATTCTCATTTAAGATCAGCTTCGTTCGCTGTCTGTCAGTGAACTTTTCCCTCACAGGAGCCTGGACCCCTAGGTGATCAGTCACATTTCGACATAACTAGATGTCAAAAGAAGTTTAAGTTGTATGACGAACTGTGATGCATTCCCTGTGCTGGCTGGCAGTCTCAGCCCTCCAAGGCGTCTTGTTAATGATCCACCTGGAAACTCTAGAGTATTTCCTGTATTTTGTTTTCTTATTAAAATACTGGCTAAGCCTTTGTCGATATCCATGTCAGCAACTGTAAGCTCAAGACAATATTATCACAAGCATAATTTGATTTAAAAATGGAACAGTGGACTTGTGCTGACCAAGCAGCAGGAGACGTATATGGATTGGGCAGGATGCTCGCTTTGTGTTGCTGTAATTTATCCTCAACAATTAAAACAAAGTATTTATGATCTTCTTGAGGGCAGAGGTAGGGTGTTATGAGGCTTTACTAAGTTTTCTTATGAGATATGTCTGCAGCCAGGCA
>VXBQ01015233.1:167058-187058 GCA_013400175.1 Phainopepla nitens
CCAACATCTGTACTGCTTTCACTGGGTAAATCCTGCATTTTACCATGGTTCTGGAGTATCCAAACATTTGGTCGACAGAGTATTGCCATAGAGCCCTTTATGGCTGCAAAAAATTCATTACATTTTTAAAATGAAAAATGTATAAGCAAAATGCTTACATTACCTTTCAATGCATATTTTTCAAATCTTGTTTTATATAAGAATTAGTTTAAAGCCATTTGGATTGTTTATGTTTATTTAATCTAAGATTCTTTAGGCTAAATATATCAAAGGAAATTCAAGTAAGTCCCAGTTGCCAGTGCACAAAGAGATGATGCTATCAGTTTACACAAATCAATGACAGTCACTTCTTATAGTGAAACTGTTGGGCTACAGGTTGTTAATTCTAAGCCTAAAACTTTAAGAGATTCAAAAAGCCCACAAAGTTAATTTTGGCTGCATTTCTGTGCTGCTTGTCCCATTCTGGAATTTTCTGCTTTTAAAAAATTTCTAACCAAGTTTGCTTATTTTTTACTTTCTTTTTCTTTAAACCAGACTTTCTTAAAAAACAAACTTCCCCCCCCACCCTTCCCCCAAGGAACCCTTACCCCCCGGGCACCTCAGTTTCATTTTCAGACTTTGTTCATACTTGAATTCATATTTGATTTTAGCTGTAAGTGAAAATAAGTGCATTGTGTTCTCCCTTCATTGGCACAACAAAGCAATCCTGCAGATTAGATTGGCACAAGAAACAATTCCTTCCCATCTTAGAAGATACTCCAGACTGAAAAAATCAGGATGGGTGCTGATTGTTTAAACTTTAACACAGGTGTGTGGGAAACCTTACAGCAAAGCTGCCCTCAGCACACTGGACCCGAGGCAGTGCTGTTTCCCTCGCCTTTCTGAGCACAGCAAAAGGTACAGTTAAAGAAAAAAAACAAAAACAAAACCAAAAAACAACCCAAAGATAGAAACACCAGAACATCTGACACCTTACCAAAAAAAAAAAGTTGCAACATAAATAATTTACTAGGACAGATATGCATCTTTGGAAATTCATTACTTTTCTTACTGTGTGCAGAGCAAACAAGTACAAAAGAGCTCAAAAAGGCTGGGATAAAGCAAAAGTATATAACATACTTCAATAGGCTAACTATAAATTCGTTGAAAACTACAAATTTTACTTCATAAAGTATAGATGCCTGGGACACATGATAGCTACCGCAGAAATATCTGTAATAATTACACGAAATTAGGACTAATTACTAGTATATACAGGGTGTTTCATCTTATCAGATGGAATATTCATCTACCCAGGAACAGATACAACGTGCAGTAAATACAGGAATCAAGATTCCATGCCACACATTCCTCTTCCTGTTGACTGTTATGGATCTGAGGAACAGGTCTAAAGAGATCCTTTAATTAATAGTAATAATTGATTAGCAGGTCAGAAACAATGACAACTCTTTAACTGCATTTTGCAAAACCTGTGGGGAAGTTCTGCTGTTGGTTTTTGTTTCACACTGCAATAATAACAAAGCCTGTTAAGTGGTCTTGCAATAATAACTACCTTCAAATCGTTGGGCTGGGGCGCAAAGTGCCAGGTTTTGAGCTATTTGGCATTCCAGGAGAGCAATGTCTTTCTAGAGAGGCAGCATTCAACGTCTGCGTCAAAACCTTACTGCTCAGAACTCCCTCTAACCAATTTTTTTTTTTTTTAGGAAGTAAGGATAAAAAAATAATCTCTACACATCTCGTTCCCCCTTGAAAATGTCTCACTAGCACAGATATTTAATGAGTAGGAAAAGGAGGAGTGAAATAAAACATTTTTATCAACTTTGTTGCTATAAATAGAAGCAAAGGACCTTTGATAAAACAATTGTCATACTTTCACACTGCACCTAAGTCCTCTAGAGAGCATTCAGGATTGTAAAATCACATGTAGAGGCACAAGCAAGCAGAGGACTTTTCATGTTCTTTGCCTCATGATATTATTTCCATAAGAAAAAGCTGGAAGTTGAAACTGTGACAACTTGCACTGACCCATGGGAATGCAAACATCTATCTCCTGATAACGTCGAGATAATGCACGTCACCACCGCAGCCAGCATGAGGACACTTGTCTTCACTCATTTTCTATCCACTCTGTCACATTCCTGGCCACACTTCCGTATCTGTGCTTTCAACACACTCCATGCATTCCTCCAGCGGAGTGCACGACTCACTTGTTCAAACAGAACTGGGCAGCACAATTACACTTTCCTTGCCGCAGCTGAACAAAACCCAAAAGCTACTTAAAATGGCTATTCTAGGTCAGTATTTCACACCCCATTACGGGAGCAGCCTTCCTTTTTCTTTTCATAAGGAGTTCGGCTGTAGCCTCGAGCTAGTCTTTCCTCCTACAAGACAGAAACATCGTGTTACAAAATCTGGAAAGCACTCAGAGAAAAGCACACATGCAAGACTTCTTGTTTGCCATCTATTATTCTATTGATAATTTCTCCACTGTGCTGAAACCATAACCTTATACTGCATCCTATTTGACAAATTAGCTCAGTTTCTAATATAGAAATAATAATAGAACTCTTATTTTTAGAATTCTTTGACTTTTTTTTCTTTTCTGGATAAAGCCCCACTGCAAAAAATGTTCCGTTAATGTTTTGAGGATATTGCAGGGAAGATTGAGAACATGTTGAACAAAAGAAAGAAATACTATGATGAAAAATAGTGTTTTGTCATCTGCCTGTTCCAAAAGTGCAAAATGAGAACAGGGGAAAGAGAAGAGGCAAAATCCAAACTGAAAATATTTAATTTTGCAGAAATATATTTTTAACATTACTCTAGCTGGCAAATAAAAACATTGACAGTCATGAAAAAGAAAACGTTTCCCTCACTGAATTTTCTGTTTCAGAAAACAGCCAGGAGGTTCTGACTGCATTTAACTCTTAAAATACATTTGGGTTCGATCAAATTTAATGATGAGATCAATTAATTTATAGTGTTTTATATTGGTTGCTTTTAGCACTGAAATGATAATCATCAAAACTGCATTACCTTTCAGGTGTTTACTAGTGAGGCCAAGGTAACTGGTATTACCTGTTGGACTCCAGTGCAGCACAGGGGAGCTTCTCCTGTATCTTATGTTTCCTCAAGGGAAGAGTCATTTGTCTCTGTTTCCATCTCAGATGTCTTCTCACCCTTCCCTGGAGATGACACATTGAATTAAACCATTTTTCTGGTCATTAGGAATCCAACCTAAAGTCCACTGGATTCATGAGTATAGATTTCATTGGGTGTCAGATGTGACCTGGATTTCTTGGCTGAGGCTACAGACTCTGCTTTAGGCTCCTGATTTTTTGTTCTCCTCAGGGTCTGCTTACCAGTGCATTTCCAGGGGGGATAGAGATTTCACATTTTTGACAATGATGTCACTCATCTTACATCTTTTTAGTATAAATTTTCTTTGAAGATCTTCCCCTCACTGCCAACTTTCTGTTATCACTTGTGTTATGGTTTCTAGGTAGTGGTGTACCTAGCACAGTGAATTTGTCTGATATTCTTCTTGAGAGGCGAGCAGCATCATTTGTTACCTATCTGGTGGTCAAATAGATGAACACCATGAGCCACAGGATACACATTTTAACTGGAAAAATTAGGAATTGAATTTAGAAACAAGCAATTTTTCAGTTAAACCTTTACCAGATGTGACGTTGTGGCACATGCCAAATTCCTTGAAAAGCAAGGAAAACAACCCCTGAAGTTTAACACCAGTCACAGAAAGTGTTTTCAAAAATCTGAATGTTTGGATTTTTAAAAAATTATTATTCATATTTTTTAAGGCACAACTTGTGGGAGCTGTTCAAAAGACTGTGGGTTTTTATGCACAATTGAATACAGTGACCAATTTTCACAGCACAAATTACACTATCAATTTACTGCTGCTATTCTAAATAAAAGGTATTTTCCTTGCACACCAACTATAAAAGCTCAGTCACTTAAATTACACGGATTGATCAGCCTGTGGTGGAAATGACAAATTAAGCTTTATTTATCTGAGAGGGTGCTATGCATCTGTTCTAACCTCTTGACAAATTACCACACAATCCAGCGTCTGCTAATAAGGTATTCACAGACTCTAAAATTGAAAATATAACCCTTTTTGCCTAAAATCCTTCAGACCTATCAACCCTTAGAAATTAATCCTGGAAAACAGTTCTGCTATGTAACTCAAAGGTCAGCAAGATGGAGGAAGAACACACAGTGATTTTTAAAGGCAGTAAAAGAAGAGAGACCTTTAAGTAAATAATAACAAATGAAGAACACTAGTTGACCCAATCTGCAGAAATGGGATGAAGAAGGAAGGCTATGTTATTTGAACTGATGGCTGAAAACTTCATTTTTACTTGTACCTGGAAATGCTTAGGCAGCTGTGGCACAATTTGAGAACTTTGAGAGCAGGCTGCAAGCAAGCTGTACTCTGAAGAGACCACATGAGAAAGAAACTGCTTTGTCATCCAAGTTTCCAGATATTCTTCAGCCTTAGGTACAATGCATTTCAATAATTCAGCTTAAAAGTTAATAAAGCCATGAATAATTTTATAATGTCTCCCATATGAATTCAAAGCATTGCAGAACCCATGGGTGATCACTTTTGCCAACATAGCTTTTGGTAAGATTCCTCAGTGCAGGGGGAACAGGAATTTCCTTTCTCTAACTCCCATCAGTTGCTTCAACCAAGTCAGCTTGCTGGAAACCTCTTATTTAAGTCTCAGGTTGAAACACAGCAAGGGGAAGAGCACCATCTGCGCTCAGCTGTGACACTCCTCCTCCCAAAACACAAGCTGGACACATACAGTAAGTACACACATTTTCAGAATATGTGACCTTCTGCCCTTAAGGCCATGGTCAGCAGGAGGGGTGACAAAGCAGAAGCCTGTGGTGCATGACAGCAGTCAGGGCAAATTAACCATTGCCTGCTCTATTCACAAAGAGAAAAGAATGGAGCCATTCAAGAGCAAATCCATCTGTCCCTGTGAGGGTTCACAAGAGTGTCAGAGAAACCTCACGGTCAACAGTCTCTAAGTGCTGGCACACAGGAATCCAGCAGAATCAGCATGGAAACTTGATGCTTTATCTACTGTCAGGAGCTCCACTGCCAGGGTGCTGTTTTCACAGCCTGTGCGCTTCCTGGCTGAGCAGTACTGGAATCTACCTGAAGGCTGAAGGACTGTACAGTCTTTGCCAAAGACTGGTGGGGCAAAACAGAGGCAAGGCGAGAAAGACTGGCCATTTTCATCACAAAGTGAGAGTTTCCTGGACATGAAGGAAACAATTGTTTATTTAACAGCCAGTTATCATATTTCCACAGAAAATGTACTGACAATACACCTAGGAAACGTCATTAGAACATCTTTGTTAGGGACCTGACCAATGTCTTTGTCTTTAGATGAACATGTTTGTGTTCATGGACTTCTAAAGAGGTCTATGAACTACACACTTAAACATAAGCCAGCTTAATACACGCTGCATTAGTTATGATCACTGGAGAACTTTCAAAATATGGATCACAGGTAACTACAAGCAGTGATGTCCTCCTGTATTTGCAGAATGTGGACAAACTTCTGTGGAGCTTGTTCTACCTCATGCATCTCAACAGACTCTAAGTCACATGCTGGAGACAATAGGTCAGCTGTCAACAGTGAGTCACTGCTCATCAAGGCATAGAAGATTATGAACATGGATTATGAATATCTGTATAGTTGCTAGGAGTACTAACCTCAGCACCTCTAAGGAGTGAGACCATAGGTTTTCCCCCTTCTCTTTTCCCCTTCTCATTCTTAATTTAGGACAAACCAAGTCTAAAAAGCCTAGGAGAATGCAACAGTTCTCTGACCTCCTTCTGTAGGAATAATTTCCAAAAGGTCCAGGAGAATTATGCCATTCCTTGAGTGGAAGACAGCAGTCTCTCTTCATAGTCTTTATGTATATTCAAACAGCCTTGAGCGAAGTCTAAGCCTAAGAAATTCTGGGCATGTATGATGACAGCTTTGACAGCCTATGTGAGAGCTCCATCTCATCCATGCAGCCTGGATGGTTCTGACAGAGAAACAAATTAAAAATTGAAAGTATGCTTCAGAACACTAAGAAAGAGTTGAGAGTTAGTCCTTCCCTAGGTTTATTTGGAACTGTTCTTATTCTTTGCATTTCCAGCAAGCCCACTGGCTTAGCAGTAGCAGCTGATCCATTCAATCAAAACATTCTTTCCATCGAGCAGCACAAGAGAGTCCCAAAGATACAGAGGCCATGTGCGCAGCCAGGCCTCTCC
Organism: Phainopepla nitens; assembly: GCA_013400175.1. Taxonomy (NCBI): domain Eukaryota; kingdom Metazoa; phylum Chordata; class Aves; order Passeriformes; family Bombycillidae; genus Phainopepla; species Phainopepla nitens. Next base: position 173,366 of record VXBQ01015233.1, read on the forward strand.
CTCCAGGCAATAAGAAAAGGCAAAATCTCACTGTGAGGACAGGGCTTGTGCAAGGGTCACCCATCATCTAGAAGAAATACTTAGAACTCACTAACTTCCACAAAGGATGAGGTTTTAGATCAGATGGAATAAAGATTGCACACGAAACGAAATGCAAGATGCTTACCTCAAAGCTGCTTTATACTGGCTCTTGCGTATGCCTCACATTTTTCACCATTAAATGGAAAGAGCTATTAAAAAAATACCAAATAATCAGAACATAAAGGTGTATAACTATCATAAAATAATATTTTTTTTCTAATGTTTCAGCTGTCTGAAGATTAGTTTTCTGGAGTAAAAGAGATAACTATATATCTTCTGATTTTATTGGCTGCAGATTACACTAATTATCATAAAAAATTACTACCACTAATAAAAATTCTATTATAAGTTACTTATAGTAATCTCTAGGGTACCATACTTAGCTTAGAAAAGATTGTAATTACACTGCATTACAGGGAGAATTTGTTTCCTGAAGAAGCTTTAACACTGTCTGTTTCTTTTAACACTTTAAAGTTGGGTTTTTTTTCCTCTCTCCCTTTTCAGGTCAAATGTTGCCTGTTATTTTCACTGTGCAGGATGTGATTTTATCCCAGAATAATGATCCATCTCTGTTGCAAGTGACGCAAATGAAGTTTTAAAATCACAAATATCTGGGTGGGTTTCACCTCCCGAGGGGGTTAGCATGTCTCAATGGAAGGATACATAAAAGGGAAGACCTAACACTCTCCGCCCAAAGGGAAACACATTCTGTATAAAATTGCTGGAAGCTAGTGGGTGTTCACAAAAAATACAATGTTCGGATTTTATTTGACAAGACAACAATTGTTATTTTCCCTTTTAGATACTTCGCATTTTACCATCTGTGAGGTTGATGACTCTTAAATGACCTTAAATCATTCTGCTGTTAATGGCAGTGGTTACAGGCAAATGTGGAATTCTGGCAAATGTATGCTACCTGCCTTGGACTGAACATCAAATTAAATAGCTTTACTTTGATAGCTGACACTGTAGTAAATAACCTCAAAGTCCAACTAATTAAAATAAAATTGAAACAGTGGCCATTTCTTTTAGAAAGGGTTTCAATGCTTCAATAGCAAGGCTAATCAAAATCTTAATTAACAGTCATATAAAATGAAATAGCCCATTTGAGTTGCTTTAAAATAGACAACTTATTTATGCAAAGACTAGTGGCATATTAATTGCTAACACTAAGAAAAAATACGCCTTTGAGCTTTACAGCTTCCTTTGCAGCAAAGTATTTGAGAACTAAATTGTGGAAAAAGCATATTACAGTAGTTAATTTTATGACAGACATGAACCAGAAGCAGAAGTGGATATGGGAAAGTTTTGTGGTGTGTTTCAGTTTTCTAGTTGTTTCTTTTATTCCAAATGAGATTAATTAATCAAAGCAGCCTCGTAATATTCCTATTCTATTTTAAGTTAAACATTCAGGGTTTAGTCCTGGGAGACACTGACCGAACTGGCTGTGATCCAATAAAACAGTTAACTCCAAACATAGGCATCTTCCCACTGGGGCCAGCTGGGCAGCTCAGGAGCTTTGGGTTTGGGAGAGCTCAGGACCCTGCAGGACTGACCCTTCTCCTCCCTGATCCTGCGGCATGCACACGCACTCCACACTGACCCAGGCAAACAATCAGAGGGCTACTCATTTGGGTAAGTATTTCCAGGATCAGGTCCCAAATGACTCATCTCCAATTAGTCTATGCCAGGTTGTATCTTTAAATAGCTTTCATTTACTAATGTGTGTGAGGGAGGAGCAGCAGAGAGGAATTACATTTCCTTTCTTAATTTACTTTTGTTGACATCTTGGAATAAGTTTTTACTTTCAGAGGAGAAGAGTTGATTTGCACTACAGAAAGAGCACAGCAAGCATGAGAAAATTATTTGCCCTTCCTCCTGCCAGGCACCCATTTCCTTTTCACTGTTGCTAACAATGCGCTAACTATTTATGCATTTGTCAAAGGATCCAAACATAAGAAAACTATATTTAAGTCACTTCACTGCAAAGTGAAAACACAAGGTAATGATTCAGACTCTATTTAAGTAATAATAATATTTGTACAGACTGCTTGGCGAGCATGCTGGTAGGTGGCAAGAGCTCAGTACAGTCCTAAAGGGTCAGCACAAGAAAATTGAAATAGCATTTAATTTTCTACTTTAAAAAATAGATTTTCATTTCAGACCTGGAAATATGCACCATAATGCCTCATTCCCCTGATTAAAGCCTGATTTCACTGCATTTTTCAATGAAGCTGAAAATGAGGATGGTTTGTTAGCAGGAGATTCATACGACCTTGCAAGTGCCCAACCCAAAATTTTATTTGTCGAAATCAATGAGTTACTTTGCTTATTTTGCAGGTTTGCCCACTCGATTGCCAGCTAGAACTAATGGGAACCCAGACTGTCCAGCCCAGCCCAGCCCAGCCCAGCCCAACCCAGCCCAGCCCAGCCCAGATTTTAAGGACAGGAGGATGTGGGAAACAAACTGGGACTCTCCACATTGAGAGTGTGTTGAGACTGAAGTGCATTGACCAGGTAAAACGGCAACATGCTGTACCTGTTCCACAGAGCACATCAACCCCTCTGCTGTCAGTCTGGCTCTTCTTGCAAGCTATGGATGTGCCTAACCTCATACTCAAAACTTAGAAACCAAATATGGAGCCCAAACATTGCTACAATTTATATAAAACCTAGTCGTATAGTAAGCAAAAGCACTGCAAAAAATTGTACTTCTCACTGAATTCTTAAACAGAAGAACAAATGGACAAAACCCCTGATATTTATGTGCCCCTCATTTTAGCCACCAAAAAACCCATTTTTTTCTATGGACAGATTTGCAAACTGTTTCAGAAGGCCGATACACTTTTATTTTCAAATTGGGTAGCGACAAAGAGTCTGTAGTATCTGTTGTATAATCAGGTTGTCTAAAAGTCTGACCCTCTAAAATCCAGATGTTTTGCAGCAGATGACAACTGTAGAGAAAAATATAGAGAAAAATCAAGATCTGCCAAACTTGATAGCATCCTAAGATTAACAGAGTTAGAGGTGCAATCAATTTTCTATTTATTCACCCATACTGTACACCCATATTTGACCACGTTGCAAATTATAAGTGTCACACATAATTTTATCACAAAATTCACATTAATTTCCAATTCAATCAGGGGGAGACCGAAGCTGCTAAAATGGCTGCATGCTTTCCTCTCTTCTGCCCACTTGGCATGTCCTTGCACATTGCATGATGTAGTAAAATAATCCTGGCAGAGTGGGATTCCACTGAGGCCCTAGGATATTGCAACTTATATGTAGTGGGCACTGTAGTACTGAAATTTCAGCTGCTGAAGATCCCACTTTGAAATACAATGCCTGGTAGCCATGAGAGAGGGGAAATGAGATTTAATTCCAAGTACATATGGAAGTACACAACTTCTCTCTCATGTGAGAAGTTGGCTGTCTTGCTAAGAAAACACACAAGTCCTTGAACCACTGGGGATGGGTAATGGCAACATGTTAAATTGCATCCCTCTTGGAGGGAACAGGGAGAATCAGAGAAAAATTCAGAAATCATCTTGCCAAAAACTGTAAAACCAACAAAACAAGCAGATTACTGAGGAAAATCACTCAACCACATAGACACACCTAAATGACAACACTAAAAACATTGGCAGAGAATCACTTTGATAGCTTCTGTTTGTATCCTTTGTTCCCTTTCTTTTTTTCTGTTTTCTTTGTTGCAATTATTTAATTACCTTTTCCCACGTTCCTTGTGACCTTTGATTTTCCTTCCCTACTTCCATAAGGTACAAGGCACCAAAGACACTAAAACTGTTCAGCTAAATAACAGCAAGAGGGTAACGCTGGTGGGCAAGAAACGTAATAGGAATCAGAATAACTTTATTAGCTCCAAATCTGAGCTCGAGAATGAATTAATATTTTTCTTTGTTTGGTATAAACACTCAAAGCCTTAAGTATCTTATGGGGTTTAAACAATAACTGGAAGACTATGAACTAGCAGCAATTCTATTAAAGCTTTGCCCTAAAGGAAAATTAAGACTTATTCTCTTCCTTTTCTAGGAAAATAGAGCACTTCAATACTATGTGTGCTTTTCATTTGATGCATATGTCAATATGCTTTAAAAACATTATTTCTAGCACTGAAAGCTCTGCCCAGGCAAGAGTATTCTGATTAGGTACATACCTGGCTTATGTGAAAGCTTTTAACGCTGGTACATACCTGAGTACTTGTGGGAAAATTACATTCACCTGACCAAAGAGAGGCAGCAAATGAAACATATGGAAGATTCAAAACATTGTTCATTTTCCAGCGGATCAAATGCTACATGACCTAATGCAATGGTCCGCCATAAACAACCTAACATGAAAGAAGTGGTGAGAAGTAGTTTTCCTGTTCTCTTGGGAAAAAAAAAAGACACATATATCAAAATCCAAAAATGCTAAAAATATCTTATTGAGGCAAGTACCGACTCTTTGATGGAACACTAATTCCTTCAACTTAGTTTAGTTTCCTCTAAGCATTTTGCAGTTAGCAATACAATGCTACTCACATCATGTGAAAACTTATCCTGTTTCAGAAAAATTACACAAGGATTTTACATTACCATTTTTTTTTACCTGCAGTAAATCAACACAGTGATATAAACACAAAAGACAAAAAGAGGTTCCTACCCTCCAACACAATGGTTCTTCTTAGCTCAATCCAGCTATGACATGAAACCATTGTGCAGTGTATTTCTAAATTTTCAAATGCGAATTTCCTCAAATCATAACCTTATGAGTCAGGGGAAGAGAGTTGCAGGAGAGGTTTTCCTCAAGAACAGGTTCCCAGGTAAAGTGCTTGCAGGGCTTGTACAGGCTGCTGGGGAGTGAAGCTGCAGTCACAGGCTTTGAACTCCTGCAGAACATTTCATAGCTCATGTCTCATTTGGATGCAATTTCATTAACTTCAGAACAAATCTGTAGAAATCTAGCTAATCTCGCAATACTAACAGGGCCTTTGTTTTGATTCCTGATTAAAAGATATTGTATCTGATTCCAGTGCCAATGAGGAAATCTTTTTTAAGTGATCCTCTGCTGTGCATGGTAATGTGAGGCAAGGTGGGACCCTTCCCAGCTTTGATGGCGCTGAGATCCTCCCGGCTGCTTTCCAGTCACACAAACCAAACAAATTAGCTTCTAAGGAGTGGAATGTTTCCCAAGGCCTCTGCCACAGTGCTCGTTAGCTGAAAGCTCATTAGTTTGAAAGGGCTTCCTCTGTAAGAGAGGAGCAGCACCCGCAGCCTGTCCCAGCACACCCACCCACCCGGGTTACTGTGGGCATGTGCCACTTGCCTCCCAACAACCGAATTAGTGTGTAACTTGGGCTTAGTTCAAGTTTTGCACCCTTCAGCTTTGTTCACTTCTAACCAATTCTTGTATTAAATGGCCAAAGCAAAGATCTCAAACTTTATTTACCATGTAACCTGTCACTGTGATAAAAAAAACTAAAGCCTTTTTCAACTTTCAAGGAAGAGACAAGACTTGTTTCGTTTTCCCTGGCAGTTACTTCTGCTTTGCAAACCCCATTCAAATGCAGACAGTTACTTTTGAACAGTGAGAGAAGGTGTTAAATTGAGATTATGGTAAACAGCAGATTTCTTTAGTTGGTGAAGAAATTATTTCATGAAGACACAAGAGAATTAAGCAGAGTTTCATGTCACTTACTGTATGTGCTGATCAGAGAATGAATGATGAGTTTCTTGCTGTGGACAGCTGCTCTGTGGAATACTGTGCAGACTTCAGGTGGAAGAAAAAGAAATTCATGCTTTAAAATGGAAAAAAAAACCCACCCAAACAACTTCTTAGCCTTTTTGTGCAAAAAATAAACAGATCTTTCTTGCCAGATTTATTATTCTATTTACATGTTGCCTGAATGTGTCTAAGAATATTTTGAAATTTTTTTCTTCTGTGTCTCATTTCACTATTACCACGACAGCTTGTTTCTGTCAAAGAGAAAAGACTCTTTCTCTTTATTATATTCACCAATGCTGAGATCTAGGACTTTTTTAGTCTGAAGGGAATGCCACTTTGGATGATGAGATCTATATAATTTCAGCTATGTTGGGTATCAAGTTATGAGCAGGCAGAAGAGATGTTAAACATTACTACTATACTATACAAGATGGAGCAAGCAGGTGTTCTATACAAACTAGGCTTTATTTTGTAATTCTAAATAGATAGCAATTATAGCTTCTTTACATTAGTTGATAGTTATACTTAGTAGACAGAAAGGGCAAATGCTACAGATCAGATCTTCCCTGTACACGTAAAAGTTGTTAAAAGGGCCAAACTTTTATTAAAACAGCTGACATTCTGGTGAGGCACCACCTCCTGCTGAGCTGGGACCAAACTTGTGTCACGTAGGCAACCTCCAGCTTGAAAGAAGAGGCGCACATGGCCTCCAAACGATGCCCAGGGACTAACGAGAAACAGGCTGAAATCTTCCTTTAACCATAAATGCAAAGTGTCCATTTTTCTTCTCCATAGCAGGGGTTGAATGGGCAGTGCTTTGCTGCCATTGACTCCCTCTGTTGGCTGTATCCATGTCCTCGGGCTCCTGGCTTTCAGATGGCGCGCACATATGCTATTCAGAGCAGCACAGACTGTCATCTCCTTATCTAGTGTGTTCTGTGACTAGTGAAGTGCCACATGGTTGAACACCGGGAAACATATTGCTTGCTTTCACTATCAATGACCTAGAGGGAAGAATATGTGAGAGAGGAAATTTGTGGTGAGATAAACTGGGGCTGGGACTGGGAAGCAGGTCTAAACAATGGAAGAGCTTGACAAAAAAAAGTGACTACTAACTTCAAAGATGAAATGCTTGGCCTGTACAAAATGGGGTGCTGCTTATTTAACAGGAACAATACGTAAATGGATAGGGCTAGTGCAGCAACACAATCAGAAAACAGACTATGAGGTTTTCACTGGAAGTGAATGTCTTTCAACTTGCCAAAAACTCTTAGCAAAGCCTGTGACTTCTCCTTTACTTTCTGTGTTATTATGCAGATGATAAAATTTCTAGCAATGAAGTTCAAGCCAGTTCTATTCCTAGGCATGCAATACACTTGTGGAGAGCTAAATCCTGCAGGACTGTGTGTCCTCATTACCACAGTGGGTAATTCAACAAATGATTTCAGCTTCAGTTTCATGAGGTAGGAAATAGCTTTGGGCACACACTGCCCACCATCAGGTATAGGTGCAAGGCAAAATCACAAAGGAAAAGATCACTTCTAAATTACTAATTTAAATGTACCCATTGCATCAGGACTGTCTAAGAGCCCCCACTGCAGTGACATTGCTAAACATAATAAGATAATACAATCAAATAATATTAATATCGGGACCTAAATTTGTTTCATATTAGAACATTTGCATCTCTATTTTACATGCAGCCAATTACCTTAAGGAGTAAATTCCACTGGAAAAACATGTATAGAGGATATTCCAACCCCAAATTATCCAGTCTAAGCTCACTGGTTTTACTGTGGAAAATGGAACAAGTTAGGGACTTGAACAGAATTTAGGTTAAAATAGAAGAATATGAGATAGGCATCTTCCTTTGTCAGTGATGTGGTTTCATTTGTCCCGAAGTACCTTTCTTCTTCTTTGTTAAAATGGTGTCTTCTAGGCATACATTGTAGCATATTAATAAGAAATAAATTTGAGGTTGAGGCTGATTAAAACTGAAACTAAGACTCGATCTGACATGCTATTTTGATAGGGTTTTCAACATTCACATAGTTCTAGTTCTAATTTATGTTATGTGTGGTGTATATCTTCTTGGTTGAACAATTACATTATTCTAAACAATTATATTGCTATGATACACATAATGCATGGCTCCTGAGCATAAAGTTCTTTAATGATGGCAGACTGTAAAGTGGTACAGTTCACTTTTAAAAGGTCATGCATCTTTTTTCAGTAGATTAACATTTTATCTTTTAATGGTGTTAAGAAAAGGTCAAAGATTCTAACAGATGGAATATGGAAAGCTTCTATTGAAGAAGATCAATGTGTTAAGCATCAATCTAAGTCCAGAAACACAACCATTTAATGATGGTTGTTCTTGTTTTATTTTAAATTACCACTGTCTTGACTGTTTGAATGCTAAAATTACATTTTCATGTTAAGAGAAATGGACCATTACCATCTGACACAGATATTTATGTTTGTGTTGTATTTTCAAGAATACTTCCTCATTGTACAAAACAAGAAAAGTTCCTTAAATAATTAGCTTACCCCTAGGTTAATGGTCTGTCACTTTGACATCCAAATAAATGCAGCAAAATGATCCACCGCAACATGGAAGATAATTTTATATTGCATTGATTGAGTAAATTTGCAACAATTTAAATGGATATATGCTCTCAAGTCAAGTCTCTTGTGTAACATGATGTTAAACTTTTAATGTAGATGATATTATAAACTGATGATGATATTTCTCAAGGACATATTTAGGTGCTAGATCTTTTCAAGAATATTTTGTTATTATTATATTCTATTATTCTATTACCCAGATTTAAAAGAACAAAATCTAAGCATTTCTGTTGCCCCAAGAACTTCAGACCTCAAGGGAAGAAAGTGCTGTGTCTTTTCAGGAGACTCTAAGCTCTTCTGAGCTGCTACATGCCTCTGTCTACTTTTATAAAATAACTGGTATGACAGAGTAACATGATTTGTTTTCTGTGTGATAAAGTAAATACAAATACAAAAAAAATAACAGTAGGGGGTCAAGCTGCTTTGTAGAAAGTTATCAGACAGCTCCTAAAGATTGTCAAGCTTACGTGTCTGTGGTGTATATGTGCATTTCTCAAATATACTCGTATTTCAAGTTCCTATTATCCCCTTGAGCCAGGCCTGCTCACAACAAAAGGGTTTCCAGAAGAAGGTAAAGCTCTAGTGGAATTAGGGATTCTCCTCAGGGTCTTTGGACGTAACTGCTATTAACCACCAGGAAGTGAATTTGCACTGGAGTCTCCATCTTGCCTTATGAGTTCATATATTTCAGGAGCAAATATAGCCTACAGATGTGACTTCAATTGCTACACAGCAGAACAAAATGGTGAGTGCTGGCAGTCACACAGCTCTTGCTGGCAGTATTCTTCCTTCTCATGGAAATTCATAACAAGATTTTGATAAACTACTGATTGAGCTAAACTAGACTCAAGAGCTTACAAGAATAGCTGTATTTTCAGAAAAAAATTAATAAGCAATATTAACTGAATATATTTTAGCACAATCCATCCATGCACACAAATCAATAAAACATTTGTTGCTCAGGCTACAATACCTAAAGGGTTATTTAAAAGACAAGTTCAAAGAATAACTGATATTTTGTAGTTTAGCCTCATGTTACAGAGAAGCCTTAAAACTTTCAGTTTCTATTCTAAGACAAGTCAAGGGCACTTCCCCCCGCCCCTTCCCAAGGATTTTTTGTAAATCTTGTACTGCATAGAGTTAGTCAACTTCTAAGTGCTGGGACCTAGGAGGTAAGTTGCCTTTTACTCTTATATAAGCTTCATATAGTTGCCTCTTATTGATCTTTTTCTCTCTATATCAATGAGGTTTTGCTTTAATTTATCGATATTTACTTTAGAACTGGACATACCAAAGGTTGTAAGTGCTATCAGCTTCACCATTATTTAAGACTCTTAAAGAAGAACCTAGTTCTAGTTCCCAGGAAAAGAACAGATATAACCTGAGGCAAATACAAGTTAACTTTTTGGATTACTTGGGCAGAAAATTCCAAAGCTGCCAAAAGAAACATTCCTTCTCTTCCCAATGCTAAGACATTTCAAGAGAGGTGCTAGTGTTTATTTCAGTTACACAGCATGGCTTGTTGGTAGCCACTGTCTTTTGGTTAAGACAATCTTTGAGAATTCAGTAACCATAAATTCTATTTAAACTTTTACTGCTTCAAAGAAATAGAGCAAGGTATTGGACTAATCAAGCAAGCTGACATATTCCCACTGATTTCTCTTCTACTGGACTTAAAATATAGCCCCACCAACTGCTCTGAAAATATGACAATTTCACTGCAAAAGACTGCAAAAGTACCAGTAGACATTGCTGGCAATCTGATCAACCATTAGCCACTAGGAATTTAATACAAAGGCTAAAAATTCTTTTTTAAGTAGTTAAAATATTCAAGAAAACCTTCTTGCTCCTTTGGTTGGTCTAACCACTTCCTTTTTTGATGGAACACAAATCCAAGTCATTCTCATGCAAGCTTCATCGTCACTTTGAAACAGAGGGAGAGAGACAACTTCTCTCCCTGGATTAGACAAGCTAAAGTAATAAAGCCAGACACTGTGAACATGCTAAAAGCAACACTCAGCCTTATGAACTCAGTAATTCCTTATGAAATCCCTTCATAGCTTCACATGCCGACTGTGTAAGCCAGCCAAAGGAGGAAGCCCTCACCAACCCTTAGAATGGCTCAGTGGGGACAGACCAGAGTCACTGAAGGGCAGTTCTGTGTGCTAGCAGACCACAACATCGGGGCAAATATTAGCTCCAAAAGTATGATAGCTAGCTGGATAATACAAAGAAATTGGCACTCTTCTTTATTCTAAAAGAAGTGGATAATAATGATAAAAGCAGAAATATTTTCCCACTACATCTGAATAGTAAGAGATGATGTTAATCCAAGAGAAATATTTCAAACCCAGAATGCCATAAAATAATCTACTGCAGCCACAAACTCTGCAGGTCACTATAGGTAAAATATGGTGTAGAAGAGTATAAAGTATTGATCTATTCTGATGCAAATTACAATTTTGTTATGATTTTTTTTGTCTGTGGTGTTTCCACATTCCTCACTATCTGAGAGACCAAAATACTTCCTTTTCTATGGCTACTCACTAGCAGTAGAGGCCAAATTATGCTCCTGTAAACAGCTCTGGGATGCATTTGTTCTCCCTGAATTTGCAAAGACTAAACACACAAAATCCTGGAAAGGAGTATAAATGGATACACATTATATGGACTCTAACCTGCTTTCTCTCTGCTCTGTCTTTGCTCTGCAGAGCTGGCAACACCAGAAGCAGTAAATACTTATGTTTTGTCACTTGAGTCAGCACATATAATTCTTCATACACGTAGGAACTAGCTCTGCTGCAGAAGAAAATACGTTTTTTACAATAACTTTTCACAGTGGAACTGTGCCTTAAATCAAACAAGCAAGTACTGAGTCAGCTCAGTGGCGGAGCAACAACAATTTGATCTGCTACGTGGCAAGCTTTGGTTTGGAGATACTAAACAATTCTTCATCCTGGGCCCCAGGCTTGTAAATATGATAGAAGATGATGCAATGCGTTCAGACTCTGGGGAGAAAAGGAACAGTCATACCACTCTTGAGAAACCCTTTGTGAAGAAAAATTTATTGTGTGCCCCCAGGTGCAAAGGCTATGGATGAAATGCAACTCAATAAAGACAAGTCAAGGTGTTTCAAGAGAGCTAATGAACATTTCAGTATTTGCACTTAGTCAGATAAAGCAGTTTTCCAGCTGAGTAAGGAGACAGTAACCATGTGAGTATGATTTCTCTGTGATAACAAATGCTCCCAGAGGTTTTTTAAGCTCCATGTTTTCTTTTCGTCTGGTACAAAGATGATCTTATTAATGAAATCTAATCAGCTCTTCCCTTTACTTTTTTTAATGTCCTTTTTGAGAGGAGTTGTAATTCTTTTATGAGGGTCACCTGTCTTTTAAGCAGAGTAGTAGCTTAGTATTTTATACATATACAGAGCAGTCTTGGATACCCTTTTCTTCTCATTCTATAAAATGGGCAGAAAGTTCATTGAGAAGTATTTTATAATTTATGTGTTTTGTATGATTTTTTTGTCCAAGTGCCGCTGATGAGACATATAAAAGAAATACCTAACATCTTATTGCCCAAAGACAGAATATCAACATGAGCACTAGGAATTCATAACACCTATGGAAAGAAGTGTTGCACATATGCCGTGTGATATAAGAGAATATTTTCAAGGAATGCCCATCACAGCACCCAGTTAAGCTTCTGAAAGGATTTTTCATAAACCATGCTGGCTTGATAATGAATTCTGATAGAGAACATGATGTTAATTCAGCTATTCCTCTCTTACTCCTGGATTAAAAAAAAAAAAAAAATTTTTTTAGCCTCTGAGTACTTCTGTGATCTGATTTCTTACACCCTGCAGGGGACAGCATTGGGTAAAGAAAAGTAGAAATCATATGATAAAGAAGCATTTGCTTCCAATTATCAAATTATATTTTGTTAATTGAGATACAAAAAAAATATTTTTTGGTAGGTTGGCACAAATCCTCTCTATCTCTTCAAACTTTTATTCTTCTGAATTATTAAACAAAGTTATTTTGGTTACGCAGTTCATTTTGCTATCACTAGTGAGAAAGATTCCCAACAATTTGTAGTCACACCACCATTACTAATGAAGAAGAAATGCTGCATAGCATTGCTATAACTTAGGGCTTTCTTCTCATGACAGGCTGTGTAACACTGTTTTTCAGCAGCTATGCTGAATCCCCTCTATGGTGTCAACATAGGTATCAATTTGCAAGGGAAAAAAATTGCTTTTACGCTATCATCTTTCATTAAAATACGTATATATGTGTGTATGGACATGGGCGCACACACACTCTATATATTTTTGCCTGTAAAAGTGCATGTAAATGTGAGACCAAGAGTTTGGTTTTATTTCCCTCAGCTATGGTTGAAAAAAATAAAGGTATTTTCTCACCCACAAATAAGCCTGTATTTAAAAGGGATCTTGCAAAAGGTATATGGTAGCCTTGTTTATTTTGGACAGATGCAAAGAAGTATCTCTGAACTTCTGCCAGTGATCAAAGGAACTGATGATGTAGAACAGATTCATGGGCCATGTCCTATCAGCCTGCACTTTACCCGTCATCCATCATCCAAACCCTAAGCCTTTTTCTGAGTGATGATTGCACCCTAAACACGTAAAATTAATCACCACTCTATCCTGGCCAGGTGTCTTGCCTCCAGAAATTATCTCATTGCAGCAAAAGAACTGCTAGAATCTGATATCTGTACTGTAATTTAATTTAAAGAATACTGCACAATAACACTAAGATTGATTTACATATCTGAAAAGTTTCTAGTTTCACAAAAGCAATATAAATTCTTGGAGAAATATGTAATTGGAAAAAAAAATGGTTGATCATAAAATCAGGGTACCTGAATATTTATTAACTTCTGGAATTTTCAGTTGATGCTTTCTACTATAATCATAGCTTAACAGTGGGTTTAAAATGCAGCCTGCAAAACTAGAAAGACCAGGTATTTGAATTAGTGTGAATTCAGTGTTGGACTCATGTGTAAGCAAAACAGCAGCTCCAGGAGACTGGACTTTTCATAAATAGCATCTACTTTGCTTTTCAAAGAGCTTCTTTATGTAAAGCATTCTGTTTATGTATTTCTTTTTTCCCCTCCTCGGAAAACAGAAGAGAAATGAACCAGCAGAAAATTAAACTATTTTATACATCTCTACTTTTGAAAAGACAATAGTGCAAATGTGGGTAATGAATAGGTCAAATATATGTCTTAT
>VXBQ01015233.1:192058-340680 GCA_013400175.1 Phainopepla nitens
CAGCACATCTCTGCACCTGGGGTTCAAGCATGGAGATACTATCATTGTGTAGGTTGACTTGCAGGTACAGAAAGCCAAGCTAATACACAGTTTATGGGAAAGCAGGATTTCAGGAATTTTAGACAACACATACATCTGCTTTTTATGCTATTTTTATCATAATCATTGCACATATTGCTAATTTCAAAATTTTAAAATTAGGAAATTAAGAAAGTGTTAGAAATCTCCTTTCACTAGAATTTTTTCCTCTTCTATCAAGTTACCTTTTCAGTGTCAGAGACTCACGAGTAGAATTTTGCTGAATTTCTTCTAAAGATCTGCCATCAAAAGCCAATGTTTACACAAATCAAATTAAAACAAGAGTAAATATTGATTTAACTTCCCTCTTCCCACTCCAGACATGTGCTTGAAATGCTGCTGCATGGTAACATCATTCACGTCCCACTTTACTCAGCTCCCTTGAAGGTCTCCCTTTCAAAACTTTAATCTTAATATTTTGACCCTCATTTGTCCCCCAAGCCATTTCCCTCATTTGCCTGCAGACACAGTTCCCCCCATCAGTCCTCTATGTCTCCCACTGACACTTGCTCTCATTGCTCTTTGCTGCAAAAATCTGTGCTGTGAACACAGTTTGACATTTCCTGACATTTCATGAACTAATTACACTACAAATAATTAAGCATGTTCACATCTGTAACAAACGAAGGCAAAATGGTTGTCAGCAACTGTGATTGATGACCTCCCTGAGACTTTATCTGATGAGATTCTTCCCCACTATAGGCAGAACCTGGATGCCACTGTGTTTGCAATAATGCCTTCAGCCCTTTTCATCAGATCAAACCAATGAGATGCTTGAAGAAAAGGATGGGAAAATTAATGACTACAATGAAATATTTGCATTTTTTCCAGGCCTGGAAAAAACAATGAACAAGAGATGTGACAACCTCAATTATTTGGTGATGCTAAGAGCTCCGAGACAGCTCCTGCTGGAAAGAGCTGTTGGGAAGCCTGGGGGTGTCAAGTCGGCTAGAAAAATGGCAGGTGACAAGGACAACACTTTTTTTTTTTTTTTTTTTAATGCTACCCAGACCCACACAGCTTAGTTAAAAAGACAAATTGCAGCCTTTTGTTTCTTCTTTAGGGAGGGGGAATATGTGAGCTTTGAAACACAACATTCTTTGAATGCAGCACTGGAGTAAAAATAGAGGTTGGTAGAGGTTGTCTCCTCAGGAGACAACATAAACAAATATAATTCACTGATGCTAAAGCTTTTTAAAGGAAAGAAAAGCAGCATGGTCAATATCCTCTGTGTTATAGTCAGTGATGGAAAAATACATCTATACATGTATATGTATGATAATATATACAAATAAATATATAAGCAAAAAAATTAAAGTTTATGTGCATGTGTGTGTGCATGTGTATATGGAAATTATACAACCCATAGATACACAGATTAAATATGACACAGTGAACTACCCTGCAGTATGAGGATAATTTTACACATATACAGACTGCCTGCAGAGCAACCAAAATGCCCTTGATCCTGAAAGAAAATTAAAAAAAGAGGGCAGAAAACCCCAACCCTTGAAAATGAGGAGTACATATGATTATAATTTCTATATTTGTGAGAGCTGCTGTGCTGCTGTTTCCAAGTCCTTTGAAAACAAAGAGTAAAATAAAAAGGAAACAACCCCTGGTGCACTACAGCATTTTGCTTTTTCAAGACCATACTAACAGTATTCTTACACCAATAATAATAACAGTAAGGGATATGAGAGGAGTTCAGCAAAAAAGAACTAGGAGAGCTGAACAGTAGCCAAGACACAGGGCTGGAAAACAAGGACTATTTACTTCTGCTTCTCCCTGATGCTGAAAACACTTAAACAAACTTCAGCTGCCCCATGCATTAAAAACAGAAAAAAACCCCAAACTATTCTAGGTTAATAACGCTTGCCTGTCTCACCCGACTATTACAAGGATTAATTAACTCTACCCATGTGTTTTGAGCATCTTGGGTGTCACAAGAGCATCAATTATGATTCCTCCCAACCTTCTGGTGAGCGGTGACTGCCGTGCCTGAGACAGCATCGCTGTGGATAGGGTGCCTTCCCCAGGGCAGCCCTGGGAGCTGCTGGCCATGGAGCAGAGAGAGCCTCCAGAGGCAAGGGCTCCACAAAGAGGGGTGCAGCATCAAGAAGCAATGGCTAATGCAGTTGCCAAAAGGATGAACAGGAGCAAACTCTAACTTCCCTTGAAGGCTAAGCTGCGATGCATCTTCATGTCAACAGGGAAAATGTCTCTTTAAAAGTCCTAAAACTCATTCTGCTAATTGGTAAGTGCACTGCATCTTCCTTGCTCTGCACCTCGCTCGTGATATGACAGTTGCCATGGTAACTGTTTATTTCTATCGAATTAAAAAACAAACACAGGCAAAGACAACCAATATTCCTTTTCCTAAGAACTTTCTGCCCAGAGTCCCTTATCCTTTTATTTTTCATTTTTACTTTTAACATGGCAATAAGGAAGCATTACTTCCTTTTGGTGTTGCAAGTTATACAAATACCCCATCAATCTAACAAACTGTATGTTAAAACAAACCTACAAAATGACTAATTACAGTGTAATTTAGAAGCAAAAGATACTTGTTGTATTTTGTGGTTTGATGCTCTGCACGGGTTGACTGAAGTGTTGGGAAAAGGCAGGTCCCACCACCCTCAGGCACAAGGTAAGAGCCTAGCCATCGCCCACAAGAGACCCTGCAGATGGATTTGGGATGCCAAATACAACAAGCTGTCCATGTTCACTGAACCTTCTACTTTGGTCTTGCTGCTAACTTCAGCCTTCTGAGGATTTATAAATCATGTACTGAGCTCCCAGGGTCATGGGGAAGGAAGCTTGCTTACCTGTGCAAACCATTGTGAGACTACACAGAGAAGGGTGCTGTGTCTATTCAGTGCTGTCACTGCTACTGCTGGAGGAAATCAAAATCATTTAGGTTGAATTTTGTGCCCAGGTAAAAACAGAAACCCAGCCTAGGACGGGTTAAGGACCCAAGAGATGATACCTGTGCCACCCATCCCTATGTGCCAAGAGTTTCAGACATGCTGTGAAGGGTTACAAAAGCAAGGCTGGCAGGTTAACACAGTGCAGGGAACAGTGGCAAAACAAACCATGGGAGGTTTCTATGATAATTTCTTGACTTTTAAACATGGAACTGAGTTTGCTTATGTTCTTTTGTTTTTTTTCCCCTTATCCGTATGATTGTTGCCAATGTGCTGGTGCAGGCAGGAGTTAGGAGTTGGAGCATGACGGGCTCCAAGGAGTGTTATTCTGCTAGCAAAAGCAATAAAAGCCATTTACCTGCATTTATTACGCATATTCCCATTCACAATTTGCAAAAATACTTATATCTTTGCCTGTTTAGGACCTTTTCCTGCACTTGTGTATGGTTAACTGAAAGTCTCTTCCACTGACAGCTGCAAGTATTCAGGCAGGAATATCCAATTCCCAAGGAGAGCTGGCTTAAAAATAGACTGAGAAATGAATATTAATGGGAAAGGTACAATTTATTGTCCTATCAGTTAATAAGGCTGTGGTGGCCTAGTTAAACCATTACTTTTCCACCTTGCTATTCTTCTTGTGTGGCTGAGCAGATTAATTCTGCCTGTACTTGGATGTTTGCTGCATTAACTTTGTCTGAAGTTCTCAAATGCAGAGTAGATGGGATATTATAAGCCAGGTGTCCACGTAAATGGACACCTGCTGCCCTTGAAACATTACATTTTCAAACTGTTAGGTAAATAGAGTCTTTTATTCTTTAACACAGAAGTCAGTTACACCATGGCATTGACCGAATCAAGCAACAAATAAGATTTAAGTGTATCCAGCATTTTTAGGGAAAATGTCTAAGTCAAACAGATTAAATGCCTTGGCACCAGTTCCAAAGTAGGATTTTGTGTTCAGCAGCTGGCGTTTCAAGTCTTAAAATTTTGGGTACATTAACCTGATTGTGAAAGGGGTTTAGAGTAAGTCATTTGAGGCTTCGTGCAGTCTTTCAGTGCAAAAGTATGATTGTTATCTACACTTCTCCTGAACTCTCCTCAAGTCTGACAGTTTGTTACTTTTGCACACACATTTAATTTTAAAGCCAAGAAATCTCATTCAACAGAATGCACAAAGTGCATAACAGAAATTGCATAAATATTTGCTGGATTAAGCCTTGTCTTTATAAATGTGCAACCAATACAAGTTAAGTTCTGGCAACAAATCTGTATCTAAATTGACCCCTGTGCCTCAGTTTGATTTCAATATCTTCTAGTCCCCCCTCACAAAACAAATTGCATCAACCATGACTACATTTAGCCAACTGCAGTTCTCATTGTTTTTGTTCCTCCTCATAAGTTCTTCCTACAGATTAAATGCTGATGCACTGAACTAACTGCTCTTGGCTGAGGTGGGCAGGTGTAATTTGGTTAGTATAGATTCTGGATTTGGTAAGTACTGTATCAGTATCCTCCCCAGAAAATAGGTGACATGTCATGGGATATTAAGTATGGCCATTTAATGTAAAAACTCAGATAATACATGAGTTAAATGGACAAAATGAGAGAAAGCTTTTAAGCATTCTCCCAAGACAGATTGCAGAATAATATTACTGTACACGCAAGTAGAGCTGATTGACACAGTCAGAAGGCCATTATACTGGTATGGTATAAAATCATTATAGCAAAAAGCATTTCAGAGCTGCAGAGTGATAGTAGCAACATATAATGAATTATCAATAAAGAAGTGGTGATTCAGTTACATTACATATGAATAGAAAGCTTCCTGTTATATAATTTAAACCTGCCAGCCTGACAAGTGACTTGAATATTCAATTCCTTCTCTAGGTGTATGAATCATCCTTTAACTTTACTGGAGACTGCAATTTTGTAAGGCAGGCCAGAAACTGAACTATGTTAAGCAGTGTTTTTAAAGAAAGGTTGGTTGAGCAGATTTCAACAAGGTATCCTCTGCTGAGGCTCTATTTGAACTCTCATGGAAACAGGATCAGCCTTTGAGATGATGCTATTAAATAAATATTTCTTCTGGTTTATGGTAAATAAACATAAAGTATAGTCTTTCAGCAAGTTGATGGCACCAATATTTAATGGTTTTAATTTTATCTTACCATAAAGCCCTTGAAGTTCATATTGTCACAAATTACCATTAGTGACAAAGCCCTAAGAAAAAAATCCCCGAACTATCAGTACCAAATCCCTGCCTTTTGAAGGCTGTACTCCCAAAGGAGGCTTGTCTCAGACCTTGCTCCTGCATGAAGCTCTTCTGAAACCAACTACAGCGTGTTAGTTAAGTGTTGCAACACGATCCTATGGGAGGATTAGGACCTTTGGGAAAATTACAGGTCCTTTTAAATGATTATATAGTATCTGCAGTGCTAACATAATACCTAAGTCAAAGATAACTGCACTGGAAGCTTAAGAGTAATTAACTTTAAAGTTCAGGGAAACAGGAGGATTCAGTTTGAATGCCCTCAGTGCTAGAACCAAAGTTACAATCAACAAACAAGAAAGATTGAGGAGCTGAAAATTATCCAGCTGCAATAAATATAGGTATAATATTACCCACTCCACATTCTGAAAGTAAATACATTCACAACACTGTCAAACACAAGAATTTTAAAGTTTTGAGTAGTTCTAACTTGTCTTTCAACATTGTTCAACTCTTGCATGTCAAAGACACATTTTCATATTTTTTTAAATATATAGAAATTAAGACTTACCAAGCACTTGATTACATAGATACATTACATTACATTGCAATATTGGAATGTAATGCTACACAGATATGTACCTCTATATACATAAACATATATATACATACCACAGTGTTATAAACACTCCAAGAAAATTAACAAATTTGATAAAACTGTTCCAGTAAGCTTTTCTTCAATTGTTATCTGAAGAAGGTGATTTTAAAAAGGCTTCCATGTTTGCCTAAATATGATGGGCTGCTATTTCAGAAATCCTTGGCATCCAGTGACTCCCATTTCAGACATTCCACATTCTGTTTACTACTCCTCCTTTCTCTTCTCTCTTAAGGATGGTACATTTACAAATGACAGAGGAAACACCTTCTCTTTCCTTTTCCTAACCTGTAAGAAGCTTGCAGCTGAAGACATTTCTTCTTTTACTGTGCTGAATGCTCCTGGGACTAAAGGCAGCTCAGAAATTTAATCACAGAGCTAGTAGTTAGATTGAAGCTCGAAAAGGCCTTGAAGGAGGTGATGGGAACCTCACAACCACTAATTAGTAATGAAACTTCAAGAAAAGAACTGGGGAACATTTACATGAATTTTTGCTGCCTCCAAAGATCAGTGGTGTAAAGGAGTTTCATTTTTCAAGTGGAAGTGTTTAAAAACAAATCTTCCTTTACACAGCCAGAATTCTGTAGATCACAGAGCTGACTTGTGCCATTTTAAGGCTCTATTCTTATCTGTTTTAAAGATAAAATAATTAGTAAGAGTATATGGTTTGAGGGAAAGAAAGATTTATGAGTGCAGGACCTGGCAGTCAGAAACAACCAAATACTCATTGGCTCTAAAACCATCTCCTGGGCAAATCACTGTAATCTTGGGCAAACCACTCAACTTCCCTGCCTCAGCATTTTTGACTTTTGGGCAGAGGTACAGCTAGTTGCTCATCACAAGAATGTTGTAAAAAATTAATTAGCAAACTGGCTATAAAGCACTGAGGATGAAAAACATGCTAAAAGCTAAGCATTATAATTAGTGTTATTTAATGCATCTTTAAAAATCAAATTATATTTTTTCTTTTCCTTTAATAATGAAATTACACAATGACTTTAAGAAATGACAAAGTAATTTGAAGTAAATGACTGGCCTGTAAAATTGAAACACGCCCTAAAATGTGGTTATTATGGAATAACCACACACCCTGATAGTTAGCACTGCTTGAGCTATGTATAACCCTAACTGAGTAGTGCATTATTAAGTGGAGGAGGATCAGCAATTGTAAAAGGAAGAGTGAGTGCTGATGCTTGTTAAATACACGTTACCTCTTTGGCATCAGCAGATTTGGTGCATCCACTCCTGGCAAAGTGCATCCACTCCTGCATGCTGGGCAAATTAAACTTGTGTCACAAAAGGATTAATTAGGGTACAGCTAATACTAGCAATGTTTAGACATGAATCAAGAAATTTAGGACACGGGGCTTATGGTGCACTCAATAATTGGCAGCACCACAAAAGCAAGAAAAGACGTGAACTAATTTCACATTTATGAGAAGCAGAAAGTTCTACCCCAGCTTTTGCATGGTGAAGAATTATGCACTGCAGGTTTCTTTTTAAATACTTCATAGTACCACTCAAATTGGTTTTTTATGTCTATGCTTGGCATCCCTCACTGCATTTAAATATGAGCTATTTAAGGCTAAAAAAATCAACAGATATTTACCCCCTTAAATAGAGCAGACTGGGTAAAACAAGACAGGACAAATAAGACTGATGGGAAGTTAGGAGGCTGCTGTGGATGCAGGAACTGTAGCTGAGCTGTAGCTGATGACTGCAGAAATGCATGGACACAACACAGTAGGGAGCAGCACAGAGGGATCCAAGCTGGCTTACTCAACACCAGAAGCTGGAGAGTGCTGATAGCACAACTCTCCTGGCCTACTCCTTGCTTGGTTGCTTTATTCTGCTTTTTTTGAAAGAAGGAAAGGTAGAATAGTGTCTTCTACCCTGCAGGGGCAGGTGGACACAGTCTGCCCTTTATTTGTCTTAGTTCTCTATCTGTAAGTGGCTGTGAATCTACTGTTCAGTGAAGCTGTTGGAAAAAGTATTGCCTTCCCCATCTTTGCTCCAAAACAATAAACACATCTCCTAAAACATTCACAGAAGTGCTAAGGGCAAGAGTTCTCAGAGTTTTGTAACACCAGCAGACTGAACACAGCCAAAGGGACAGCCGACAGCATCTGCTCAGAGGTGACTCCTGAGCTCAGCAAAGCCAGAATCCATCTCCAACCCACAAAAAGCCTTTGTGAAAATTGTGTCCATTTGGTCTATAAAATACAAAAAATGATATCTTCTCTTTTAAAAATATTTAATATTTTCCTTACATGTGCTTGTTGAAATATGTTTCAAAATCTTTAATGTTTAAATAAGCTTCTCCAAAATACGAATAAAATATATTCTAAAATCTTTTTGTACATTTTATGCATTGTTTCTATCCATCTTTTATGGACATTGGAGGCCAGGAAAAAAGTACCCTAAACCAAAGAAATAAAAGAATAACATAAAAATGGGGAGAAAAGTAACCAATTTTAAGAAACAATTCTTAAAGCAAATGCTTCTTCAATTCAGTAGCACTGATCATATTCCCTATTCAGCACTCACATTCCTTTTTTTCCAGGCAAAATGAAAGTCTTGTTTGTTTGTAATATTGTTCCAGTCCTGTACAGCTCAGCAGATGCAGCAGGGCACAAGTCCTGCCTGCACCTCCAGCCCAGGAGCCATCAGGGCCAGCCCTCTGAGGCTGTGACAGATGCACGGCATCTGAGCTCCCCTTCCAGGCAGGGTGCTCCAAATCACTGGATTTACATGGAAAGTTTGTCCTCCTTAGCTGTGATTTATTTTCAGGGAAATTAAACCTTATATTCAAATATTGGTTTTCATTAAATCACTTTAAATTATATTTAAATAATTCTCAATCTCCTCTTTAATTAAACATACTAAGCACCAATTTCCAGCTTTTATTGAGGAAGCTTGACTTTGCCAAGTTCCTAAAACCCGTGACATAGTAGGACAGAGAGTCTTCTATTATTTTGACTCCTTTTCTGAGTTTTGCTTACAAGCCCTGCTTTCTGGAGAAATGAAAAATCAGCTCCTACAAGGCCTCACACTTTAATCACTTCAGGTTAACATGACACCTTAGAGAGCAATCTCCCTTTCCTTTCTGTCTCACAATTTGCTCCACTCCACCTGCCAATTCAAGGCTCTTCTAGGATCATTCATTGACCCTACAACCTGCTCCTCCTTTCCTCAGTTTGAAAATCAAATTAATTTTGTTAGCAACAGAATAAAAATTTTCTGAAAACCCGTAGTAGATATAATGTATTTGTTGCCCAGTGTGAATCTCACTCAGTTCAACCTGAAGTTTTTGAAGTTTCCATTTAATTAAGAGTAATACACTTTTAAATACTCATTCAGTTAGTTCTGGTTTTGTTGCACTTGAATGGGAATATTCAATAAAAGCCAAAAATAGTCACAACAGAAATGCCAGAACCATGTTTCATCAAAAGAAAAAAAAATGTTCAAAAACATTGTCTAAGAATGAACAAAGCTATTAACAAAACTGAATCTGTTTAGCAAACAACTTTTTTTTTGGTAAGGTTTAGTTCTAAAGAGCAGTTTCTAAGTTTAGAAAAATTGACCTGAAGTTGAAAAGATGAAAGTTTAGGAAAGAAAAATTAAATAAAATAATCCTCAACTGTTTCACGATGAGCTGACATCACATGCATAATTTCTATGCCTCTCCTGCTCTTTCACACAGACCCAGTGTGAAAACTAGGTTTACTGGTCAAGGGTGAATCCAACACAGTGCGCTCCCACTTTCACAGAAATCCTTTGGTTTTTCCTCTTTTCAGCTTCCGCTAATCTGATGAAATCAGAATTGTAGCTCCATTTCCTGCTCTGTTTCTTCCTCGTTTCAGCTCCCTGCTGTTTGTTTCTAGGATATTCTCATCCCTGCTGAGTGTATATTTTACTCTCTTTTAGAAGAGCCCTGATCACGTTTCTTTTTCTCACACTATCTGTTACTGACGCCTGCTATGGGAATCGCCAGCCGTCAGCGAGACCCCAGCACTTGGAGCATCTGGGCAGTTATCATGAGCTAATAGAATCACTTCAGCAGCTCATGTTAACCGTGGTTAACAATTGGTTGTTTTTACTCCTTCACACTTCCTTGGATCTTAAAAGAAGAATGGCATTGAAAAGAAGCATTTTGTGCCTACAAGATGGACTAAATTTAACAATGGTACAAACAAGGAGAAATCTCCTGAACCAAAAAAAAAAAAAAGGAAAGATAAAAAGAAAAAAAACTATTCTCTTAAATATATATTTGTTTACTGTCGAGGCTAAATAGATTGTGTCAAGAGCAGTTGGTTCACTTCTATTACCTCAGATGGAGAACCGCATATGAACATACAACTATGAAAATAAGATTTATTTATTTTTGCAATTATGTTAAACTGACACGATGGTCTCTTACCCCATTGACAGGTCAGGAATGGACCCATTGTCTTCTGCTCCGTGCCAGCCAAGCTATCACAGCCTGTGAAGGCCTGTGCATGGAACTGCTGCTCCAGGGCTTGCCCAGCTGCCACTGCACACTTCTGCAAAATAGGGGTCAAGTCTGCAACCAGCCTGACCAAGAGGAGGCTGCTAGGTTTCCAACTAAGTGTATTTATTATTCATTAGATTGTAACTATGGACAGACTAACTTTCCAAATCTGTGAGGGCGAACAAAACCAGAAGAGATTGGTGGGACAAGAATGAAGAGTACAACAGGCCTCTGAAAAAGTGGGAATGATGCTCCATACTGCCAAACAACTGCTAAACTGCACAGTCAGATGCTTCCCAGTGTAGTTATTACTAATTCCTACCTCATTAACTAATTTTCTGATCTCCACCCAAAAAAGAACTTTTTTCCCTTGTTATGCAACACATAAGACAGGCTGTCTCTAACTCAGCCGTTCTGCTTACATCTTGCAAGAATGCTGCCATAGGATCATGAGTAGCAATCCATAAGAAAAGATGCTTTAGTTAAATACATATTGTCCTGCCATTCTGAGTCAACATCCCTTGAGGGGATAGAGGTTTTTCCTCACCCCCTTCTGCCACCCGGCTGGGCAGTTCACACCTCTGTCTCTAAGCTGAATGACCCAGGTCGGGCAATAGTTAACATAATGGTCACCAGCCTCTCTCCATCTCCAAACACAAGAGCGTGTCCCCAGCACTGCCAATCCAACACTCCTGAAGCTAGCGAGGTTACTACCTGCGTGTAAGGTCTTTCTTTGTAGGGAACGCCTAATATGCTACTTGCTCTGGAAAACTCCCTCAGGCAGCTACATGCCTGTGAAAAAGTCGAGTTGCCTCTGGGGCAATGTGCTTCTAGGGCCTGGATCTGTCTGCAAGAGTGCTTTGGAGGCGGAAGAAAGGCTTGTCACTGATCCCAGCGCAGCTGGCAGGGCTGCAGCTGAGCTGCGAACGCGCTACAAATTAGTCCAACATTTAAATGCTTACTTCTAAAGATAAAAGCCAACTAAGCCTCACACAGTAGCTTTTCCTAAGGAATGGGAAGTGTCTCTAAGAATAACCGTAGCTGCTGTGGAGCGGTCGGGGTTCATGAGAGCTGCCTGACATCACGCCAGGAAGCTTCACGCTGCAACGCGATACTTTTAGAAAAGACTTCACTGCCTTACTGGTTACCATTACCAAACATCACATCATCATCCCCACATCATCCCCTTTATAGCTCGCATGTGTGGAGCTGGGCCTGCCTGCTTCCCAAAGATACTAAGATGCCACCTAAAGCTCTAGCTACATGAGTACTTTATGCTTTAACCTCTGTAGAGTACCTTGAAAAGTGGTGCCATGGCAGCTGTGTCCAGATGGACAGCTCTCCCTATCCCAACACCAATGGGCAGCACTCAGGGGCACTTG
This sequence comes from Phainopepla nitens, assembly GCA_013400175.1. NCBI lineage: Eukaryota > Metazoa > Chordata > Aves > Passeriformes > Bombycillidae > Phainopepla > Phainopepla nitens. Next base: position 203,802 of record VXBQ01015233.1, read on the forward strand.
GGTTCCAGCAGAACAAGACAAATGACCAGAAACTTTTAACAGGAAGAAACAGAATAAGAATGTAATACACTTTATCCAGTACTTAAGTGACTGTGATTGTTAACAGCCTTTTTTAAAAGAAACGGCAGTACCAAGCTTAAATAGAAGATATTGATGTACTGAGTGACAGAAGTTCCCCAATGGAATAAACACAGAATGTGCACAACCCTCCCATACAGATGTACGCCTTCTTCCTCATACATTTTCCCCCTTGTGTATTAATGTATGTGATTAAAGTTTTTGTGTTTTCAGCAACAAAAAAATCCCAAATGAAACAAACAAAAAACCCTCTAGAAATGCAAAACCGGGAGTAATGTTCAAAGTATATGGTTTATATGCCTGAAAATGTTTGTTTTGATTTTCTCTTACTGAGAAAAATATTAAAACTTCTATGAACACTTTATGAATTCTTGCCACACTAAAAAATGTGTTCCAACTCAAGAGGTGCCTCTAAAACAGTCTTTTCAGTATAAACGAAATGATGTCATATTGACAGAGGGAAGAGCAAAGTCTGGCTGTTTGATTTGGAAGATTGCTAAAAAAGATACATGTAACTCTTCTCATCTAACAATGGAATGTTTTTGTAGTTCACAATGCCTAACACCCTTGTTCATATAAAACAAGTCGTCTTGAGTTCCTGTTGAACTAATACACATCCTATTCTTTTTCTTTGTATATCACAACATTAGGAAAGAAAACTAAATGTGTGTCCAAATAAAATCCCATTTTCATCCAACTTCATTGAATGCCTTTAACATTTTAAAGCATTTACAGAAGTAGATTAGAAATCTTAAGGATACAAATGTTTCAGTTATGCTCTAGCTGTACCTTGGATATCTCCCGACAATATAGTTTTCGGTCCAGTGTTATTTTCCCCCTATTTGTGGTGCTCATGTTGCTCCTCCTATTGTTTTCATTTTGTATCTTACTTTCCTTTTCCCTGTCTTCTCCTTCCCTAATTCTCTTTTTCTCCTCTTCTATTGCTTTTGAGTTTGGTATTGTTTTCTCCCACTAATTTTCTGTCTCTCTAACACCATTTCTCTGCTCTGCATGGCTCACCATTGTAACCAAGGTCCCTTATTTCCCTCTCCCCATGTTTTACTGACACTGCAGCCTCTGGAAGGATGACAGGTATGTACAAAGCCCAATTCCTAATTGGGGCTCCATGCACAACACACCCTCTCGCCCACATATTAGAGTGCATTACATTACAAAATATGTTGATCTTTGGAAACGGGAACACTGTTGATAAGAAAAAACATTCTTAAAGCCTGTCCTCTCCAAGAACATTAGAAAAGCTATGAGAGCTCTCCACATTAGCACCTTATGGGCTGGTCAGATGTGCGCAGTGTGGAAATGGGGATACAGATATGATGGAAAACCAAGCCAAATACTTATGCATATCTGCAAAAGTAGTTACCACCTTCTTCAGGAAGATCTAAAATGAAAGAAAAAGGACAAGCACACATTTGAAAACATTGAAAGTCTATAGTGAAAGTTTACAATTTAAAAGCATTAACTGCCTAGCCTATTAAAAGAATAATCTTCAGACAAATGTGCTTCATCAATACAGACTAATTTGCACAATTTTGTCCCTTAAACCAAATCAAACCAACCCAAACCAGAATACTAGAAACTACAAGTTGTTAAAAATGCAGTTAATTCCTAGTTAACAGCCTCAATTTTTACCAAGCATGAATAAGTTCCACTAAATATGTCCATAGCCAGTAGCAAGTATGAGAACACCAGAAGTTTAAGTTAGTGAACTTCCTCACCATTGTACTCCATGTCTTTCTAGCCATGCCCAGAAGGATCTGTTTGAAGGAGGAAGAGTAGTTTAGTTCCTAAAGCTTATTTAATCATTTCCCTTTCCACTGCTATTGTAAACTTCAGCTTTTTCCTGGAGCTGCAAACATCAACAGGAAGCCCATAGTACTCTCACAGTACAGAGGGCTGCAGGATAATACTGTATCTTCACTTGATGCACAACAGGACCACAGTCTTAGTTTAAACAGGTTAACAAACTACCTTTAGGATGATTAAACTCTGGAGTGTTTACTAATAAAGCCTTTATTAAATAGCCGCCTGCATTTCCATTAAACCCAGCACCTTTATTAAGCAGAGATGACTGTTTTGGCTAGAACCATGCTGATCCTTTTTTCAGAAGGCTATGGAAGTAGGATCCATTGCAGCTGTTTTACACTTCAGCCAATTCCTTCTTGAGGGAATTATGCTGACTTCACTTTGGACAGGCAAAACAGTAGGCTGACCGAGGCATGACTTTCCTGATATTAACACCTGCTGGGACATTAAAGACTTGAAGATAATTGATGCTCTGAGAAACTAAGTGTGTATGTAGAAGATTCAACTGAAGACCACAAATGTAAAGAGCTGCCATTTGAAGAGGTGCCAGAAGTAAATCACCATTTACAGTACAAAGAACTAAAGTGAGTGCTTCAGCAGCACTGAGATTTTGCACAAGGTTTGCGTCACATGTTTCATTCAATAAGGCAATCAAAATGATTAGGCAGAGTAGGAGAGGTTCATTAATGGCCATAGCAGACACTGAGTAAGCTCCTCAATATAACCAATGCATCTGGACAGTTTTCATTTTTGGGGGTTTTAATTTAGAGAGGTGAAATTTATGTGGACAGAAAATGCACACATATATCGTACAACTTGTTTTTGTTTTAAAGTTGCCACTGGCCTTACTGAAGTAAGTGGTACTGGCAAAAATTATTTTTAAAAATGGAATCTCACAGTTCACATGCTTCGTTTAGTTAGTGCCTTTACTTTAGGCCCTTAATTACAGGGTGAGAATTTAGCTCGGGATTTTTTTTTAAGATACTGAAGAGAATAGCAAAGCTGTAACTGATGACAATACTCAGGAATATGTCTCTAGCTTTAGTTCCAAAGACAGAGAAATTTTGCATACTAATCACCGGCATTTTGGAAGATGCGGAATTATCGAAAGCAAAGATGAGAACTATGAGGGAAATGTACTAGATTGGTAACAATTGTGGCTGAGGTTGTGAAACAGCAGCCTTTTAATGAGAATGAGGAGTGTGATTTGGTGTTCTGTTTTAACCAAGCAATAACAGTTATCTCAGTTAACTCAGTTATCAGTAAGTGAGGCATCCCTTTTCCCCTGTACCCTGCAACACATATGCAAACTGAAAATAGGGTGTTTCTCATTTCATTACACACAGCAATTTTACTGTGCACACATCCCGAAACATGCCCAAGCACTTCTTTCTGTTTCTCTGACTTGAACACGGGCACTGCAGTCTTAAACAAGAGCAACAGAAACGTTGCCCAATACTGGGGCCATGCAACAGAAAAACAGATCAGACTTATTCTGCAAATAACATTTGTATGACTACAGAATTTCCACAAAAAGGAAATGAAAAAATTTAGTTGAAATCCTGGACCCACACAGCAAAGGCTCACTTGCCCAAGAGTAAATATTCACTGAGTGAACAGAAAAGACTTCTCTACAAAGACTGCCTGAAAAAATACTTTCACAAGCCCATAGCCACACAACACTGGAAAGTTTAAGGCCTGTATTTAAATGCAGTATTTATAAAAAATGAAAGTTAATTGAGCAATTAAGGGGAAAAATAAGAAACATCTCAAGAGAAATGCCTCCTTGACAATAAAAGTGTGATGTTCTGGTCCTCCATACTCCAAATCAATTGTTCCTGTCATTTGAACTGGGGATTTCCTGAAAAGATTTCTTCATCTACTGCCAACTACACACCACTCAGCTGCTTTCGTGCCATAGAGGAACAGTGAAGGAAGAGCAGTGCCATACCTGAAAATGGGGAAAATTCAGAGTTTATCAGTGGCTGTGACATACCAGTGCCATCAAACAGGGAGAGCATGACTGGAGGTGGGCAGATCTCCCCATTCTTGTGTCACTGTCCACACCAAAGCTTCTCTTGAGCTCTACAGACTGAATGGAGCAGAGGATCATTCACAGATCTCACGTTCAAGGTTGCCCATTGTGAGTCAGGGGATGAGCTGGTATCACAGAAGGAGACAAGGACTGGGGGGATCCACCACTGAGCAGGATGGGTCCTGGATCCCACTGAGGACAGAGGTTGAGCAACAGCTCATTTCATTATTGCTCAGGCCATCACCGGACCAACAAGACTCTGTAATTTGTCTGTGGGAGGAAAGAGAAGTAAAGGACCATAAAGATCTGTACAGCAGTATATTACAGTTCTCCCTCCCCCTGGTAGCTCAGTATCTCTTCATGGTGGAATGGGAGTGTTTTATTTTTGTTTTCCTTTCCATTAGAGGATGACCTTTGCTACAGTTAGGTTGATCTGCTGCAGAGCCAACATCCGCCAGCTTCCAGGGCTTGTGCTTCCCCAATAGCAGCAGATACTTTCTGCTGCTGCAGTTTCCTTATTTAATCATGTCTCCATAAATCAAAGTGACCAAAACTGTAAAAAAACATTAGGGTGAGAACTCGGAGCAGCTGAAGAGAGATCAAGATTGAGTCATTGCCTGATGCAATTTCTGTAAACACAGTTGACCTCATTGTTGTGCTAACACCACCCCCCCAAAAAAAGCCCTAAAAACCAAAATGAAATAAAACAAAACATAACAAAACCCCAACAAAAAACCAAACCCAACCAAAATATTTTTAATTATATGAACATTGCTGTGAGTACGTCACTAAATGCCAAATGAAAGATGTATAGAGGAGCATATTTCTCCTGGAAACTGACCAAATGAACATCTGGTGGCTGAGTCTTCTGGAAAAAATCCATCAGAGGATAATGACAGCAGCATTAGATGCACCACCATAATTAATACTATGCTTCGATGGGTTTAAACATGAAAAGTGCTGAATGCTGCTGTGAGATGCTTTCTCAGATCACACCTAGTTCAGCGAAGAGTGAACCACTGATTGTTGGAAAGATATACCAAGGAAAGGATGACACACCACTCCTACACTGATAAGCAGTCACTGCTAGCTGCAGATAGCAGGACACAACAGAAGGACATCTGGTCTGACCCTGTATGGTATTCATTAACTTTCAAAATATTTTGAAATTATCAATACAGAATTTTAAAGCTAAACACTGAGGATTAACATGGGAAATAATACCAGATTTCAGGCTGGTCCTGCTCCTGAAAGGGTAGGAATCACTCTGCTGTACTTTCAGGGTTTGTTTTGTTTTGCTTAATAAAGCTCAAAAGAATGTCCATAATAAAAAGAGACTTTCAAGCATATATACACAATTGGTTTTAACGGTGGATTTCAACAAGAAAACAGGATTTTTAATATTTAGTATGATCTTTATGTTGTGGTAAGTGTGATTGTTATAAAATACAGAGCTTTTGTATTAGATTCACTCAGTTCATTTCACAGCGGAATTATGGCCCCAGTACAAAATCACTGATATTCTACTGAAAAAAATCACCCACAAAGAAAACTCACCTGCAGTGAAAATCCCACCAGAATAAATTACTTTGATACCTCTGCAGTGTAGGTACAGAATAACACAATCATATAAATATTAGTAAAAGTGAACTTTAAGGGTTCTGCTTCTCCCCAGAACTGCCATGAATAATAAACAAGCCATGATTCTAACCAGATCTTGAAAAGTTCCCAGTTCCTCTGGCCAACCTGTTCAAGCATTACCACACCTTTGTAGGGGAAACATTTCTCCTAATATGCACTTTGAATCTTCTCAAGGCACCTCTTGTGGTTGCTGTCCCCTGCTAGATTGTCACTGAGCAGTTTGGCTCAGCCCTTTCCTAACCACCTTTCTTGCTCTCCTTCACATTGAAGAGGTAGAAAGGTGAGAAACAACACAGCAAAATCCTTCGAGACACAGCATCACTAAGCAATCTTTCATCCACAATGCAGTTTAAAAACTTTGAAGAAATAAGACTTTTCTACTCACCTGTGTGTTCTAAACCTAATTTTTCTTATGCCAAAAGCTACCCTGAAACATATCTGAAAAGTATTCCCATAAATTATGCAAATAAGTCATTTGGGTAATATTAATAAAGAAAGAAAGCAACTATGTTCCCCAGGTCAACAAAAGAAATAGTAAGCACATTTAAACAGGGCTTTTCAAATATATTGTTAACAGAAGTTGTACCTGAGAATACATTTTACAATTGTTAAAGACATGGTTTTAGATCATTAATATGAAATAAAAAGCACTGTGGTCACAAGATGCAGACACATTATGGAAAATATCTCACTCTGCCACCTTTCAAAAAAAAATGTGTCAGCAGCCTTAATGCCAGATTAAACAGTGTTTGTCCTACCACAGCCAGCAGAAACTGTATATTGTGAGCTAACCCAAGTATCCTTTAGCCAGATCAAGTTTACCCTGAGTGCTTTGATAGCACATAGATCGGATATTAACGATGGTGAAACCACAGCCCACATTGTCAGACAACTACATAATGCAGGTGGGTGATTTTATAGATACGTGATTGTACCTGCAGAAAACCTCCAACATCTGTGGAATGTGCCTTACAAATGTGCTGAATCCTGAAACTCAGGTAGACACACATCTCTTTTACCATTCACTTTCAGAACCAATTTTTGATAGTATTAAAATTGTGGATAGCTCCTCATAGTGCCAAATATGGCTCAGTTAATCAAATGAAAAATTCTTAAATATTTAGGATAGCTTATAGACTGCTATCTTCCCACATTTAAAAATTAAAATGGCTTATTTCATTATGCAGAAATCATCTGAATACACAGTTCTGTCATAGAGTAAGTAACTCAAAAGAATTATGGCTAAGTGGTTTGCACAGTCTATATTTAGTGATTCTTACTTCCAAATACTTTGACGCTAGATCTGTCCTTAAAATATTCTTAAAAGGATTGGCAAGTATGTCTATGTGTAAAATATGATAATCCTATGTTAATTCTCCTCCTTACCACTCCGTAGATGCCTGGGAACAAACCATTGTAAGCATTAAGCTTGCTAGAGTTTGCACTGCATTTATATTCATTAACCAGACTATTAGTGAGAGCATTTTAGAATTCTCTGACTTTTCCAATAGCTGTGTATGTACATTCACTGGCTGTATTATTTATCTGTGTGAGTGTACATCTACCCACCCATCCGTCTCCACTCCTGCGTGCATACAGATCAATATGTGTCCCTGTATATTTATGTCTTTCACCATTCTCAAGACATTCAGTCTACTTCTCTGGCACCAGCTCTGGGAAACTACTGCTTTAGCTAATGCCCTTCTGACTGAAAACAGAGCTCCATGCATCATTGACAGGAACCAAGGCAAAAAAGTAGAACAAACAGATGGAGGTGGAAGAAAGGGAACTATTTATGCTAAATTCGAGAAAAATAAAGGGATTAAGGGGATGTCACAGACTAGATGATTTAAGAAGGGGATTTCTTCTGAAGAGGGGATATTTCTCTGTTAGAATAGAAACCTCTCATATATTCTAACCAGGGTTAATTCTAACATCTAGAACAAATCTAAATCTTAAACCCAAGATTAAGAGTTGGCTTGTGGTGTCTATTGTATCTGTCAATAGCTTTAAAAACCAAGGAGAAAATATTTTATGTTTGGATTCAGCCAATACAGTAATATTATTTATAGGCTGCCTCAGGAGCAATAATAATTTTACATGTTTTTCAGTACTCAAGAGAATATTTTCAGTAATTTGAATTATTTTAACATGTTCAAATTTATTTTCCATCCTCTTTTTGAGACGTGGGATTAAGAAGCCAATCTCCCTTCTTCTCCCTGTCACTTGGCATTTGTAGTTATAGACTAAGCCTAACCCTAGCAGCCTTGCATCCGTAGGGCTATCACAAGCAGTAAGCAATTATTTCCCTAAACCTTCTGAGCTAACTATGCTGGAACTAGGTGATTTTTAAGGTCCCATCCAACCCAAGCTATTTTATGACTCTCTGGCACTCATGCACCAGACCTCACACCTGATCATGGTGTTGGTCTCACACAGACCTACTCCCCCAGTGCTTTTATCTCCAAGGGGTCTGACCACTTATGAACACCTCCACCCTTTTTTCAAACTAAACAAAGAAAGCCAAAGAAAGCCTCACAGCCCTGGTGATCTTATGAAATCACACCTGCCTCATATTTAAATCAGTAATTGAACTCCTCTCCTAGTGTGCCAAGAATTTCCCAGAGAAAATGGCTAGTGTATCCAGGGAACTTCTCCTCTACTACTACTTTACCCCTCAGGCACAAATAGCACTGTGCTTACATGCAGACTCAAAAGTCATACCAATATGCATGAAAAAAACCCATACTGTTACATGATAGCTTTTAATCTGATCCCATGCTTAACATTTCCATGTAAATCCCTAGTGCTACTAGGATAAACATCTCAGAAAACAGAAGTTATTTATTTCTAAGTAAATAATTCTTTTCTTCCCCACCTGTCAGGTATAAGTGAAAGACAGAAGCTGAACCACATGCTGAATGAGATGATTTGGCTTGCACTGTCAAACTTATCACCAACTTCTTGTATGACTTGGAAGAGGGCAGTCAGTTCTGAGGGGTTCCCTGCATACAGAAATCCCCCTGATGACATTTTAATGGGAGGAATGCTGGCTTTGCTATAAAATTCTGCTCTGAAATTACAGAGAAAAGGTGAGATTTACTTAGGCTGTAGTTGTATTTGCTGTAGGGTATTGCACATCTAATACCTGCAAGGTAAGAAAAGCAGAGAGAAGCTATAAGACTGCAGCAAACTGAGTGTAATGATAACAACTCTGGTGATGTTTGAGAGAAAGCACCAACATTACCACCTGCACAGCACGAATGCAACAGGGAATCCAGGGTATTTACAGATGTTCATCAAGCAGTAAAGCCTCATTGCACTCCACTTGGCAGAAAAACAATTCCATTCGCATTTCTCATGCTTCTTTTATCATTGACTTGGATTTAGCAGAGTATACTAACTTTTCATCCCTGATGAAGGCACAAGACTGGGAACATTGGCATATTTTGTGAGTATAATTCATTTTTTTTGTTCTGCTTGGAACGCAGTGCAGTGCAACGTTACTGCTGGGTGAACACCTGTAGTTAGAAAACACTGGTTTGCTCAGAGGGCCCAAAGCATGCCAAACTGTTCCCTGGAAGGAGATTTGAAAAATGAGCATTTAAAAAAAAAAAAATTTAATCCTCCTGTGCACAAAAAGAAATAGAAAAGCAGGCATGAAACTATTCTTTCAGCGCCAGATGTCAAAAAGACAAAATCAAGAATCTGAATCTCTTGGGGATGAATTTCAGCTTTGTCTGTAGGACAAACTAAGGCTTATCTCAAACATTGTAGGATCCAATTCCTCAAAGCACCAAAATACATACTTATCCCAGTTTCTCAAAGCACAAAAATGCATAAAAGTCAACAAGGGCGGTGCAAGGAATGATACTGAAACCCTTTTCTCTGAGATATATTAATTTCATTTTTATGGAAAAATGCCATCTAGAAATGAAAGGGTTTTATCTCAAACTGTCGAAATGTTCCATTTAATTTGCAAAATATCCAAATATGATTTGGCTGCAAATATTTTAGCCAGTTTTCATTTACAGAAACAGTGCATATCTTTTAAAACCTGTTCTGAAAATTTTACACAAAATTGCAGACAGCCTTTACCATTATGAAACTCCTTTTTCAGAGAATATCTGTTCTATGAGTAAAAGGACTCAAGGACTTTATTTTCATGCCAGTGTATTCAGAATATTTCTGCTTTCCTAAAAAAACCATGCTCACAGCCATTCCTCAAAAAAAAAAATTTACAAACAACACACTTCATTTTTCTCTTCTCCTATATTGTCCTCTACTATTGAAGCCCAACAGACACATTAATGAGATTGAAGCTCATTCAAATTAATTTTGCTAGTACAATCTGCTTTACCCTGTCTTTTGTTCCTGTTGACATTGTGAAACATGAACTCTGTGTTGGTAAACTGCAGTAAAATAACAGGTAAGCTACACATTCTTGAGAATTTTCAAGTTTCCTTTCACTTGTTCTATTCCCTAGATGATGTTATCTGCCATTAATTTACACAAAATTTCCTTCCCTCTTTTATATAACATGCAGTTTGACAGTCTGATACTGATGTTCTAGATGATCCCCCATCTTTCTCTCCTTCCACTGCTCTACCATGCAGTTTGCCCTCCAGGCATTTTACTGTTCTAGTCCATTTATGCTTCTCTCCTGCATTACCTTTGACACTTTACCCCTTCAGTGGTTCTCCTTCAATGATTGCCTCCCACATCTTTTTCCAAGCTGTGATTAAATAGTACCAGATACAGCAAAAAGGGTAAGAAAACTCATTTGATCACTTCAGCTTCATACACAAAGCAAAAAAACCCAACAAAAACAAAAACAAAACAAAAAAACCCAACCAAAATCAACCGAATCCAGCCAACTAACCAATCAAAAACCACTGAATAAACCAAACCAAATAAAAAAAAATAAGCTGTTAAGTATCAAAGTCTAAGTGTGATAAAGCTAAATCAGTGGTGATGGATAAATTTCTGAGACAGGGGTGACTTACATATATCAGAATTCAGAATAAGGCCTTCTATGTACCCATACATTAACTTGAAATGTTCTTTCAGCACATTAGTTTCCTCTTGCAGGTTTATAGAAAACAATTTTAAAAATCTAAGCTTTAGTCAAATGTTTTATGTCCCAAAATAATGCTGCTAATTAACTCTGACACAAAGTGTCTAGAAGAAGAATCTGGAACTCTTATTTAATAAAGCATTCCTCCGTGAAGGTTATCAACACAACCCATAATATTTTTACCAGTATGCATCTACATGAAATCCTTGTATTAGTTTAAAATGACTGCATGAGATATGCTGGCTTTTATGTTCATCTATTGCACCAAGGTTCTTGTTACAAGAATCACCTCATTAATGCCTCAGAGCACAGTATAAATACTCATTTCAGAAAAATTTATAAAGAATAAACCAAGTGATAATGCTGTACATGACTAGTCTAATATACATTATGATTACCTAAATGCAATGATAAAAGAGAAGATTATTTCTTCTCTCATTTTTTGCAATAATCTCATGTAGTTTAAATTATCTACATCTATCAACTCCACACACTGGCCAGGGCTGAAACAGTGTTGACCAGACCCACAGAAGTCAATTAGTTATGCCAATTTGCTCCAGCTGAGAATCGATTCTCGGTTGTATTTTTGCTTCCTATAGAATATTCTGTAGGAAGCATTGCTTTAATGAAGCTTGGTCAGCAGGTATGGGAAATGTCAACACAAAATTCCTTCTCGCCAGCTTTTGGACTTCTTAAAATAGACAGTTTAAAAAAATCCAATCTACCACCTAGAAAACCAGAGGCTTTAACTGAAATTGCAGACAAATTTAAAATTAACTCTAAAGGAAGGGGCTTCAACATTATCAATCTAATAAAACTATTATCCTTCTTTTCCTTTGACAAGTTTTCCTAAATTTGCAACTAAATCATTTAAACCATTCTTGTCCAGATGCTGTTGATGAGAAACAATCACAAGAAACAGAGCAAACAAAAGGAAGATCATAAAACACATTAACTTTTACTAGCCATGCCAGTAGTGCATTAGCATTTTTAATAATGACCTCATTACCATTTAGTTCAACAAGCAAAGAAAAACTGTTTATTTGATAATTTATTTATTCTAAAATAACGCAGCCTTTTTTACGTGTCCTTGTTACGAGCACACCGACATTAAAGGCACCACTACAATCAGTTAAGTAATTATCATAGGATAAAAGCTTTTACCATGAAAAAGTTTTGTTTGAAAAAGCATGAACTGTGATTCTCATTGATAGCTTTCACCAAGTGTAGGTTTCAGTACATTGTAGCACAAAGGCCTAGATTATCTCCCTCTGTTAAAGGCTTAAAATTCTACAACCAGACCATGCCAGTTACCAGTATCAGATTATGATAACAAGATCATGTTCAGTTATAAAAACAAGTGTCTAAACTTTTCTCATGTCACTTTCTATCTAAGTCCCATTGCAGTTGTGAAAGGACCCATCTGAATGTGTGTAGAAGCTCATTTTAAAGCTAGCTCTTTGAACTGGATTCATGGGGTATTTGCATAAGAAGATTTGGGTAAAAAGAATGGGCTGGTGCTGCATCTGCCCATTAATATGCCTGCTAATTCAGCACATTGTAAGCCTATTGATGTATCACAAAAGGCTCAAATTCAAGGACAGTTATCCTATTGCCATTGTTAGGGTTTGAATTCAAGTAATATGTTCACTATAGGAATACAGTTGTTACAATTAGATATTTTTCTATAATGGTATAAAGAACTGACGACAATCAGAATTACAATAACGCTGATAAAACTTTAGAATTCATGAATTCTATTATTTTAAAAGATGCAGGTGCTGATTAATTTTGCTTTGCATAATACTTGGACATTGAGTGCTGGAATACTTAAAGAACAGCAGCAAATTGTGGCAATATAACCTAGCAAAGCTGGCAGTCTCCCTTTAGTGCCAATGCATATTTATGTTGCTTATGAGAGTTTTAATAAAAAATTAAAATACTAAACTGAGTTGCAACAGAACAGAGGAGACCTACAACGTGAGCCCAAGGAGTGGATATTTTAATCTGGTTTATGAAAAATGCAAAAGCATCACTTGTGCCATCAGGGGATATCCTACATGGAACATTTTTATGGTGAATATGAATTGCTTAAAAACACTCTATACTCACAAATGGAAAAAAGAGCAGAATCAGTGATTCATGCAGGAAGCGCAGAGCAGCCGCTGCACCAACTCCACAGTGGATTCAGAGCAGACACTGAGGCACGCAGGCAAAGAAAAAGCTGCTAGCTGAAGTGCTGTAAAGAGTTTTTAAAGGACGCAACACAAAGGAAATGCTAAAGAACAGGCTAAACGGAAACAAATGCAGAAAACAGCAAATTAAATCTGCTAAACTGAGTGCCTCAAGTTGGCAGGTTTGTGTGTGTTTCGGACGCAGCGCGTGGCTCACCGAGAGGCTGTGTGCTGGGGACGCGTTCTAGGCCGGGCCGTGCCGGTGTCCCGGGCCGCGGCCCAGGCGAGGCCAGCTCCGCCGCAGAGCCGCGCTCCCACACTGCCCATTGTCCGGCCCTGGCCGAGGGGGCACCGCCACATTTTTCTCACTCCGCGTCCCTCAGAGAAGACATCAAAGACCGGAGAGATGTGCTCTTTGTGTTGTTTGGTCTCTGACTCTCAACATGTGGTTTCGCAGGCCCAAACATCGGCACCTTTTAACCTATTCTGTTCAGCTTAGGCCTCAGCTCCATTTGAGCATTAGGGAAACTATAGTAACCGATAATCTGCCTGTTCCTGAATAGAAACTATGTACCTTGTCACACAAGAGCCCGAGGATCACCATTCGGGACAAGTTCCTTTACAGGCCCTCGGCTTTCTTCGCTGGGGCCCGGCCTGTCCTGCTGAAAAGGTGTCAAAACCCTTTGCCTTTCTGCGACGGGGGATCTGTGTTAATGTTAATTTATATTTAACAAATGGGATATTGTCCCGCAGAATGTATCAGCATTTGATGATCTATTACAAATGTTTTCATCAAGTCATAAACGTGGGCCCTTGACAAAAGGCGAAAGGTCTCTGGAGGGAGCAGGACGGCGGCGGGAGGCAGGGACCTGTTGCTCTGTGTCTGTGTGTGTGTGTTTTCCGCGCAGACCAGCCCCGTGCAGGTGGTGACAGCACATCCAGCACCCGCCCCAGCACCGTGCTGGGCACCGAGGCCAAGGGACGTGGCCAAACTCGGCAGTGAAGAGAGCAGCGAAGCCTCCTCCCAGGCCCGAGCGTGCTGCGTCAAACGCTCTCTCCATCAGCAACTTGCAGAGGGGAACTTTGTTAGTAGTTGGTTTTATTCATGTATGTATTTTGTAGCGATCTGATCTCCCACTTAATGAGCCTCCCCCTAGGCACAGGGAAAACCTTATCACCAGTCCTATTTTTCACTCACTCAATCTCTAATCCGGCACTGCACTGTCTTGTTATTAGCAGGAAAAACAACAACAACAACTATGTATATCGTGTAGATCAGAGCCAGGAAAGAAAGGAACAAATGTCAAGGGTTTGAAGAAGCAATTCCAACCCAGCTTCATTTCATCTCTGTCACTCTCTCCTGACTGTCACGCAACAGCCGGCTGCTAACACATTTCCCTCCACAAAAAAAAAATGACATTTCTGCTTTCTTTATAATAGTTTAATATTAATAGGGAGGAGAGCTAAATTGTTGACACTGCAACCAAAATACCGTGCTGGAAACCAAAGTATTTGGTATGAAACTCAAGACCTTCTGCATTCAGCTCTCTCACAGTGACCTGACATAAACTGGCAACTGGCAGCCGTCTGCTTTTGGCAGCTTGGCATATTTGGTCATTTATTGGGTGCATGTGAAGATCAAATGGGTTAAGATTCTTCTCCTTAAACAGCAGGGAAAAGAACATCAAAAAGGTGTAAATTTCATTTCCCCAGTTTTGATTAAGTCAAGCATGAAATGAAATGTAATACTCTCAAGTGGCAAGGGTTTATACTATTGATGTTGTTACTTCTGCTTCACAAAGCCCAATCAGCCGACAGCGAGTTGAACAAGCTAACAGAGTTTCAGGGTGGCCAGATGGAGGGTTTTTACTATGGTTGAAAAGACAGCTTAGTGCTTGCCTCTTCAAGCCAAGTCAATGCCAACTGTGTGAAATCCTGGCCATTCTACCCCTTCTTTTTTTTTTTTCTCCCCTCGTATCAGTGCTGGTGGTTAGCACCATACAGACCTGATAAAAAACAAACCCTTAAGCAAAACAAGGAAGTGAATGAATATTTTTTTGTCAGAAGCATTGTTTATCTTCCCCTCAAAGTGCAGAGGTTTCTGAATTCCCGATGCAGACCAATCTGACTACAGTATTTAAGCAAATGGGAAAATCTATTGCATTTAAATGTTATCTGAAAGGAGGCCTTTGCAAGATTTCGGTAGTTTCTCTGAGATTAAAGTCATAATGCTATTTGTTTTCAATAGTGTGGTGAAGCAAAAATCTACTTACATGCTTTGAAAATAAATGAAGATTTAAACTGTACCTTGTTCATCCATTAAGGGAAACTAGAGGTAATTCAGAACACTGTGAGATGCACACTGAAAAAGTCTTTAGATCTAGATACAAAAGTAACAGGTCTTAAATTGAGTGTGGTCTTACTGCGTTAGGAAATTTGTCCTTTTTTTATAGGTGCTTTTTCAGGCCCCTTGTTCCCGCTACATTCTCAAATTTAATGCTCTTGCCACTATACAGCTGGACTAGAATAGAGTGGCTTTAGTAAAGACTTAATAGAATCTTTAATGCTTCTAACAATCCACTCCCATTGAACTGCATTAAGTAGATATTATGGAAGGACAAAGAGCTAAATAGCTCAACATCAACCTCATTAGGCATGCAGGCAGGCCTTGAACCATTTTATGGGCAAGCCTATTGTGAGTACACTCACCAGGTTAGCTTTAAATTGCAAATGATACCCTGAAAAGGGAAGAGAAGTTTTGGAGAATGGCCTCACAGAAAGAAAATCATTTTAGGCTATAAGAAAATGAAAGGCATTGTTAAAATTGCTCTGACCGTAGCAAATGAAATACATCATGGACTTGAGAGGCTGAATGCTACACTTGAGGGTTTTTTGTTGGCTTTTTTTTTTTTTTTGTCCATTTAGGAATGTGGTGTACAGCGGAATATAAACAATATACAGTATATAAGACTTAATAAGGGTGGCTCAACATACTATCCTTTGTCTGAAATTAAACAAATGATAAGAGTACAATAATTAAGTGAAAGGAGAAAGACAAAAAACATCCCATTTATTCCATTTGAATAAAAGATAAAGTATGAAGAATGTTATTTATTGAAACTTTCCAGCATTGCACTGCTTAATCAATAAGGATTCATTTAGTCTCAGAACTTCTGCTTTCAAAATTTTTATATAAAAAAAAAAAGTCTCTCAAGAATTGTTTGCAACTGCAAAGTGTTTTAACAACTGACATTATGATGCTGCAAGTCTGGGAACATATTCCCAAGCAGAGCCCTTCTCTGTCACCTTAGTGGATGAATAATTGTGCCTTTGCATATTCCTTGTCATAAATGGCAGGAATGAAGGGACCCTAAGGACTGCCCTGGCAGGATTGGTGCTGTACAAGCAGAGTAAATTAAAACAAGGATTAGAGCAAGTATGATTGGGGATGACAAGCAGGGCAGTTGTCGCCACACAATGTGCCTTTTTGCCCATATGGTCTGTACCAAGCTTACACAGCACAAACCCTCTAACATGGATGCTTATTAAAGCATTCCTTCTTGATCAGGACATAAAGTCCTTAAAGCTTCACGTCATAGGAGAAAAACAGTGCTTCTTTCACAACTCGGGCAGCAGCCTCCAGCACTATTATTTATGAAGTTCTACATGCAACTGCCCTATCTTTACTTTTCCTTAGATTAATATACAAGAAAGCTCATAAATGTGAAAAATTAAGGTTACAGTCTGCAGTTATAGTTATGCATTGTATAGGTTATTAAATGTGATAGTGAATTAACTGACAATTATATTTTAAATAAAAATCAGGCATATGAGATATTTCAAAACTGTCTCCCAAAGCATGGATTTGCAGAGTACACAGACTATGGGTGATTTTTAAAACTGTTTAACTGGATAATGAAGTTACATAAAATACATGCTAGGAAAATATTTGAGTGATCATATATGCAATATTATGAGCAAAAAGGAAGAGTAGGGCAACTGTCTTACAGCTCACAAAAGCAGGATAAATCAATTTCGTTTCCAAACTCTTGTGTTATCTCACATGACACACCTAATTTTCTGTGCCTTAGTTCCCTCATTGGCAAAATTGAAATAATTACAAATTATATTATGCATAGAATATAGCAAAAGCATATACATGTTAGTATTTCTTTTTGCTGTTTATTTCCCTCTTACTCAAGGCTCAAACCACTGGTCCTGATTTACAGAAGGGTACCAAGATTCCACAAACACCCATGAATAATTTTAAGTCTCTGAGAAGAGTTCTGTCTAAAGCAAGATACTATTGGAACAGTGCTTTCTCAGTCTTGCAATAATGTACGCAGATAGTGGTGAGAAAACAGAGATATAAGACCTTTTATTTAAATTTTGTTCCTCTGTGGGCCATTATACAGCTCTGTTTGACCTCAACACAACATCAAATTAAGGGCATTCCTTCAAGCTTGATCTTTTCCTCAGCCAGAACAGCCAGTTCTGCAGTAGTAAGGAACTTAGGAAATCTCTAACATGGACTAGCACACAAAACACAGCATTAAACAGGAATCAGCAAAACCACTGGCAGTTAGAACTCTACAGGCACCTTCAAGAATCATCCAGGAGTTCCTGCTAAACTAGACAGAGGTTTCTTATAGAAAGCTGGATTCCTTTTGGTGAGGGTCTCACAATTTGAAGCAGGACCTGGTAAATTATCTTTGATGATTTTAGCTCCTCCCAAACTTGAGCCACCAGCATACAAAACATTTATGAGACCATATGTTATTTCTGTCTCTGACTCCTTCTTTTGGACCTCTGGAGTACTGGGATTGTTTCTCAAAGCCAAGCCCTCCTTGTGCTTTGCAGATTCAATAAAATGAGTATGAAAACATTTCCTGCTGTGAGGGAATTGCAAGAGCCAACATTTCCCACTTATCAGTAAGTCCTGGCTGCTGAAGAACAGCCCAAACTCCATGGATGCACTACAACTCCTTCCTTTAGCAGGTGGGCAACTCTGAACTTTTGTAAACAAAGTCCCCAGTATGCCAATTTTATTGCAACAGTTCCTTGATCTATATGCATTTTTAATGCAGAACTTTAAGCTGGCAAAGCAGAAGCTGAAAGATGCACCTAGCAGCATCTAAGTGATACGGGCTGCTACATGGAGTCCTTCGTATCTTTAACTAACAAGCATCTTCCACTAGGTCTCCTCCCCAGAAAGAATCCACAGATTTTTTCTTTTCCTCACAGTTTCTCTTGGCATGTAATTACTGCCACAACTGCTGAAGAGGATCCCAATAACCTGTTAACTTTACTTGGCACTTAAAAATCATAGACAGCTGTGCTAGAAAACTTCTAAGATGAATAGATGCTACTACATTTACCTCATCTTTGTGTCCAAATATCTTTGAACTATTAACTTTTTTATTTTCAAAGCTGTTTGACTAAGACTACTCTGCATGAACCTCACACTGAATTCAAAATTATTAGGAATTGGACTAGGCTAGGCCAGGCATTATTTGGATGGATGTATTCATATTTATTAGGATGGCCTCTTGTTTCATGCCTTGATTTCATTAGACACTGAAATCACAAAATATAAGGTGCACCATGGTGTACAACGGACATTCGCACCACTAACCATGATTATATTTCCTACCTTAATTTCATCTACTTTGCAGTAGTATTTGGGCTTAATCTGCAGGAGCACGGCTACAGGAAAGACGGGCCCAGTAACTAAAACATCCAGCCTAAGATTTGGGAAACCAAATTTAAATCCCTATCCTATGAAAATATCTTGATCATTTAGGTCAAGATCCTCAAATGTGGTTAGAAAACATACTTCTGTTAAGCTTCTAAATCTTGATGAACATAAGTAAGAATTCTAATTTTTTGTAAGAAATGTATTAAAGCACCTAAAAAATCTTTGAGGATCAGTACTTGAGACTCTCTGTGCTCTGGGTTCCTAACTGTGAAACAAAGATGAGATAAATAAACTGGGCAGGAGACCAGCTCCTTTTAATACCTTTTTTAAAAAGATTCAGCTGTGGGGTGGGGGCTCAGAGGGTTCCCGAATCCCACCACTGCTCCTGATTTACAACGGTCCAAAAGAACAGGAATTCAGCTCTGCTCAGCAGCAGAGCTGGCTCCCCTATCCTCGCGGGAATACCCGCTGGTGGACTGACTTGATGCCGTCTCGAAGGTCTAGGCTGGTCTTGATTCTGTCCTCTTAAGTTTTGGCGACCTCCACCCCACCTTTGTAGTTCATTAGAGCCCAGTTCCATCTTTTCTCCTTTGTGGTGTGTTATTAGTTTCTTTGAATACCAGGTAGGTTTGGATTTTTGGGGGGTTTTTCCCTCTCCAGTTGTCATCCATCGTTCCTCACGCCGTTCATTTGCATGGCCGTGCCTGGCGGCCAGTGGTGAAACAGTTCTGTTATATTTCACAATACTTCTGGTCTCTCGGTTCNGCTGCCCGTGCCGGGACCAGGCGTGCTGCCCCATCCCGGCTCCGCTCCCCACCGCCGCCACGTGTCCCCCGCCCCGGGCTGGGTCCGTCACTCCAGCAGCCCTGGGGGACCTGGCTCGGGGAGGGGGTTTGGTGGTTGCTTAGGGCTGCAGGACTTAGTTTCGGATAGCAGCAGCGGTGGGAGGGGGGAAGGGGAGGAAAAATCGGGGTTGAGCTGTATCAAACTGATATAACATTAACAATTAATATATAGAAAAATACAAGACATTTTATAATTAACTGGGGGGGGGGTAAGAAAAGAAAAAAAAAAAAACCTCAGAATTTTTGTTCATAACAAAAGATGACTGCATTGCCCTGCTGGGCAGGGATATTCTGTATCTGCCCTACAGTCTTGGAAATGCTCAAGGTTATAGAGACAGGAACCAGATAAGGACTGTATGATAATTTTAAAGAAACATGGTTTATTATAATTCTATTCCTACATTAATATGGTTGAAAGGGAAACAAAGATGCTATGTTGAAGGCATATTTTTTTCATACTTGAGAGATCTGCCTTTTGGAAGCATGGCAATGATATGATCATTATTTTAAGCATGATTTTAAAAATTCCTTCAAACACTTTAAAAAGTTCTTTTAGAAAGAAAAGGAATAAACAGATTTTTACTGGAATATTTTAGACAGCTACTCAAGCTTTCAAAATATGTACAATTTCCTATATATCTGTTCATATAAGGAATTATTGACAAGCCATGAAAAGAGATTCAATGAAGTAAATATGAAGGACTTCTTATTTCACTCTTCTCACTTAAATTCTAGATTGAGGCTACAAAATTAAATCAAACTATTACACACTCGAGGATATTTCATATGAAGTGACTTCTACTCAGTCTGATCTAATCTACACAGAAATGTAACACAATCAGTCTCTAAGAACTTTAAAGTATCACGAGCTTCATTGACTTCATATTACTTAGCACTTTGAATGTATTTGAGAATAGGCCAGCAGAAATTCCGCAAAAGGAGGACATCAGGCTCAATGGCAAGGTGATACACGGTACGAAACTTTAAAGTAATTATTATTGCTCTGATTTTAAAGGCAATTTCTCCCTGCACTCTCCCCCTCATCCCTCAAGATTAAATAACATTTTTCAGCAGGCTTCACACCATGTGTAATACATTTCAGACCTGTTGAGTAGGTATCCTGAAATTCTTACACCTCCTGATGTCACCATTCCTCTGAAAACGTGTGAACTATGTGTGCCTCGACAAGGCACTGCCCCACTCCTGCAAAGGCATGCCTCAGTATGCACTTAGCTTGATGCGCTGCAAGCTGTCCCATAAATCGGAGTGCCTGTAGGTGTTTGTGGGCTTGGAGGCTAAACGAACGTCCACCTACAACTCCCACTGCATTGGGATTGAGCTGAGGTGGGTGACGACTGCCAACTGGCTTTCCCCAGGGTCCCCCTAGAGACAGAGCCCAGATCCCCAAATACCTCCTTTTCATTTAATTAGAAAAGCTTTCATGTGATATTTTGACAGAATCGTTCCACCTGTCCTAACAGTTACGAAACATGTATTTCCTTCACTTTGCTTTTCAGCACTTCCACTGACTTAAAACAAACCTTGAACAATGACAAGCCTTAAGATGAGGGAAAAGACAGAAGACAACTTGAACATATATTCCTTAATTTTGTGGAGGAAGAGATAATTAATTGCAGTGTTCAGTGATCTTTTCCAAAACTAAACAGAAATAGGATAATTAAAAACTTTTACTGAAATACCTTTTTACATTTTTTAAAGTAAAGAATACATGACATAATAAATCATCAGCTTATTTGTTTCAGTGAGAACCGACTGAAATGGAAGTTTAGTTTTTCAGTGGAAGTGAAGGTAGCTCCTATCATTATTAAAAGATAAACCTGTAGGTACTGAGAAAACTAATTAAATTTTGTTGAGTAATCAGGAAGTCTCTCTCATGAATATCCTCTGGGGTAGGCCCTAATGTGAAGAGATCTCAATTTTGTGGTTAAATAATTTGAAGAGATTAATTAGTAAAGAATAAGCATTAAAGACAATCATGAGAAGATAAAGGTATTTTTTTTCACATTTACCAGTTTTATAGCTCTACCTGATGAAAAAGCTTTCATTGTGTAAAGTGACTGTTAACAAGATAGTTGTCTGAATTATTTTTAAGTATTTAATTTATTTGCTATATGATAGAAATAAAAAACATTCTGAGATGAAAACTTAAATTTAAATCAGATTTGCATAAAGGATTAGGCTCTTTTCAGTTCAGAACTACTTTTCAATCTCAAAGTGGGAGAACTGATCTTTATCCTGAATTTCTTTTTGTTCCTTTGGAAGTTCAGTTTAATCCAGCATACTTAATTTTCACCTTCTCCCTAAACCTTCTAGGCTTGTTACATGATAGCTAAGGATCATTATCCACCCAAGCTGAGGGGGTTTTCCCTTCATTAATTTCTGTAAGAAGATTACCAGTGCTTGTTTGTTGTTGTTTAAGCAAATTATTTCCCCAAGCAATTTGTTTTTCCAACTGGTTTACACTTTAATGCCCTTGATTGAATTTCAAACAAGAGATCAACTTGACCAACCAACTCTGTTTCGGGGGAGTGGAAAAAAGAAAAAAGCGGGGGAAGAACTTCATGTGAACTATTTAAGCAAGAAGAGTGCTAAAAAATGAGCTCAACTATTCACTCAGAGATGCATCATAATTAGCGGCTCATTCCGGACTTGTTTGGTTTTTAAAGTCAAGGTGACTTTCCTTGAAGACCAAATTCTCTAATTACCACTGATATATTTGTGTTACACCTAATAGAGTTTTTTACTCGTTTTTGTTTACATTTTTCCTCTCCTCTTTCCCCCGCCCCAAACCTGTCTTGATTGGAATAGCGTCAGAATTTTTTGTACATTTGAAAGGAGATGGCTGAAGCAAACAACCTGAAGAGTGGACATTTACTGCTTGCACTTCGAATAACATTCTTACTCAAATGGTTATTTTTAAATGGATACAGCCAAGAAAATTGACTGTGATTTGGTTTCACTTCAGTTTTTAGGCAAGAAATGAAGTATTTAAGCACTCTGGGCTTGTCAGTGAACTTTGTATACATAAATTTGTACAAGAAGACAAGATAAACAGGAAGAGATACCCTTATTACATATTTCTGAGTAATTATCTTGATTTAGATGATATTGTATTATTATATAATTTTTACCCAGGCTAAGCAGCACCTCAATAAAAGAGACCACTAGTCAAATTTAATTTCATCAATCCCCCTACAAGTTTGATGATGCCTGTCCACTAGGTGAAGTTGTGAAATCCATATTAATCTACTGAAGTATTTTTATTTGTGGGATTGGAATGTACGTCCAAGCAAAGCTGACAGAATCTGACTATTTTACAGGTGAGAACCACTCCTATACCCTGACTACAATGTGACTTGTCAACCTGTTTGTGTCTCCTGTTCCCCTTACCAGGAACTCTGGGAATTTGTTCTACTGCTACACCGAATGAACAGACACTGCTGGTGCTTAGAGAGAGAAAGCTGTTCTTATACAAATTGTACAGGAAGAAAATATATAAAATTTTCTTCAACAACAAAAAAAAAAAAAAAAAACAAACAAAAGAGCAACCCAAACACAACAATGTGAACACCAAGAAATGAAAAAGCAAAATAGCCAAAAAATCAATATAACTTGATTCTTAAGACTGAAATTGCACTTGTAACCTTAGAAGCTTGCAGAACCCCCAACAGCAGCATCACCTCTACCCAGACAGCCTCACACCAAAAAAGGTGCCAAGCACTACACAGAGAGGCAGTTGCAGTTTTTACCTGACAACACAAAAGGATCACAACCCACAAATGCTTAAGGAAGAAATGGACAGCTCTATAAAAACTGTATCTTAATGGAATGGAAATTTCGTACTAACTACAATGGTGAGATGAAAAAAGAAAAGTAAAAGTGTCACTGTAAAACTATAAAAACAAGCAATCACAGGAAATTAAATTATTATTATTCTTAATAGTAAATGTTCTAAATTGACAAGTGAAAGCTATTAACATCCAACAAAGGAGTTTAGGGCTGTGCACCCTAAGCAAGGCTCATGGTTGCAATTCTCCTCTGTGATGACCTTACACACTCCCTACTTTACATTCCACTGAGGTCTATACCAGCTAAGTACCTTGGAAACTTTGAGATATGACCTAATATAAATTAACTGTTATGAGGTCATATTAAAACAGGAGGCCCATCTATTTTAACTTCACTAGCTGCAAACAACACAAGTAAATTGAACCATGTCAAGCTATCAGCGTGATATGGAAATCATCATTGATGTAGATGCTATATTGCATGAGATTCCCTTTCCTTGTCTTTTTTTTTTTTAATAAAGAGTATCACAGTATTTCTGACTTTGGTGTCAAAAGGTAGATCAATAAACAGGTAATCATTAGTTAAAACCCAGGATACTCAATCATGAGCGTTAAGTTATTGATTTGACATTTATCCTGCCACAGTGTCTTCTCGTTAGGCGTTTCAATAATCTAATTTTGAATTTTTTTTTTATTCTTTGAGATCTCTGGATTCTGACAGGGCCCTATGTATATTCAGCAACTTGTAACAATGCCACACTAACATAACCAGGAGGTGAATGATAGCAGTTCTGATTTTGGGAGCGGGAGATAAAATTATACGAGCCCATTTCTAAAGCAAATAACTTTAGAAACAATGAATTTCTGCATATCAAAATTCAGCACTGAAATCACTAAAAGAAACAGTGTTGTCCATTTTAATAAGCATATTCTAATTAATCCGCTTTAAAAATTGCATTCAAACCATACGTATATATATATTTGCAACTGGTTTATAAACAGTGCCTATATGGTATGAAAAATATAATCTTAGTTTAGGAACAGGATACACCAACAAATTTAATTTCATGATGACACATAGCATTCTAACAAGGGAATGTTGTTACTTAAAATAATATCCACATTTTAATATCTTTTCTCAATCTCACCTCCTACTGTCAACACCATCAATTTCAGCAGTGCTCCTTCCCCTCTTTCAACATCAAAATGCGGTCCTTCCAGTATCATTATTATCAACCTGAGCAAACTAAATGTGAAAAGGTGCCACTAATAGGACAGCTTTTGACATCACATCTTGAACCAGAATAAGCAAACAGGCAAGTCAAATCTTCAGGGTCAAGCTTTGAAGTCAATTTTCTGACCCGGGAAATCATGTTCTGTGACAGTGATGACAAACGGTGAACACATGCCTTGTATAAATATGTCTATGAATGTTGCCTTACAAACATTCACAGTCACCATCTCACTGGAGCCAACTATGAAAAGAAAAATGGGAAGTTCACACTTTGAACATCTACTATTTGATGTGCTGCTTTAACAAAAAAAAAAAAAATCCAACTTTAACATTGCATTATTTTCTTAAGTAGTGTTAAAAAGTGTAATAAAAAAGCACACACATACACCTAATTTTCAATTAACCTTCGACATCTAAACATCCAGAGAGCAGCAAAATGTATACAGTGCAAATGTTTTGCTATTTGGACTCCTATGCCTAAAGCCCTCTCTGGCAAAGCTTTCTAGGTACAGCACTAAAAAGTCATTGTTTATTGATTTCAAAATCTAACAGACTAATTATACATTTGTAGATGACTTGACAGATTTACAAAACTGCTATATGATTTTATAATGGAACATGCTCATGTTAATCTCCATCTATGGAGATAGCTAGAGGGGGCTGACCTTTATCTCATATTTAAAACACAAGCAATAACTGAAATTCATTTTCAATTTATTTTCCAATCATATAAAAGGAGGGGGAAAAGATTACTTTATTGAATCTTTTTTAGCTGGTAAAAGGTTGGAGACACACAGTCTTGATGCCTTCCAAGGAGCTACAGGGATGGTCTATAGGGAACAGACTTAATCGAATAAACTAATCTTTGCAGTGGAGATTAAGTAGATGGCTACAGCAGCAGAGTAACAGCAGAATGCAAAGTATCAGCAGCACCATCAGCTGCTTTAAAGGTGCTGTAGGCAGTAGAAAAGCTTCCCTGTTGAGTCCACCCTACTGATCCTGCAAATTTGGTAAACTTCATGGAAATTTAATAATGCTGCTGCATTGTGTTTGCCTGCTGAGCAAACAGCCTGGTGCTGCAAGGCACATATGTGATAATTTACAAGGGGTTTTTGGAAGATACAGTAACTGCTGCTACTCAAGCCTGGGGCCTTTAAGCTGAAGAGAGCAATACAGTGTACATCCTCAAGGTAAATAGTATCTAGGGGTAAGGATGCGGTTCAAAGCAGCTCCTGACAGTTGGTAAAGTGCCTTACTTTGTAAGCACATCTTTTCAAACACTCTTTGATTCCCTATGCCAATACACACATGAAGAACTGAATTAGTCTGGGCTAGAATCTGTCATGATATATGACTAACATATTTCTGCACTTTTATGTTAGCTTAAATAAAAATCAAGTTATTTTGTTTGGTTTCCTTTTTGCCCTGTCTCTTCCATTTAGCACTCTGAGTTGGAAATCTCGACTAATTATGGACTACACATTTCTGAGGAAATGGCAGAGATGGCACCCTTTCCCTGCAAAAAGGATATTTTTATTATGGCTTAGAAGCAATCCAAAACACACGCACTGCTCCTGCGCTTTCGCCTGGCAGTGAAACGGGAAGCAAATCGGAGCAGAAATGATCCAGGTTTCAACGTATACAATGACCTTATTTAATAAGAATAAAAAGAAACATTTCAAAAACAATTACTGCTGCCTTTGGATCCTGGAACTTGAAAGAAAACCGCAGCTGCGTTGCTCATTCCAGCAGCTCACAGTTCACAGGGTAAGCAGCGCTCGTCAATATGAATCAGCTGTGAAATGCAGGGCTGTGCTTGGACTTCAGTTTAAATTGGCCATCCCTGCAATATTGTTATTACAGTTAATAAAAACTGTTGCCTAACACTTTGACCACAGACCAGCGGAGCCGAGGCGGGGTGGGGCTGGGGAAAGGGTCTGTGTCAGGGGGCAACGCTTAATGTGAAAAGTATTTGAGGGAAGCTGGTTCTGTGGGTTACTTCTGGAGGTGACAGTCTCGCTTGAATATTGATTCCCTATGTGACAGAAAATGTGAGAGAGATATTAAATGAATTTCAAGTATGCTTCAATAGCAGTTTAGCAATAATAAACAACTAGTGAGGGAGAAGCTTTCCTCCTCTTTGTCAACAAGGTACGGGCTATCAAAGGGCAAACAGTATATCAGAAAAGCAAAAACATTCACTTTTTTTTTTCCCCTTTTTTGTTGAGGCCAGGAACCTGCATTATTTTTGTGGTTCTTATGATTTCTTCTGCTTAGCTTAACTGTCTCCCACCCTGACTCTCTTTTATAACAGTTAGATTATTTTTGACTATAGATAGGATAATAATAATAATGATTAGCATGATAATGTGCCACAGTTATAGCACACACCAGTGTGCAGGAAGGCTGCAGTACCTGCAGGGCAAGGATCACAGTAGGACTTTTAATACAGGTGACCAACATGCAGCAGCATTTATGTTGTGTTTCAGGCTTCCCAGGCAGTCTGAAGTGCAGCCACAGAGAGCGGAGAAAGCCAAATGCTGCCATCAGCCTTCCCCTCTCTGCTTGGTGTGCAGCCACACAGACACAAATGGAGATCATGGAGCACACCATCAAAAAACCACACAGCTTGTCCTGAAGAAGCCTCCCACACACAGCAGAGAAAAATACTGACTTCGCAAGACTGAGCAACAAATCCAACAGCCTCTGTCAACAGCGAATGGGTGCTTGGAGACAACCTCCTACCAAATGAAAACTCTGTTGATCCAATACAGTCTGAACCATCCCCAAAGCTGTGCTTGATATTGGAAGTTTTTGCTGTGTCAAGGCACAGCTCATTCAGTGGAAGTTTTGTTACCAAGCTATTTGGAGATCTAACTAATGTATCCCGTGGTTACTGCTCCTGCATCCATAGCTAAATGGCCTCAAAAATGTCAGTGTCTCATGCTCAGAGAGGAAAAAAATGAAACAATGTATTAACAAAGGGGCTCAGACTGTGTTTTCCAGAGGAGAGACGGACAAGGCAAAGTTGTGAGGATGAGCTAAAGCCCTTGCCCTAGGAAGCAGCAAACTGGACTTCAAACACACAAAAATCAACTCCATTAGGATCAATCTGTGGAGGGCCAGGCTACACGCCAGAAACAGAGCAGCTCAGCTCACCGAGTGTGTGTTTACATGGCAGCCAGAGCACTAACAAAGGTGGTTGGCTACACCTGAGCCAGCTGCACATTTGCTGGCCCAAGGGCAGCCCGTGGTGAGCAGCACACAGAACCCAGCACAGCTCAGCACTCCTGTGCTTCCTCAGGTGAGTGCATTTTTTAACCCACACCTCACACCAAAATAGCTGGATTGCTACCAGTCTTTGATCTGCCCATCCAAATGTTGCTCAGCCACATCTAAAAAGGCTGCAGTCACTTTTTTGTCATCACTGTGGACATAACCCTTATGGCAGAAAGCAATCAGGAGGATATGCAATAACAAATTAATACTAAAAGCCAAGCTGTCTTCCATGCCACAAAACAAGCAAAAGAATAAATGTGAAGATCAGATTCCAAAGGGCTGGCAGGTATATCTCCAGTGGGAGTGGAGTGAAAATTGTCTGCACTTCTTCCAAGAAACTCTAGCCAGGATGAGTAGTTGGTGTTCATTAAATAGGTGCTGTTGACCGATTTTTTTTTAACTCATCACTATTTTTCTTTATTAAAAATTAGGCTGGTTAAATGCTATCAGTAGGATTATTATAACCTACTGAGGTAATGGTTTTCTCTGTTAATGCAAATGTGATCCCTGTTAAATGACCTCTGCCCCTTGCCCCCACTAGTTGTGTAATGAAAGAACACATTTAAGAGACAATTGTTAGGTTAATTTCCTTACTTGAATGCTGACATTGATGTTGTGTTATTAGACCTACCTCCAGGTAGTAACAATGCAATTGAAGCAAGGAAGAAGGTAGCTGGTGGGCATTGCTTGAGGTGCTTATTATCAAAGGTGAAAAGCCCTATAAATGAAAATAAAACAAAACAAACCCCACAATCATTAAATAACCCAAAGTTATCAAAGAAGAATCATGGAAGATGAATTCAAAAATAAGAACTGAAGAATGTGAAACTACTGGCCATATGTGGTAAGAAAACACTGCTTCTGAAAAACATGCAGATTAAGTAGCTAATTGTCACTTGCACTGAGGCAGTCTCAGCAATAAACTACTCTCAGCAATAGAGGCTTCCCCACTTAAGACTGATCTTATAAAGAAGCAAAATGATGCACAGAAAGAGAACTGGAAACAGTGCAGTGTTTATTGTGGTGAGGAGCTGCCAGTTTCTGATTCAGAAGGCTAAGGCAGTGACATACCACTTGAAAGTTATTCGGTGTAGCAAGGCTCCCATTGCACCCAGAGGTGCCCAAGCTCCCAGGTGTGCCCACACCCCTCACCACTGGCTAACGGGGCGGCAAGTGGGCTGGTGGAGAAACTTGCCATCAGAGCCAAGCCTTCCCTCTTGTCCCTGGTCCTTTGCACCAGCTGACAGTAGAGGCTCCCCATGCTTGAACCTCTTCACAACCAGCAGTTTGATCTCTTCAGCACATGGTACTGCCCTGAGCCCTGTGAGCCATGCCTCATAATGTGTCCACCTAAGCAAAGCTTCCTTAAGGTACAAGAACCAGAGGATGGCCCCAGTTTGCTGCTAGGGAGAGGTACTAATGCCATCACAGAGTAAGCATAAGCCAAGAAAAATTTTTTTGTTAGGAGAACCTCTTCATGCACCTATGCTCTTGCAGTCCCACCTTCCCATGCACAGTTTGTCCAACACCTGTGTATACAAATAATTTTCTGTTTAAGATGAGCAAGAAAAATGTGACTGACTAAGACACCATACCCACACACACCCTCAGATCTCTATAGCACTGCCACAAGGTTTCTAGCTACTGTCACTCTCTGTTTATTGTCAGTGGAAGAGCAATGGATCGCTCTTGCTTTCTGCTGATGGCCTGCTAGTCCCCAGGGGAGAAAACACAGACTAATCTGGAAGATTAGCAGGCTATGGACCAGGCAATCGCAAGCTCCTACCCTGTCTGTGGTACACTTGAACCAACAGCTGGCCTGGCAGGAAATTCTGATCCTGCACATCTTCTGTCAGACCTGAAAAGTCGAATCTCACAGAGGTAAAAATCTGCACTTTTGTCATGGTAACAAGCAGCATACACCTCATCCTGAGCAGTACCACACTGCTGGCTAAGTTGAAACAAATAGATGCAATGTTTCTCAAAGGGAACCCCCCAAAATAATCTCTAAATCCATTCAATTCCATTCAATGCAAAAGTCATAGCTGGTTCTGCAGGGCACATCCTTCCAGCGGGCACATTTCCATCTCGACCCAAGCCTACAAGCAAAGAGGGCTGTGCTCACACAGGGAGAGCAGCACTGCCCTGCTGACACTGCTCCTGAGGCCACCAGCAGCAGCCAAAGCTGCATCTTATCCCCACAGCAGTGCCATTCTCAGAACCTTTAGCCATAAAGAGACTGATCAGACTCCCCTGGTAAGGGAATGCTCCAGCTGTGAACCAACAGGACACTGATATCTCAAAACCTTTCTGGGAAAAAATGTATACTGGGGAATCCAGGGTCTTTTATGAAGGAAGGTTTTATGTGCTTCGCTGGTGCAGCTGGTGGCCAGCACATTGCTCTGCACTGAGAAGGTGAAATATGAAAATGCCCGTTTTCACTCTGCCAAGCTGGTACTCTGCTGTTAAACAGGCCTCCTCAGCCCGTCAGATACAATGATAAACCATCTCATTACATGTGTCATGGAGAACAAGGAAATCCCAAACTCCGAAACAATATGTTGATGGTTAGTTACCTTAGAAACTTTTTTTTTTAACTTTAATTGTAATATCAACAATTGCTTTTGTGCCTTTGGGGTTCTCTCTGTCACCCTAGTGCTTGCTTTGCTAAGAAATTTGGAGTGCAGTCCAGATCCCATTTACAACTATGACAAATCTCTAGCTGAAAAATGTCCCACCACCATCGGAAATGCTCATTACCACTACCCAAAGAGAAAAAAGAAGCCATAATAAAAACTAATCTGTATAAATTTGAATTCTGTATGCAATAAACTCCACCAAAACCCATTTTCCTGCTTTGCTAAGGCACCAAAATAATTGCAAGTATCACTTTACAAAGGTATCTTTTACTATTAGCTTAGAATTTTGTCTTTTTTCTGAAGCCATAAATAAATAAAATTAATTAATATAAAATACAAAATCATTTCACATCAGAATTATTATATTTTTAATGTATAAGAAAAAGAGCCCTTTAAACTTTTTATTCGTATACTATATATAAAATATTTACTTTTTAATTTACTAACTCTGAAAAGGCAAAAGAGTAATACAATTAATACTCAAAGAAAATCTGAGTTTGCACAAAGGTTTTTTTTCTTACTGTTTTAGCCCTTCAACAGGTATTTGTTTAAGTGGGTTTTACTGTCTATTTTACAGACATACCAGTAGAAAATGAAACATTTAAATATGCAAGCTTTAGCTAATCCTCCAACACACAGCCTATGGACTTGGTAGGATTATCCCTTATTATAACGCCGTTAGAACTGATACAAAATTGCAGTCTGAGATTCAACACAAGAATTTCTAAAAATGCATCCCTCTGCCTCCTCCATTTTATCCTGCAAAAATATTTAACATTTTGAAGCATTCCTATAAGAGTCTCAAAAAATACTTGGTGCAGAATTCTAACATGCATATAATCATGCAGCATTACTTTATGCAGTAAACAGTATGCCTAACGTTTAAAGTTAGCACTTTTCCCCTCAATCTAATGCAGCATTCAAGACATTGAGGAAAACAGTGGAATATTTTAAAATATTTTCTGATTTGTTGGAGAAACTATCACATGTGGAAAGACTATTTCATCATATGTGGAAACAGTATTTTATTTTTTTCTTTTAAACATTTTAGAGCTGCTGCATTATTAAAAGTTTAATCTTCTTCCCTATCATGAGCTGCTAAATTTCTTTTCAAATATTATACTGCTAGTTAAGGATTTGCTCCACTGAGGGACCCAAGTTCATTTGCATCCATTGGCTATGCTAAATGCTCAGCCTAACAGATGGGAATCTAATTGCAGACCTGTTGTCTGGACATTGTTAACAAATGCAGAAGTAGCAATATACAGGGCTTTTTGGAACAGAATTTGGTCTGGCAGCCGGGGAACTCCAGTTAATTACCAGAGTCTGAATTTCTTGTTTAATGCAGGCAAAGGCAAGAATAGAAGTACTCAGACTCATAAGGACTGAAAACTGGACAGAAAAAACACAGACATTAGATCACCCAAAGCAGCTGTTTTGGAAAACTGGGATGAGGGTTCCATGACCATACAATGCAAAAGTCCATTTTTGTGAAGTGGCTTCCATGTGAGAAAAAGAGACAAAAATCCTAAATACAATCATGTAAATAATATTAAGCTTGCAAAGAAAGACACTGTCTTTACAATGATACATGAACTCTAAACATCATAAATAGAGGTATTAGTATTAGACTTAGAATTAGTGTTAGTATTAGAGCTCCAAAAGGCAAGATTGAGTTTATTTGGTCTATTGAGTCTCAGAAATAGCAGGGATATGAGATTGTCTGCAGAAAGTATTCAAATTACCAAAAGCTATAATTTTTAAAATATTTTCTTTGTTAAATGAAAAGGCATTTGCTCTTGTAGAAAATTATTTCTGCTGTTTTCACCCCAACTCCTCAAAATGCCGAAAGTGAAACCAAGACTATTGTGGCAATGTTTACAAACCAATACATCCTCACACCTTTTGTTGTGCTGGGAATGGAGACCAGTTGTCTATGGTACTTCCCTGTTCAAATTGTTCTCTTGAGCAAATATATATTTCCAAAGCACTCAGCCCTGTCACTGTTTAATAATTTGACTTTCCTGCATTTTTTGCAGGATTTCTGTTGTTGTTGCAGCTGTTGTCGTCGTTTGGGCTTTTTGTTTTGTTTGTGGGGGTTTTTGTTATGGGTTTTTTTTTGTTTGGTTTTGAGTTTTTGGTGTGTTTTTGGTTTGTTGGTTGGGGTTTTTTAAGTCAGGGATCTAGAAACATACCAAGGTCTATAACCATCTCTCTTTCAATGTTCATGTGCTTTTATGCCAAAGGTCTATCAGGAACCTGGAAACCTACACAGTGTTGTAATATCCAAGTAGCACCTTTAAAAAATTGAATTTTTTTACTCTGTCAGATTACATTTTGATGGGTGACAGGTAGTAGAGCCTCAAAAAAGAACAATACAGAGCTGGCATTTAACAAATCCAACAGTCAAGAAATCATGTCTTTTTCTCAATGACAACACTAAAGAAGAAGGAAACCAGACTGTTTCCATGGAATTAATAACTGGATCACAGAGATTTCACTGACTGACTTCTAGACAGCAGATGAGGTGTCTGATGCTGACACCCACCATGCTGAACCCACCACTTGTTACCAGTTGGCAGCAGCTGAACTCTCAAGGACTCTCAAGGCCGATGGACTTTACATTTTTGACTTCAGATGGGATGCTTAGAAAATTTCACTTTCTCCTCTCTACTGGGTTGTTTTATTCTAATAAAATAGATGCTAAAATTCTCTGCATATTTTCTGGTTTCATGAACTGAAATTATTTGCTGTTCAATCTCAGCCCTTGCTATGGCACAACTTCTCAGGTATCAGAGGTATAGAAAATGCCAGACCTTTGTTTTAATGACAGGAAAGTGATACCAAGAAGTCATGGGGTGTTTCAAAAAAATGCAGTTATTGTTCATGACTGAGTTTCAGGCTTTAATACCATTTTGAGCTGCCCAGAATTTTTCTGCTGAAGACTGTTTGGCCAAAACAATCTGAGAATTCAGATAGAACATAACATTACTCTGTCAAGGCTAAAAAAAAAAAAAAAAAAAGAAGAAAAAGTCGAACACTGAGCTTGATACAAAGCCTCCAGAGTCAATGGAAGAACTTTGTACATCATGCTACAGATAGCAAAACCTGATATAAGGATCTGTTCCACAATTTCTTAGAGTCACAGAACCATAGAAAGGCTTGGCTTGGAAGGGGCCTTAGAGACCATCTAGTTTCACCCTCCCACCATGCACAGGGATGTCACACACTACATTTGTAGCTCATCAACTCATTGGACCAGCTTACAAGAACAGCACAGCCCAAGGAGGCAAGAATCATAAAACTAAACACAAAATGGGATATTACAAGCAAACACAATTTTCATTCTGTTTTCTGCTTTTTTCAGGTTGCCTTATATATGAATTTTATGGACATTTTATAATGTTCATTACTTAAAGGTACCAATGGTACCCAATCCTGTTACAGCCCAAAATCAGTTAAAATGATATTAAATAAATTCAAAATATTAGAAAACTATGTGAATATCCACTGTAAAATACATATATTGGAGGAAAAAGGGGTCACCCTGACTAGATTCTTAAATAATCATTAAGATTTGTCACTAAACACATATTTTGCTACCCAACATATTTAATTTGACTAACTCTGCTTGGTTTTAATGAGCTTTCATAAGAGCATAGGGAAATTGAACTGTCACAATTTAGAGACATTTTTATTTCTTTGCTTGTGTGGTTGAAGTCCCTATTCTCAGCAGTGCTTTTGCTCTTTTATTTTTATATTTCCTAAATTCTTCATCCTTTTAAAAGTATTCCATTTCTTTATCACCCCTTTTTGAGCTCAGGCATGCTGCAGACAGTTGAGTGACAAAGATGACGTGGATTGGAGGTGTTTAGCTTTGTAATTTCATCCTTGAATTTTGTGATTACTAACAGGACAACTTTTTTAATTTGCTCTTTTGTCTCGATTCCCCTGGCTGACAATCTGCTCTGTGAGCTAGGCTTTTTAATCAATCACCTAGATAATCAAATGTCACTGGCTATCTGCTCCGTGTAATTACTTTTGCAATTAAAAATCAACCTCAAGTTGCCTCATCTAATTAGAGGGATGGGCAGATTTTCATCGAGATTGATTTTTTAATAAATATTGACTTAAAATGCCATAATCTCATCATATTCTTTCATTTTCTTTGTACCAAAAATCAAACAAATGGAAGAATTAACAAGCAGAAAGATTCATAGGACTTCAAAGGCTTTTGCTAGTTGAGACATACAAAATTGTGCTATACAGAAGCCTAGCTTATCTCAGTCTAATAACACTCAAAAGCTCCTACCTTTTATTAGAAAAAGAACAAAGCAGTTCCACCATTAGATATTTCACTTTCTGAAGTAGTCCAAATTAAATGAATAAACTCTATACTTATAATTATCTGGCATGCATATGACAAAAAATATTGCATAGGTTTTTCCGAATTACCATGTATTTCAAAAGTAATTCACTCCAAATAAATAATAATATTGAGAATTCTTGTTTCTCCAATACACCTACAGAGATATGGTTTTATTTTTTTTCCCTAAAGAGCAGTTAATTTGAGGATGCTTTTTATCCCTTTGTGTCAACAAAACTACATCATCCACTATTTTAGTGGTCACCAGGAAAATAGTGGCTGGTGGCAAATAGCTGTATAGAAAAGTAGAAGCAATATCCTAGAAAGAGCTGAAAGATCCTACTTCTATACATATTAAAGGGGAATATTTTTTAATCTATTAAAATATTGATAGAACAGTAAAGCAGCCTGGAAGGCATCACCAAGAACAGAGCCTCCCTTCTCTTTTTTTATTTCTGACATGGAGTTATTCTCTGCCTGACCTTGAACACTGTGAACTCATTGAACCTCAGGAGGATGTTTCAACAGCAGCAGTAGCAGGTCCTGGAGGTGCCAAGACCAACGCTGCACTTGAAGAAACACAAGTCCTTGTGCCTGCAGGAGCCGTAAGCTCCCTGGGGCTCCTGAGCTGTTAGAGCAGCACATCTCCTGTCCTGCAGCTGCAAAGCCATGCTAGGCAGGCAGGACAGCCTCCCATTTCCTTCCCACGCCCTGTGGGAACTGTTAGTACTTGGGGCAGACCCTTTTGTCAGAGGGACGCAGAAATTTTGCCTGTCTTGTTATCACTGCTCTTGGTGTTGCTTTTTGACACTTCCCTGGAACACACCCAACCTTGTTTAAGTATACAGAGATACAGATGGCAAGACAAAACTACACAGTGACTCATCCATGAACACAGGAGAAAATTTGTGTCTGTCAACAGTAGATGAATGTTCCATCTTATTTGCTAAAAGTCAGTTTGCTTAATAGTAGTTGATGACCCCAAGATAAGCTCTTTAATGTATATATGTACCTCAGACATCCAGATCTCTACGAAGCAGTTATTACCGTTTTAACTGAATGAACAAACTCTGAATGTGCTATCCTATTCGGATTATAATGATGTAACAGGATACCACAATTACAGCTACTGGAGGAGTATGCCCTGCTTTATACTGCAGCCAGGTCCAGAATGTGGTATTTCCACTGGAAACATCAGCGACTGAAGAGTGCTTCCCAATACTTGTTGAGCTATTCATTAACCTCTGATTTGCTACCAACAAGTATATATTATTTCAAAAGCCATACAAGGTATTTTTCACTGTAGTACAGGGGTCTGAACTACAATACTTTTCTCAAGTGAAACACTCAGCTCCTTGTTCCCTCCTATTGAGAGTGGGCTACCCTAAACCAAGAGAACAATAACCACCAGATTCTGAAGGGGATAAAGAGGAAAGAATACAATCCAGTCCCTTTTAGATTAACTACATGAAGTCCCTATTACCGTGCTACCAGTCTGGTAACAATATCACAAGTGCTTTACAGTGAATAACAATGCTGTGGTTGTGTCAAGCAAAACAGCACTGGCATCTCTGCTGCCCATACATTGCCAATACATTTACTTTTGTGGGCTGCAAAACAAAAATGAAAGTAATTACATCTGGGAAAAAAATAGCTCTGCTCAATGTCCTGAATCATGGTATACTGAGCACGTGCTAGCCAAACCAGCTCCCTCCCAGTAGTCTGGAATCTTTGCTCTGGATCAGCCACCTTGTCATCATTTCCAAGCCCTTCTCTCCAGAGCTCAGTTTCTGTCCCCGTAGTGACCAGGAAAAAGCAAATGTATATGGCATCCCTTGTCTTCTCAGCAGTCACTGAATGTCAACCTGCAGAGGCCTAAGGAAGAGGCTAGAGAGGGCTGTGGACAGGGGAAGAGGCATTCTGGGAGATCTGCAAGCCATTTGGTTCTCTATTTATTTGGGGAAAGGAATGCAGATACTAATCAGGCTCTTGGGTTCAGCAGCAGATGTGAAAGTTGCATGCAAATATGCCTTCTCTCCCCCTTGCTAGCAGTATACATCTTCCACACAAAGGCCATCCATATGTACAAAGACTGCATTAGGCCTGGAATTTACATCCTCAGAAAGGATGGGCTGATAAGTGCTGTGCACTTGATGGGAGGCGCTTCAAGACAAGAGCCTCAAGAGCCTCCCACACTATTTTCAGGTCTCAAATCAAGTGGTTTGTAATTATTTTTTTTTTTTTTTGAGAGAGGTATCTTGCTAACATCTTTCATTTCAGTTTAAAAACAGAATCGAAACCCAAAACAACTGCAGTTTCACACTTGTTCCCTGACTCCCTCGCTCTTGTGGAAGCTGTGCAGATCTGACCATGTGAACACCTGAGGTTCTAACTTCGTGCAAAAAGTGCGGGAAGTTCCTAATCAAAAGAAAACATTTTGAGTCATCCAGAACAACAAGTCTTACAGAAACAAGATAAATGCCATTCCCTGGAAGACTTTTCAAGCTCCTTCTCTTGTGTATCAACATCCTATCCTTTCACAAAAGTAGTGTAAAAAGTAGAGTAACATTCAGGTGCGTCTGAAGCAGATTAGTTAGATCCCTTTTCTAGGGTGATGCAGACTTTTAGAATCACGGGTTCCCTTCATTTCTAAATCCCTAAGTGGGAAAACATTCTGAAAATAGACCTGCTGCAGATAAGGACATCCAGCCCTGTCAGATATGACCAAGTTAGCTTTTAAACTGAAGCTCCAGCTAAACCTACAGGTAAGGAGTTGCACCTTTTGTCCAGACAGCACATAACTTTACTACAATTATACACACCTCTCTCCGGGCACGGCATTCCCACACACTGTGCAGACATGCTTTGCTGTTAGCCAGTGTGCATTTTCACCATCAAAGTAAATTCTATGGCATCTCTTAAATGCATAGAAGCAACTCAGATGGCTCTTCTGGAATTAATTCCCTGGAATTTGCCTAATGATTTGAAAAGATTCTTTAGAACAAAGATTTAAGAGTTGCCAGCATCGATTTTTATCTCTAGCAGTGAAGTCCTTGACAAGTTCTTAGTAGCATACCTTCTTCTTGTTATACTTCAGAGCATTCAGTGTCTCAATAAAATCATTATTATAATGTGTTATGTAAAGTACTTACTCTTCTTGCACTTGGCAATAATGCTATAATTTTTCTCAACAAGACAGCCTAATAATGTAATAAATTTATGGTAAAATAGAAAAGGAAGATTAATAATTGTTTTACACTCTGCGGTATAAGATTCCTAGTTATATTAGCATTTTGAGAAGGATTTATTTGGAGATTGAGGATTAATTCCCATGAAATCATTATACAAATTTCAAAATGTCAACTACTTTGATAGAGCTTATGATTTTATCTTCTTATTTTGACAGGCAACTGTGTAAAACAACTTCAGTGTAGAAGCAGCACAGGAATAAAGCAAGGGTAGGATAAATAAAGACAGAATGATCCTCACAGGTTTTCCAATCAGCTGTCTTTTTATTCTGATTACTTGTAGGACAGAGCAGTAATAGACATTTTCCTTTGCACAAAATAATAAGAGCAGTACTTATCGCTTGTTGCCTACAGCTAGTGGCAAAAGGAAATTAGAAAAGTCCAATGAAGCTGAGTAGTAATTAATCATCATACAGTGGTGCCTGTCAAATCAGAGGGGTCTTTCCAGCTGATAATGCTGCCCAGCACAATTTAGACTGATAGAAATTAGAATTCTTTTTCCTCTGGCAAACACCAAAAATACTAGAGTTAGCACAAATGTGGCCAACTGCTCACTTCAATGACTGCCTGACCCATTTACAGCCAATGTCTGCATCGAGTTTAGCTCAACACAGATTTGAAGGAACACCACTCATTTCTCACAGCAAAAAATAAAACAGTATCTTTCACAACTACTATGCCTGTAGTGGTTAAACAGCACTAAACTGTTGGTTGTTCCTTATTTTTTAAATGCAAATATTTAAGTCTTGGCTAAAAGGGAAAGGAAAAAAGAAAATCTTTTATTCAAAGTGAACTTACTGCTTTTCTCCAGTTCACAAGATGGAAATGACAAGACTCACACAGACAACTCAAACTCTTTTAAGGTGAAATAAATAAAAGAGCCAGGAGTGTCCCCTCCTGTCACTGACCGTGCCTCAGCCCAGCTGGGGAGCACACAGTCATTAGGGGGATCGGGGCTTGTTTTTGCCCGATGCGGCCAGGACAGTTTTGCGGCTTTGACAGACACAGTGTTAAATCCTGATGAGGCAAGGCCTGACCTGGAGCTGCCCAGGCACGGATGGGGCTGAGCAGAATTGGGAGGTGCTGCCACAGGCCCCTTGCTCCATGGAAGCCCATGGGAAAACAAACCTAAAGAAAGGCCTCCTGGAATGAGAGGCCAAAGAAAATGAGCAAAACTCGGTCACAAAACGTTAAGACCCAAATACTTCTGCTGTGGCTCTCTTAAAACCAAGCACATTAATGTTATGAAATAAATCCAAGGCAGGGAGGACAAGGGCTATCCATCTAAGGAAAGGTCTACCTCTTACTCTGCATATGAGCATGC
This sequence comes from Phainopepla nitens, assembly GCA_013400175.1. Lineage (NCBI taxonomy): Eukaryota > Metazoa > Chordata > Aves > Passeriformes > Bombycillidae > Phainopepla > Phainopepla nitens. The sequence continues at coordinate 243,073 of VXBQ01015233.1, forward strand.
ATATGAGCATGCTGCCATAAAAATGCCAGTATAGCACAGTGACAGAAGGCAGCAGGCTTTGTTAGCTAAAACTGTGTTATCCTGCTATAGCCAGAGCAGGCAAAAAGTTTTACATGCACACAAAGAAGGGCCCCCATATATTAGGGTTTGCATTTGAATAATATGGCTGTATTTCTTCCTTTTCTTCATGGAAGGAAGGGATTCCATATTGTCACAGAAAATGTGCATGCTTGGGTACCTCTCTGACAAACTAGCTTTGTGAACATAAAGGCTCTATAAATCTGATTCTGGGTATCTCAACTTTGGGGGAGTGGAGGAGAACACAGTGTGCGCAGATAACAAAATTAACATCTGAAAACCACTTTGTTTTCCTTTCATCTGAGGTATAACACAGATTCATTAGGAGATCTGCATGCTTCTCTACCTTTCCCCTCAATATTAGAATGAATGAGTGCTATTTACATATGTCATTAGTGGGAAAATCCCCCACAGAGGAGCGTACTGAATTCTAATTTGCACTGAATAAAGTGCTTTATGATGTAAGACTGTCAGGCACCCCCCTGGTCGGTGCAAATGAATGTTTAATCATCACAAAGAGTTAGACATGACATAGTGCAGAATACGTCAAGGAGAATCACAGCCAATATGAACTTCCAATTCTCAATGACTCTTTGATCAGCATAATCAAAATGCATCTCAGCAACTGAAGCGTTGCAAAAGTAACAAAATGCTGTCTTGTGATCGTGAAAATTAAACTTATTTCAAACACTAACACATAGGGGAGAGTATGCATGACTTGGTGAGTAAATGCAACAAGTCTGGAGGCAATAGTGGCATTTCACATTTTCCCACTGTGATTAAATGGGCTATGTCCCATCACGTGGGTGGGGATTTTTAAAGAGAGTTACAAACCCCAGAGAGACAGCACCCCCACCCAATCCTTTTCCTAAAGGTTTACCATCACTGGAACTACAGACCTGCTGGTACAACCATGCGTTAAGTAATCGAAACAACAGCATGAGCTCAACTCACTGCTGACTAATATTCTCAGTGATAATTTTTCCCCTTGGTATTTTGCTTCTGTATACATAGAGCTATTATGAGGTCCCTCCTGTGACCCTCATCAAATTCTGTGACCTGTGTAATACAGGAAATCAGGCTACAGGGCTTACAGTTGCTGTTGACACATAAACAGCAGAATCCCCTTACATGGCAGATAGCAGTCATGCTATATCATCAACTGTAGCCTTGACAACAAATAAATCTAACACAAAACCATTAATTTTTCCTATGAAAAATTCAGTGGTAAGGAAAATAAGCAAAGCAAGCCATGGTAGATCTTTTATCTTCCTTAGAGAGAAAGGATACTTAAAAAAACAAAAACCAAACAAAAACTCCAACAACAACAACAACAACAAAACCCCAGTGAAATAATTTTGTTTTGTGGAGACTTAATTCTAAAACATTTGGGTTTCCTAATTAGTTTTTTTTCAACTTTTTGTGATTCTACATGGTCTGAAGTGAATTACCAAGCTCTTGTTGGTTCCACTGGTACCAGATCAAGACTATTATTCAAAATTTACCCCTGTGAAAAAATCCAGGCCCATCTGTCACAGAGCTGGTCATCCACAGATGTCGGAGTCAGAAGCACAAGATGACCTGCATTCCCTCTGAAGTCCCAGCTAGTGATTTGGCCTTTGAATAATACAAATTTTCAATATTGAAAGAACTAGATCAGATTTCATTATTTACATAAATCTGGGAAATAGCCACACCTAGACTTTTGTGTGCAAGACATTGGAGGAAAAATCTGTAGAAATAGATTAGTGTTTTTACAGAGATGCACAAAAATTCCTCAGTCAATAAAAGTGAAAGGCACAGCAGAATGTCTTTATGAAAGAAACAACAGAGTGCTTCCTGAAAAGTCTTGGAAAGGAAAAACATTTAAACAGCCTAAGAATTTGAATAAGGATATGAGAAGTTATTTAGGCCACCAGAAGATAAACTGCATATAAATCAAGCATATTCATTCTTTCCCGTGCTCTTCCTAAATTAAGTATGCACTTAAATCCCACCAGTTCTAGGGAAGGCATTTCCAAGGCAGGGTTGTACAGAAATAGGTGCCCTAGACTGATAATACAACCTACTCATAAGTTACATACTGGCTTAGCTGTGAAGCAAAGTAGACTTCATGCTGCTCTTGACCATTCTGTCACTGTAAGTATTCATGTATTTAAAATCAAGCACACACAAGCATTTTGCTGAACTGGAGCTTTACAGCAACTTAGGATCAAAGTTTGAGTGTCATGAAAGCACATGGCTTCTCTTCCAGAGGGCAGTAGCTTAAAATACTTGCAGTTTAATGCTAAGAAAATTTAATGGAATCCTGCAAGGGAAAATTGATCCCCTCAGCCCACAGAAAATGTAAGGTTCGACTGCTGCCTTGTCCTTCACATGTCTCCAAACTCCCTCCATTCCTTTCTTTGTAAGCTTTACTGTGGTGGTCAGGATGACACAGGCAAGACAGTGAGACACTTTACTCATAACAAATCCGTCCAGAAGGATTCCCTCTCCTTGTGGATGAAACATGAGAAGCTGTTGTCCTTCATTACTGTTTCCTAGCCTGATGCTACGGAGCTGGGTGTTCAGAATTTGGTGCTCAAAGCACCAGCCAGTGCCCTGTCATTGCAAGGCCCAGGCAGAAGAACTTGATAGTCTCCTGCCCAGTGTGCCGGGGGAAACTCCCTTGTGAAGGCAACCTGCAGGAAAGACAGCTTTTTCCCTGTTCAGACACATCCTTCAAACTTTGATTGCCAGACTGTTTCAAGCAATATGGCACGACAAGTGATCCTGATTAAACATCTCCGGAAGCCAAAATCTCATAAATCATTAGATGACCTGTTACTGCCTTACGCTCATCCTTTCCAGGTGGCACACAAAAATCAACAAGTCATACTTCACGATTTAATGATACTGCTCACTCCATCAGGCCTAGCTGGCTAAAATGAAAAGAGAGAGAGAGATAGGCTGAAAGAGGCAAGAAGGAAGTAAAACAAAACTCAAATTTTTTATCTCATTAGGAAGTCATATAATGTTAAAGTAGGCAGCATCTGAAAGAATACATTTATAATGATCCCATCTACGTGAATACCATCTTTCCTTCAGGATACTGTCAGCCAGTTCTCTGGTATTCAACCCTACATTTACATATAGATTGAACCTTTCTAGACAGCAATTTTACGCATTTTGTCTTAATATTTTTCTCATTAACATTGCACATAGATTAGGCTTCTTGAGAAGGAAGAGACATACCTGGATATCATTGGCACAATTTCTAGAGTCCATGTTTACTTTTGAAGAAAAATATGTAATAAAAGACTAATAAACACAAGGCTGGTCACAAGTGAATTTTCAAGAATCAGGTAAAAAAAATACAGAAATTGCTCTGTTGCTCTTAAAACAAACACTTCCTTAATTACCTCCTCTGGTGAGAAGTAACAATAGAAGAAAAACAACTGCAAAATTGCCTGTAAAACAAACTTCTCTCACAGGGCTTAGTACTTCAGCGGGGATCATTAGTCCTAATCAATCAGAGCATTTAATCATATGCTTAAGTTTAGGCTTACAGATAAGCATATGTATAGTCAGATAAGACTAGGTATTGTGCTGAACTGGGGCCGAAGTACTCAGCATCCAGCAGGATTACCCTGCACTGCTGAAATCTAAATTTTCTTCATGTCTTATTTGCAGACTGGGTGTAGGATTCAAATTAGAGGAAGGATTAAGGAAAAAAAAAGTCCTCATGATAGCAGGGCCAGGCTAAGCAAACATTTCATATACACACCAGGAGAAAGATGAAAGGAAAGCAGCTGCCCTTCCACGGTCAGAAATTCTTATCTGTTGACCGAGCCTTTGTTAGTTTGAGAAAGCACAAGTGGTCTGCATTGGCGGAAGGTTCAAAGCAATTTTTTTTAATAGATAATGCAATCAAAAGTCTGCCTGTCGAAATATTTAGAGGAACAAGATATCGCTTTAACCCCTCTACACCTGAGACCTTTGTCAAAGACTTTAAGAAGTGCCTTACACTTGTTTATGTTTTTTATCTTTAATAGGCTTCTGCATTTTCAAAGATTAATGTCTTGTGAGCTCCTTTGAGCAAAAGATATATTCTGTAACTTTTAGCCAGTACTTCTCTATTGCCTTCTTCAAAGGAGTTGTATATGAAGGTATGCTACCAAATTAAAAATCAACATGCGAACCACAAGTCAGCTGTGGTTGTTGTTGAGGAACATGTGGTTCTGGTCTGCCTGTAGCTGGTGCACATTCAAAAAAAAAAATTAATTAACCCAGGCAACTTACTAGAGATAAGGTAAGATGTTCAACACCTTAAAATGGCAATTTGAGAATGGAAAACAGTGTGTTTCTGTTCTGTCTGGTATAATTATCTCAATATTTACATCTTAGAAAGAATGGTGAAGTAAACAGGAACTCCATAGAAGAATTTCCCTATACAAATTTTAACATTTTGGCAAGAGTGGATGATTTCTGAGATTAAATCATGCAGAACAGAATCTTGCAAGTTCCCAGGATAAAAACCAATAAAATGGAATTAATATCTTCTATATAGACTTATGGCAGGGGAATTTGGGTACAGGAGAATAGTCAACTGCCATGTCTTTAGTCTTATATTTACAGTACTGGAAAGGTTCCAGAAAAAATAAATTCAGTTCCTGGGTTGCCACTTCATCTCCCTACTTACAAGCAGGGGCAGTGCTGCATGCCTTTCTCGAGAAGTTGCTCAAATAACAAAGAGCAGTAAATGTCATTATTCTACTCCAGCTCTACTACTGCCTTTCATTCATTAACTGCTCCTGTTATTGACTCTCATCCTACTTTTTTTTTCCTTTTATCCAAACATACTCCAAATACACCGGTTACACTATAGATGCTACTTTCTGACAGGCAATGCTTTGGTTTTTGTTTCTAATTAATCACTACACAGGTGTATTTGTTGTCACTGATCCACTCAATACATTCAACATACCTGCCCAAGTTTTCTAAGCTATTTGCAGCAAAAGTAACTAATCTTTTTCCATAGCTTATAATCTTTTAGAAGGAAGTGATGTCATACCAGTTATCCTTCTGCCTTTTGTAATGTCCTTGCTGGCTCAAAATATATAGCTTCTCAGTGCTTTATATCTTCACTTCTGAAGCCAAAATTTGCTCTGCTACAAGCAAGTATAGCTCCCCTGAATCCATTTATGCCAAGACTGAGTTTAGCCCCTATGCCAATAAAATTTCCATTTGTATTAAAATTGTCTACTGCTTTGGAAAGACATGTGAGTTGGAATTACTTAGATTTCTGAGGGTATTTCTTCTCTGATTGGGCCCTCAGGCCAGATTCATCCAGACACCAGTAGAGTCAGGATCAAGCTGTTTGTGCATTTACTATCTATGGCTGTGGACTTAGCCAGAAGTACTTGAAAAGCTTCTTAGCTGCTGGAGAATGGCTGAGGCTATTTTCAGGCAACTGGTGTGGCCACATTAGTGCACAGAACAAGTCAGAGGGTGCCCTGGCACCAAGAGCATTTCTCCCTGAGGCTCCTGGGCAGTGTCACCTCGCTGATGGCCCTTATCCAATGGCTATGCTTCCCTCAGAAGCCAGGCAGAGCCGGGCTGACCGTCCCCCTGACATCAGAGGATGACAAAAAAAACCCCAAGGAAAAATATTTAACTATTTCATCAATTTTAGTAGCCTGCTCAGTGCTAGGGATGGTTCATTTATTTAGAATTTGGGGAAGAGCTGACAACTTTCTAAAGGCTTCCTCAGGCGTCTCTCAGTCTTGTCCCAGTATTACCCAGACTGACCCAAGACAGAACCAGTCTGGAGGTAAGTCCTTTTAAATGAAACCTGCTTTCTTGAAGGCAGATTAGTTCCCACCAGAACATGCAGATGTGTCTCCGTGCTTCACCAAAACCACTATTCTTTCATCTCCCTGCAAGGAGTCATCGTGGTGGGAGGATTAATGTCAGTTACTCCCAGACAGAATTTTTAGTTTTAGTCATTTTATTGAAAACTAAGAAGCTTCCTGCTGTCCCCTGCAGCCCACTGTGGGAGTACTTTTAATCACCATGTTTACTTTTTTATAAGCTGGAGCTGGATCCTGCAGCAGCAAACAGGCCAGAGCAGCAATGCTGCTGGTGGCGTTGCTGTGAAGCACAAGCTGGAATTGTGGGGGATAAAAGAGGTAGAGAAGGAATAGGAAGTTGAAGTTTATAATCCAGCAGCGACCACAGGGAAAAGTGTGACAGATTTATAGACTTGATGAAAAAGAGACTATGAAACAGTAACAGAAATACAACAAAATAAACAGGTATGTAGGATTTTTTCTTTTAGATGGGTTTAACAAAATGCTTAGACTAACATGATTCTTTTGTTAAACTAGATAATATTTTTGAGAAACAGCATTACAAAAGGTTAAACATAGAACAGATGTAAGTTATAAAATACAAGCTGATCAAAGCTCAGATTTTGAGACAGATATGTTAGCAAATGATGATAAATCAGTCCCACTAGAATTGTAAGAAACAGACAAATGTAACTCTGCAAGAGTGAAAGTCAAGAGTTGAAAATAGAAAAGAGAAAAAAAAGAGTGGAAACAAATGTTTAAGTTAATTCTAGACAACTTGTACAGAACATCAACTGACTATATTCTGTTAAAAGGAAATAACATCTACTGATATGCACCCAATTTGATTTCAAAATAGGACTCAAATGCTTTAAACTCTGAATATTGGCTTAATGTATACAATATTCTATTCATTTCCTTCTTAATAGCTGTTCTTCTCAAAAGTTTTCAAATTTCAAGAAGACCTGTACTGATCAAATTTCAAGAAGACCTGTACTGATCAAAGCTATAAAAGAGATAGAAAATGTTATAAAAGAGGTATGCTCTAGAAAGCTGAAGGCATCTTTAGTTACCTTGCCTATATACTTATTTAAAAAAAAAAAAGAAAAAGTTATTAACACATCTAAGTTAGACAAAATGTATAGACATACAGACATTTGAATGAGAGCTGAAGTTTCAATTTCTTTTCCTTTTGTAGGTAAATAAATAAAGCACAGTGAGAAGCACACTATTTACCAAGACCTAAGTGAAACAGAAAACATTTGAAAGACCAAGAAAAAGGAGGTAATTGTTAGGACTGTCAGCAGGGGACCGCTGTGATAATTTGATCTGAACTCTGCTAACAAATCACTGCACCATTCTTTCTACTTTAGTATCTGTTTATGCTTCTACAAATTGAAACCCCACTGGCAATGCTCTGAAGAACAGAGCTCAGCACAATAACACATCAGCCTGGCGATTAGTTCAAGGTGGGGAAGGATTAGTTGACCATCCCAAACCTACAGTCCTCCTCAATATTTTGTCTTTCCCTGCTGAGGTAAAAGGGTGCAGACATATGTAAGTAATAAACTAACAGGCTTCCATCCACTTGAGGTTGAGTGGAAGGAATGCAGAACAAAACTATAAAAAAAAAAATAGACAAAGGGGTAGTGAAGACTTGGGGGAACTCAATACCACATCTGCTAAGCTATGCTGGGATGTAGCACCAGGATGCCCATAAGTTTTTTAAAGATATAACTATGCCTTTTTGTGATCTTGCAGCACACTGTTATGGCCTGAGCATGCCAATATTTAGACCTGACACAAGATCAAAAGACTGATAAATGAGAGGAAAGGGGATGTTTGACCCACTAAACCATATTCTAAAAGAATTCAAGGCTTTTTAAAGCAATAAAAAAAGTAATACATTACTGCACCTTGAATACATTGTGACATTCTTTTCTAAGAAAAACCTAATATCTAGGTTCATTAAGTACTTTTATGCACATATATATGCACAGACATAACAAGCTTCTGAAAACTAAATTTCTGATGAAAGTTATATTAAAATCATTTGGAAATTAACTTAATTTGGGGTGTAGTTATTTATGGGTCCAATTTATTACTAGTGAAAGCATAACAAGCAGCAAAAATGAGGGAAATCTAGCATGGAATTTGAAGCTAAATAAACAAAAAGAGGTTGGCTTTTCTATTTTAGCTAGCCTGTGATATGCACTAAACTTCTGCCGCTGCTGAACTCAACATGAATTTTGTGATCTAAACAAAACCAGTATGAGTTTTGCTCATTTATTTCACCAGAGTCAGGATGCCAGAAGTACCACCAGTCTTGTCATATAAAATTTCCAGAAAAGGGTTTTGAACTTTAACACACATCTATAGGCTGCAAGCAGCAATAACCATTATTATACATCCAAACCCCATAGTTTTGAAATTTCTATTTAATGAAGAATGTGCCAATAACAAATGCTACGCCTTCAAAAACTTTCTGGAATATTCTCCTCAGTGTCATGTTAGGCATTAGTATTTCCTATTTTTAAAGGAACAGATGCAGCCTAACCCCTAAGAATTGAGCTGTGCTATGATCTACTATGAATACAGGATGAGGAGCCTTCGGGTTCTGAATGGTGTGCAGGGAACCATGCAGTGCCATCAGTGATATCAGAGTCACCCTGCCTGAGTGACAGCCCTCTGCAGATTTCCCAGTATGCAAGAAACCACACCTGTTCTGTTGACAGTCCCTCTGTCTCTCTTCCTCATGCCACTGAGCAGTGTGAAAGGGGAGCGTAGAGTGGAAGTGGTTTTCTTGTGCCCAGCCCCTCTCAATGACTTTGAGAGAGTGTGTACTCTCCAGAGGAGGAATTTAGTATCAGCAGTTCCTGTGCTAATCTCTTCTAAGAGCTTTTGGTGCTCAGCACTTTTGGAAATCAAGTTAATAACTATTAATGACTTAGAAGGATGAGAACTGAGTCTTCATGGTACTCCTTATTCAGGCATTTCTTACATCAAATTTGAGTGGAAATTCAGCTTTGTTAAGAGAGAGGATTGCTGAAAAAGATCCAACATCAAAAAAACCTGAGCAACGCAATTAAATTAAATTTGGATGAAAAAGTGATGAGATGTTCTGATTCTCCTGAGGATTCAGAAACAGTCTCCTCACAAATAAGAGTTGTATAAATGTATTAGTAGTGAGGAGAAGCCTATAAAAAGGTAAAATTATACTTGAGGAGGCTGAGAAGCTATTTACCTCTGAAGTCCATATGTAAGGAAGAGGTTTCCAGTGTCCTTAGCTTTCAAAACTCATTAATTGCATTGACTAGAATCAGGGTATTGGCACTTTTTAAAATTAAGTAGTTCAGTTCAGAGTTATTGTATTGCAGAACTCACCTCAAGATGACCACCTGCTTATTTCCTCAGCTTCCAGGCCACTGCAGCTTCTCTGCTACCGATGCCCAGGTTTGTCTGGTTTAGAAGGCAGAGTGAGTGTGTTTATGTAATCACAAGGCTATGCCCATCAGCCTGTAAATCACTGTGGAAGAAATACATTAGCAGTATGTGACACTCCATGTCTGCCTACAACCAGGGGAATTCCCCACTGTGGAATGTTCTTTTCCATCTTGAGCTGCTCTCCTTCCTGGCTCAGTCCCACGTGCCAGCCAGGATGGATGCTGCAGCACAGGCAGGTAGCTGGTGATGTCTGGGAGCAGTGAAGGCAGGCAGGCATGTCAAAAGACACACTCAGAATCAATTTTTAGAAGTAGGTAAAAATAGTGGTTTTTTATTCTCTACAAAAAAGAGCAGACAGGAGAGAAGCCTCTTTGTAGACAGATCTGGGTAAATTTGCATCTTGTCAGATGCACAAAACAATTAGTTGAAAAAGCGCAGAGAACACCTACAGATTGTAGGCAATGTTATTTCTACATCTGCAGAACAAAGATCAAAGCAGTCAATAATAAACTGCAGAAGACCTGAGGAATTACTTTGCAACGATTCAACTTTTTCCATCAAACCATCCCCAAAACTATCAATAAATGTTAGGAGTCACCTGCTTATATCAAAGGAGCAGGGCTGAGCACTGAAGCCAGTATTCTACCACAATTACAAATATATCAGCTGTCAGAGTAAGTGAATCTCTAGTACAAACATAGCAGTACCTATATAAAGCTTTGTATTTTAACAAACATGAAAAGGAAATCACTGCCAGAAATGTTAATACAAGTGAATTCTGAGCAAACAGGTTATTTACTGTATTAGTAGCAGAAACCTTTCTATCAAATAAGTGTATGACATAGTTAGAGACACTCTTTCTTCCTTGGGGAAATTTGATTTTGCCTTTTTTTAAGGGGACAGAGCAGATTTTATTGTTCTTAGTTTTAAAACTCTGATATCTGTTTTTTCTTGCTGCCAGATTTTAAACTCTTGGTTTTAACAGTTTTTTTTTCATTAAGAGCATTGAGGTTTCCACAGTAAAAAAAAATAATCTTATTGATTACTGGCTTTTTAATGGTAAAAATGCATATCTGAAAGTGATAAGATGCAGGAAATAGAGGGACAGAACTGCTGTGGTGAGTTTTCTGCAATAAGAAAACAAAGCAGCCAAATTCTGATGATGTCCATTGTCCTCACCGTCTGGAGTACACCAACATGATGGACAGACTGCTCACCCCAGCCACCTTTGGGGACAGATGGCTTCGTTCTGGACCCAGCAGAATGTCCATAAAATTAACATTGACTACGTGCTCCTTGGTAAACAAATGCAGTTTGATTGATGAAGGAAAACTGCAAGGAAACCTACAAAATACTCTTTCAAAGTCAGAAAAGCCTCTCTGCATTTTCAGCTTCCAACCCACCAGTACAGAGCAGCCAAATGATTTAATAAATGTATTTTAATGCAATCTTAAGTGACGTGGTTACATTAAAATCCAGTTATTGCACAACAGAGTTGTTGTGTTCCAAGGGAATATAGTACAGATTTTAACTGATGTGAAAACACACACATTTTGTTTAATAGCCTCTTAATCCTGCCAATTTTACTAATAAGATTACTGTCTAAAAGGCAGCTAAATAAACTGTGCTGTTGACACTTTAAACAAAACAAAAAACACTCCCACCTACCCCCCTGAAAAGCACAATTTCTCCTGAAACATTCTTTTCCTCTTTTTGGCTCCAATCGAGCAATGGGACTACTTATGTGCTTAAAGTTAATCAAGTGCTTAAGTGCTTTGCTGGACTGAAGCCTGCAATAACATAAATCTGAGTGGAAAAATTATCATTATTCATGAGAAACTTGCAACAAAATGAAAATAATTATACAACTGAAGTTGTTTGTAGAGATACTTAAGTACTGCATGATGATGTAAAATATGTCTGCATTTTGAGCATCCCAGTTTTGCCATTTTATTTCTGTAGAACACATGCTTCTCACTGTCTTGGCTGCCCACATTTGAACTTTCAGCTATAATCTTAGAGAGGGAAGTGAACCCTTCTGCCAGCTCTGTATTCTGATAGGTATCAAAATTTAACTGGACAGACACCAAATATTACTGGGCTAAAGGATGGGTCTGTGGGAAAATGATTTGCAACAGTAGGTTTTCACTAGAGTGAGTAGCATTGAAATGGTAGAAGAAAATTATGAAAGAAAGTGAAATGGGAAATTAAAATATCAAAGTAAGGGGGAAATAGGATTTAATGGAGCATTTTTTACATTTCATCTTTTGGGTATTATCTGAAAATATTTGGACTTCCTTCCCCCCATCAGCCAGGCCTCCTCTTGAGCCTTAATTTTCATTTAGTTTTTATCTCTGTCACACAGTCTGCCTTTATAGAGTCTCCTTGCTCCTGCTCTAAGAACATTCAGGCTAATTTCCTTTTCCCTTAGCCATTTATCTTTCCTACACCCATTCAAGTCTATGGATGCATGCATCTGAAGGAGAAAAAAAAGCTGACTGTATATGTCATAAATATGACCAGGAATCAAAAATAGCTTGGGGATTAAAATCCATCAAAACTGCACTGTCCAAAGCAAAGCATCCTGGCTGTCTAGACAAGTAAATGAAAAAGAAGAGCTACATTCTGCAGGAGTGTTTTTCCCAAACTCTTTGTCATTGTATAAAATTCCGTCTCTTTCATGAAAGCTCCACCTTCAACAGAACATTCCCCAAGACTTTAGGCAGCATGTGAGCAGGGAGGGGAGCCAGTACAGGGACCCTTCAGACTTTGGTGAGTCTGAAAGGCATGTCCCAGTCCATGTGAGCACTTGACCCTCATGAGTCTGTCAAATCCAGTGTTCCCCAAATTCACACAGTGCCGTGTCAGTGCATGCACAACAGCCATCTTGGCAGCCCTTCCAGCTGGGCTGCTGGATGCTCAGAAAAGTCAGCAGATTTTTCTGCCAAAATGTGTCAGCTTTGGAAAGCAATGTGAAAGCAAAAATCCACATGGGTTATTCCAGCCTGGAGGAAGGCTAGCAACCGCCTCACAGACCTTTCTGAGGAACTCGAACTTTTGTGAACCTTCCTAATACAGGGACTGCTTCTCTATCAGTGCCCCTTCCTGTGGGGCACATCTCCAGCTAAACAAGACACAAGAGCTTTTCCTCTCCTGCTGCTGTCCCTCACTCCCCTGTGAGGAGATAAGACAACTGGCATGCAAGGCAGCTCTGCCATCATCAACAGCTTCTGGCCATCAGAGTCTCCTTGACGTGGGGAATGCTCCCGTCCAGACCTCTGCTGGCTTTGCAAAATAAGCGTGGTGGACTGGAAAATCTGGTCATGTGTATTGATTTCTGGATTCTATTACAAATGCACTCGCTGTGCGTTGTTCTGGGGCCCTGGCTTTTCTCCAGCTTGGAACTGTCAAGATTAGCTATGGAGTATTTTCATTCAACTTTCTAAGCTTGTAACTTTGTTGAAATCATCTTTTGCGTGTATGCGTGTGAGAGAAATGGATTTTCAAGGAGATCTATGAAAAATGATGGTACCCTCAGTGTTAATGCAACTGAAGTTTTCAATGATAGAGAACCATTCGGGTAGAATGAACAAAAATATCTTTTTTTTTGACACCCACAACTTGACTCTGGCATCATAAATCAGACCAAATAGCTTTGCTTTAAAAAATGGAAGGAACTTTGAGAATAAGAGTTAAATACTGAAGTAAATTTCATATAATTACCTGTACCCTAAATGAAATTCTCTGATTTTCAAGTAGAGGCTTCTTTATTAGGGCCAGAAATACAACAGATATGGATCTTAGGGTGGATTAAGAATTATTTATCTAATATCAATAGATACCAACTCAAAAAAGCGTGAGGGATCAAAAGTAACTATAAACCATGGAACAGGAAAAGAGGCTGAAGGGGACATCCCATGCTGAACAGAGCTGAGCTGAGCTGAGCCAAAGACAGACAGGACCTACACAAAAGTGTCAGTAGAAGCTGAGGGTGAAAGTGTAGTGGCTGAAAAAAAAAACCCTAATTGTTCCTCAGTCCATGGTGAACATGCAAACCTGCAAACCCTTTCCTGGACATGATATTTCCTTCTACGTCTTCTTCGGCAGCACAGCTGTTTTAAGTTCTTCTCTTCATTTGCCTGCTCACCCTCACACATCCTCTGCAGCACTGCTTTCTCAGTTGTGTTGGTCTGAGTGTGCTGTGCAAGATCATGGATGTGATCTGGACTTAAATGAAAAAAACCCTTTCACCGTCTCCAAAACAGATACTCAGGAGAAAGCAACAGGTGAGAAAAACCCAGAATGTCAAATTTTGTACTTTGAAAATTGTAAAACACCCCAAAAAGGTTTGATTTGTTAGGAAGTGCTTTAAATTAGCAGACAGAATTAATTTATGTTTGGCAGCATTAACTAATTACTGTCTGCAGACTGGCTGCACAGATGCAGCTCCTGCTAAAACCAGCACCACAAAGCATGTTAAGCAAGCAACAGCATAATAGAAAGCACAGCTCCATGGAAAATGTACACTGACAAACTTTCAGTGCTTTTAATTGTGCACTTTTTAATTGGTATTATTCCTAACAAGAAAAAAAGGCTATTCTCAGGAGGCTCCAGAATTATATTTGCCTGAAAGCTTATTCTTTAAATAAAAATGGCTGTTCATAGAAAGTCTATTAGTTTCTTCCTTCATCCCACTGAAATACGTTCTGTCCCTTGGGAAATAAATTTTAATTTACTGTAATTTTTCTTGAGGTTTTTCACTTAGTATGTCAATGTACACTTCTCCCTCCTCCCTTTCTTTTTTTTTTTTCTTTGTGTAAAGACCAAGCTTTTTAAAAATAGAATTAAATCTGAACAAATGAAAAAGAAATGAGTCAAAAAATCTCAAAAATAGCTGAAAAATTTATGGAGCATTCTTTACAACACTCTTAATTTGTCTGTGTGTGTGTCTCCATTTTCTAAACAGCAACAAGGACAAGAAAGCCTTCTAGTAAATAACATAAATTAAACACCCCTGTTAATATTGTCTGCTGACCTCAGAAAGGCTAAAGTGAGAGTAGAGTCCACATTTCTTTTACTGCCAAGCTTGTGCATTGATTCACTTGATAAAAAATTAGTCATTTCAAATGGACTGAGGTTCTATGGAGAACATATCCAGCATGGCTTGGCACCTCCAGTTACACTTCTGGGTCTGCAAGAATGAATGACTGAAGGAAGGAGTTAATGAATGAAGGCAGCCTTGGTATTTAGGACCGCTGAGCATGCACAAAGTGGAAATGCAGAGAAAGCAGGCAGCAAACTGTGAATGTGTGAATGGAGAGGTTCTGTCTAGTGATCAATATATCATGGCACAAGAACCAAAGGGCTGTTAAAATGCGAGTGGTGATAATCTGGACAAGAACTGATGCAGAGATGGCTCAGGATAAGCCATAACCAGAGCTCACTAATGGATAGTAACTATTTTTTAACACCCACAAAAGAGAAAAATCATGGTTCATTGCTCTAACTGAGCAGGGCTGGGCACCGTTCTAAAGAAAAGGGCAAATGTAGTCAATACTGACAATTTAAGAGAAAATGCAAAGATTAATTGGGTGGAGGTTACAAAATTCTGTGGAAGAACTGCTTCCTTGAAACCAATCTGTCCCAGCTTGGAGCAGGTTGAAGCCTCCCAAGATCAAGTCAAGCTGTGTAAGAGCAGGAAGCCCAAAACAGAAACACCTATGTCAAGCCAGCACTGGGGAGAGCTTTGATGTATGTGCAGCACAGGGCCAAATATGCCCTGCAGTGTTTATTTCCTCCCATTCCAGTCATCATATGGCTGGAGAGTTTCAATACTGAGGTGATGTTCTCCACATCCATCATTAATGTATTCTTTGCTCACCTTACAAAGCCTGTACCAATTTTCGTCCTCACCAGTTCCACTCCATGCTTCTCAGGGGACAACATATCATGCTTTACTGAATTACAAAGAGATTAGATCCAATATGTTTCCTTTGTGAACAAAAGGAAATAGAAAAAACAGTTGCCTCACAAAAAAACCCAACCAAACAAACAAAAAAAATCAGGATAATTTGGCTTGCTCTACCATGGGTAAACTCACACTTCCTAGTTTGCATTTAATTCAATGCCTTCAACCATGTTTTCTTTACAATTTTTTTTTAAACTGGTTTACTACTGAGATCTGACTCAAAACCCTGCAGTTCCTCAAATCCCTTCTACTCCTCTCCTATGTTTTTAAATACTGATGCTGTATGTCTTATTCTGGATTTACAGTAGTCCTCTCTCCACACACTATAATTAACAAACCTGTGTTACTAGATCGCCTGTTTGATTTGCCAGTTCATTATGTGTTTTGGCATGGGACTTCTCTGGCATGCTTAATTTGATGATATTCAGCCTTCAAATCTTCCTTTTCAGATTCTGTCACTTCTGCAACTACATTGTTAGCCAATCTTCCTTTATCTTCCTTTATTCCATTTTTAACATGCTCATTCCCCAAAATAAAGTCTGGTCAGGTAACAACTTAATGGTGCTCTTAATATAGTCTGGAGAATGACACAATATATCCACCCCATCTTTATCATTAAGACCATGGTGATGCACATTTTTCATTACAAATATATATTTGGTAATAACAATATTAACCTCCTCCCTAGAATTAGCCATGAAGTATTGAATAGCAATTTGCTAGCAAAAAAAAAAAATCTCTCTTACTAAGTTCTATTTATTTTTCTCCTATCCTGTGCCTGTACATGGTAGGAAACAGGAGTTAGAACCAGGACTAGCAGCAACCATCAGTTGCTTTAGCGCATGTCATGTACTTCCTGCTGTGTTTTATTAGACAAATATAAAATTAACAACAGAGCTATAATGATTCCCTAAACTGGTTCCAACACAAATTTCCAATTTGAGGTCAGATGTATTGCCTAATAAAGTTTTACAACAGCAGCCAAGTAGTGGTAGTTAGCTCCTCAGAAATACAACTCTTAATTCACCAGATTTAGTTTTAAGACTTGTTCATCACATAAAACAAAAATAAATATTATTATAGCTTTACTCAAAATGTTCAGACGATAACCTCCAGATAAGATGGCAGTGGGTTACTTTAACGGCAAACAACACAATTAAAGATACTTGATATATTTACATTTGTAGCAAATATCCACTATAACATTTTGATTACTTGACCTGATGCTTGTAAACTGTCATTCTAAAGCTACTTGGCAAGTACACACTGGTAATTCTATTGCTTACAGAGCATGAGACTTTAGATAACAGGCTGCTAGGGTCCTGCACTGGGAAACCATTTGTGTTCTTGATCAATGAAACTGGGGCAAATAAACACTTTTTTAGCGTATCAATAAATTAAAGCTGAAGGGGTAACATTCTAAAACCACAGCTAACAGCAGCATTTATTCCATAATAACAAAAAAGTTCATCTTCCACAATGGCTGCTTGACACATTTAGGAATTTTGTGTCAGTCCCTAAGACTTTATTGGAAACCAGCGACAAAATCAATTGGAAATTGTATCAAGCACACTAGAAATGGAAGCAAAATGTCCATGGATCTGTATTTAATCTATAGAAAAGATAGTGTAGCATTTAATCATGTCTGTAAATCATTGTTTGGACATGTCTATTTAAAGTTTGCAAATTTAAGTGAGCTGCCCATATTACGGCAAAAACCTATCCCAAAGGATGACTTGATCTAACCAGAAGCTTTGTACAACAAAATAAGGAAGATCCACCTCTTTTTCCCCCCAAACTTACTGAGCAAATTAAGTGAACTAGGACTTTGTTAAATAATACACATAAAGGCGGTGCTAAGGGAAGGTGCTGTATATACAGGATCAAAAATTTACTATTCTTAGTCATGCATAATTACTATTTCTCTGTACATTAACAGTAGGATTGTGTAAGAGCATCTCTACAGCAGGGTTTATGGCCAAAACTTCCTTGGGATAAATGTAGATGAGCTACAGTGAGAATTTTCAAAACTGCAAACGAAAACAAAGGCACAGGCCTTGGAGTAAAATTTATATGCACATATATTTATAAATATCTCTTTAGAGATGCAGTATTTATAAATATCGTTTTAGAAAAAAAAAAACCCAACTCCTTCAAATCTAACAACCCTTGAGACTTTTTTGCAGAAAAATCAGCTTAAACCATTCCGTGAATGCAGAGCATTATACTCTTATTTCTCAATCCATTCATTTTAAGTTGTCTCAGGTTTCAAGTATAACTACCAACCTAAATATGCATATTAACTGAGAAATGGTGAGTACACACCTTCAGATGCACCACAGTGAATAACTGAGCAGAATGGCTCCAAATGGATACTTTGCCAGGCAAGAAAAAAGAGCAAGATCACACACAAAAACTTGCATTGTAATATGTGTAAGCTGCAATTTCTGCTGGGCTATGTTTTTCAAAAAAGTCCTCAAAAGCCGTTTTCCACAATATGACAGCAAACATTGCTGGACCAGTACCACTGCTTTGCAGGGCAATCAAACAGGGGTAATATCTGAGACACAAGCCTGACCTACACTAGATATGCAAGCATTACGCGGGACCTCAGTATGGCACAATATTGTCTCTCTAGATCTTCAGAGTCTATAAAAATCTCATCACAAATAATTAACAAAGCCAGAGCCGACATTTCAATAGCTTTCAGTATACTGAAGGTGTCCAGCAACAAAGAATCACATGCTTAGTTTCAAGCAGAAACTATTTATTTAATGATTTTGTGTCTCTTTGGCTTTTTGCTATGTTTTTCTAACTACTGAGTCTTATACAATGAGGAGATAAGATGAGGTTGCGCTGTTACAATTTAGCTTTCTTTTCCTCCTTCCTCCTGTGCCCCTTCTCCTCACTTAGAAACTCTTTGGGGTTTCATTATTTGACTTTCCCCTCAGGCGTGGGGATAACACCACTGGAGCCATTTTGCAGGCAGCAGGATTCTATAAATGAGGCACTTATTTAAACAGCTTCACACAGAGTCGATGTCAAAGTTCTTGGCTATTTACAGGTGACATCACAAGAGATGGCTTCTGAAGCACAGCCAAAACAAGTACCATGCACAGATTAATTTTTCTTGTCCAACATTCATCAGAAAACAGTCATTCCAGCCTTGCTTCACTTCACAAAACTCTTCCTTCAAGCAAATATATGACAGAGCTGCACAGCAATTTTTTTTTTCCTGCCTGTTGAACAGAGTAGAATTTGGTTACTGCTGAGCAAGAATAGAGCAGATTTCTGGGTACAATTCTCTCTCCCATCACATTTTAACATCCTTGGTGAGAGCCTACAGCAAACAAAAACCTCCACACACAAACCAAAAATGTGAGGTCTGGTATCAGCTCTTGATGAACATGGCTAAGTAATCACCATTTAATTAATCAGAATCTGATAATGCCACCTATAATAATAAATTAGGATGTGAATAAATTAGTTCTTACTTTACATTTCTTGGAATCCATCTGAAATAAAACAAAGATTCAGGAATAAGACCACAGATACTTTTTTTTGAAAATTATAACAGTGGATGAAATATATACGATCTATAAGTGGGAAATGCAAAACAAAACTGTATTTTCCAAAGTCAAGTAATTTCATGAGAGCTCAGCTTTCCAAACTGAGGGTGGGAAGGGGCTGGTGAAGGTAGCTCCATTATCCCAGCAGAGCTGCTCCCGTGAGGGGAGCAACTGCAGCAGCACCATTTGCAGGACCCTAAGTTTTGAAATTTAATGTGCTGACTTAAACAATATACACACATGTTTTGAAACATCTCTCCATTCCTCTGTTAGATATTAATTCTACACAGTAAATTTTACCATTTATTAGCATACATTTGGAGTTTATTTTCTCAATGTTTAATCACGCATAGTAGTCATTAGCATATATGAACACTCCTTTTCTAGAGCAGTTTGTGTAGAATTCTCATTTGAGTTAATTGCTATGTAAGATAGCTAAATTCTAATTAAAATTCAATGGCACATGTAATGATAAAATTTATCAATAGTGTCTTTCTCAGCAGTTACTTTTATTAAATTACTTAGTTTCATTGTTTGTTTCTTGAGATTGAGATTCTAAATTAGTCTGGTTTTAACCACTGAAACAATAATTTGACTAGGCTTTAACTGCAAGGTTTTTACTTCATATTTTAAGGGAGTAAGTGTCTTTCAAGTTTTGTATTGACTTGTTGTTGCTTTGCTATGTCTCTGAAGAACTTCACTAACCTCTCTCCGGGCACTGAAAACTAAAAAAGGAGCATATGATCGGTGCCCTTGAAGATAATGGCAAAACATCCCTTCCCATCACTGAGCTAGGGAGCCATGCAGGCCACAAGTATCTTGAGCAAAATATGATTAAAATGGATAAAATTTACTATCAGATAAAAAACCCAAACCTTTTTCACGAGAACACGGCTATTTTTCTGCACCCTCCCTAGTAATGTCAATTGCTGCAGTACCAGATATAATTTACTTTATTTAGTGAAAAACCTTCCCAGTACAGAGGTCAAGGCAGCAGCCCGGGCTCTTTCTTCAGCTCCCTTCAATGCTGCACTTCTCAAAGTGACCGCTGTGGATGTTTATATGTATTTGCATCAGCATCTGCAAGCTGAGGAAAATACTTCGCTCACGCAAAAGATTTTCCTTTGTGAGAAAATTTATCTATATTAGGCAAGTCTTGTGGCTTGAAAATACAAAAAAATTTCTTTGGATCGGTTTCATGTGGGTGGGGTGATATATGTGTAAAAAATACATGTATCAGGTTTTAATCTGAGCTGAAGCTTTGGCCCCTGCATGCAGGATACACTGCTGTAAACTAAATGCACTCTGAACAAAAGCAAAAGAACCTTGAGCAGCAAAAACTCCTTTCTGCTCCACCAAATGCAGAAGGCTGTTATTCTCAAACATAAAAATGACTAATCACCCTTTAATCAAGTTATGGTTAATAAAGTCATCCAATTTTTGCTTAATCATGTTAATATTCAGACATGTTAAACACTAAATCCCTTCAGGCATGCAAGCCTGTTTGCCAAGTTTCAGCCTACAACAAGGTGTAAATCTCTGAAAACAGCCCTTTGGAAATGCTGACAAACCTTTGGCTATTATAACAGAAGTTGGTGTCTCTGCAAAAAAAAGGAGAAGGCAGAGCTCAGTTTCTCTACAAATTTCTACCATAAGATTTGCAGAACATAATTCCAGTGCCCTAGATTTCCTCTGTGCAGAACCCTATTGTTATACAAGCCACAGAATATTACTGAAATAGACAAGAAGAAAAATTGTCTATACATAATTATTAGAAGATAATATTTATTAAAAAAATGTAGCTGTACTTCCACATAAAAGTCTAATTATAATAGACCAGATTCTCAGAGACATTTGTAATCAGGTTTATTCAGTTGGTTTTTTTTAAAGGTATTTTTTGACTTTTGAAGCAGAATGAAACAATAAATAATGCATTTTCCTCAGTGTTGGTGGGAAAACTCAGGCTATAATTAGCATAAAAAACTACATATTCTGATACTTGATGTTCAGTGATACCATTTCTGTCATGTCATACAGTATAAATATAAAGCTGGCAATCCTAATACCCCTAATAACTTTATTCTTATAAACAACCACTGTTGTTCCAATACAGCTTATCTTCAACAACTCTTTAAAGTCAGAGCCTCCATGTCTTCCATCAGCTTCATTCTAACTGAAACGTGCACTCTGTGCTGCAGCCTCTGAAAGCACCAGATTTCTGCCTGTTCCTAAAGAGCAGCACAGGAAAAACTGTGTCACTGTGGCCAGGAAGGCCCCTTTAAAGGGAAAGCCTGGGGAGATGCTGGGCAGGGGCTCCAACAGAGGACCTTTGTGCTGCCATGCAAATGGATCCTTGCAGCAGCCTCCAGACAATGCCCAGGGAGAAGGCAGGGAGAGCCAATCCATCTGTGGAGAGTTGGGGATCTCAGCCTTCCCGACATTCTTTCTCTCACACAAAACACTCCATGTTGACAGCTGTGAATTTTAAACAACTACTCTGTGTATGTTTTTCTAATTTTGTGTATTGAAATAGTTTCCTCGGCATCAGGGGCTCAAAGCAGAGTGCTTGGATTTTATAATTTAGAGATTTCATGCTTTTCAAGGAGTCACAACAACTCCTATTGAAAAACAAAGTGGAAATTAAGTGTCTAATGGAGAGAGCGTCAAATGGCAAGAAAAGTGATTACTTTAGAGGTGTTACAGAAAATAAAATTCACATTTACATAAATTATGATTACAGAGAGTCTCTGTAAGCTAAACTATGCATGTGATAAATATATTAAAAAAAAGTATGGAAACTTCGCTTGACTAAACATTCTGATTACTCAAAATCCACTCACAATTTGTAGGGCTCCTTTTAAAGTAAAACTGCAGTATTTTGAAGAAAATGTTTGCCTTCAGTCAATTATTCAAATAAAATATTTGGATACCAGCAATTTGTTCATATAATGAATGAAGTTTTTTACTAGGTCAAGAACTAACTTAAAACAGATGCCTGGGTAGAGCACATTTCTCTGCATATTGAAAAAAAAAAAAAAACAACTACCATCAGAAAGTCCCAATCACCAGTTAAAAGCCTCCCTGTAAAACAGAAAAACAAATGACTTTTCCTTTTCTAGTTAAAAAAAATAAGAAAAATAAAAGACTAGAAAATAGCATCCCATGAGTATCCCATGGTGATCCTGTCATGAACATGAATATATCTGCCAACTGGAAATATCACAGATAGGCTGTCATTAAACAATTCTGGCCAAAAATGGGGTTTGGATCTACTCCGTCAAACTCTGTCTAACCAGCAATGGTGGAGCTGTTTTCACCAGTGCTCTGGGAAGGGAGAAAGCAGGAAGAAAGCAGGGAACTGGAAGTCAGGATGAGTGGCTGCCATTCCTGGCTCTTTGAAACCTACAGAGGTTTCTTCCCTGGCTTCCTCTTCCTCAATTTCCAGTTTTAAAGTGGAGGAGGTCAGGAACCATCCTTCCTTATACAACGATTTGAAGAGTGAAATCAGTTTCAGACAACTCCAGTCTTTTCTGCAAAGCAGGGTGGTTCTCCTCTGACTGCTCCTGCAGATCCCTGCCATCCTCCCAAGTATCTACCCCTGCTGGGAGGGCACGCTGAGAAAGCCCTCAAAGTAGAAAGCAGCATGAAAATGCAGCAGCCAGGAAGACTCTGTCCTTCCCAGCAGTCAGATCACTCCTACACACCATCCTGGGGCTGGGCTCTGTGCCTTGCCACAGCCACATCCTATTTCTTTCTCCACCAAGTGTTGAAATTGGCTTCTGCTACAGCCCATCTTTGACTCTCAAGACCAACAACCAACAGGACTTGAGCTTGAACCTACTTGGACAATTCACTGCTCCTTGCTTGAGGCACTGACCCCCTGCCTTCACAAGGTGCCTTCAGATCACTCAAAAGTTCCTGTAGGAGGGCAATGCATCATTTCCATCACTCTACCACCAGTCTCCACACTGGTGAGATCCACTCCTTGTTGACATTTTCTCTCCCTACTATCTGCAGGAACCAAACAGCAACAGCAATGTGGTTTTGCTTAGGGGAGGACAGGAGGTGGGTTCTGTCTAGTCTGGAAATGTATTTTCCCTTCTTCCCAGTCATTTATTGTTCTTCTTTTGGCACAAGAAGAACATATTTTGGACATGAATTTCTCTGTGGGTGTTACATTGAAAATTAATCTTTCTCCAAGGCATATACGGTCTGGGACAGTTTTGAAATACGTATGAGGGGATGGAGATGGGAGGGAACGCACGGAAATGAGGCCACTTGGTGGGGCAGGCAGAGTTATCTGGCACGTTCCCACAGCCCTGCCTCACCTCAGCCGGTCTGGCTGGCCACAGCACACACCTCCCCACACCCCTGCTGGGCTCTCCAGGCCAAGGACGGGTTGCTGGCACGAGGCTGAGCCATACAAGTGCTGATCTACACAGCACGTCGCAACATGTACCCTTAGTCACTTGTCCCCTCCAAGGGAGTGCAGAGCCACCACCCTGCTATCCCAGGGTGAGGGACCTCTCACCAACACACGGCTCAAATGTCTACCACCGTTTCCCATGTGATTTCCCAGCAAAACATCCCATATGAGCACTGCCTACTCCGCTCCTTCCTCCTTTCAGAGTGACTTCACTCCCGTTTCTTCTTTTGGTGGTGTGGCATATTCCATTTGTATGGCAATACAACAAACAAAGTACAGCCAGGTCCCAGCCCCCTGTGCTGGCCACCATGGAAAGAAGAAAAAAAAGTAAAAAAAGTTGTAAAGCTTTGATACAAAAGGGTCAAAGAACCACAAAGAAATGTTAAAACTGTACATGTTCAGGTTTTTTCTTTTTTTCTTAAATAGAAAAGAATAAAAAGCAGAAATGTATCAATTTTCTATAAAACAAATTCTAATGAGTCATGATGAGGCATTAGAAAGTCCCTTGTACATACATATTTAGGCAGTCCTCTGGCTCAGAATTATGCTTTATGCAAACAAAAGGCTTCTCTCTACAGATTTACACAATAGGTTTACACTGAGCCATTACGATCTATCATGTAACTCAGTGCTTAATGACTCTTTAATTTAAGGATTATTGACACAAAAGATGTAACAGCTGCTTAAGAGTTACTACACAGCAGCAGTTTTCCAAAGAGATATCACTTCATCATTTTTATATTTTCTAAACTACCCAAAGATGCTTACATTCATGGCAGTGCCCTGAAAGAAAAAAAATTCAAGGGAAAATAAATTAGAATATACTTGACCTCAATGAACAAGGAAAAAAAAATAAATTTAATGTTCTCAGTTGAGAACAGATTTCTTCTTATTTATTTCTGACAATGTGAAAGCATTGAAAAACAAAACTAACTTTTTTTATCTGAAAATAAGCCTTCTAAGCTGACTCTTTATTTTCTGTTGAAGTCCAAGAATTATTTTTTTTAGTAAAGTTATAAGACCCTTGGAAAAAAGCCTTACACAAAGGCAGCACTGACAGAAGTTTAAGTACAAGGGGCAGTGGGTGTCACTGTAACCGCAAATGCTTGAAAATGGAAGAGTGTTTGTTAGGCTGTGTGCGTGTATACGTATATATATTTATAACCCCCTTAACAATGAATATTCCTGCTGCCAAGCATTTGGAGACAGAGTTGATTTCCTTTCAAGTAATTGATGTAGGCTTTCTTCAGGACCCCGTCCAGACAAGTTCTCCACCGTGGAGCAGGAAATCACACCGTCAAAGGAAAGCTGAGCGCTCCTTCCACACAGCCCGGGTCAGCCCCTCCAAAACACTAGATTTATACGACTGCTGCCAAAAAAACTTGCATTTCCATGCCCTCCTGTTGCTAAGATAAAGGATGTTTCCTACTGCCTCAGAATGCCGTCCTCATTTAAAACTCCAGCTATGTTCTGACAAAACACACTGCTGTCACCCCAAATTGAGCAAATGAGCCTACGTCCTACAGTATAAAGACCAAAAGAGTTATTGAATATCACCCGGGGAGCACAAAATGAAAAGGCTCCCATTTCTTCCTGACCTTTTTGGGGCATTTTTTTCCTGAAATCGGCCGAGCCCTTCAGCCTTCATTTCTCATGCTGTCTGTGGTAGCACAGGAAGGACAGCCTGGACTTTGCAGTTTCAAACAGATCAAGTTTTGTTAAATAACTTTTTCTTTTTTTTTTCTCCTTCTTCAAACCCAAAGCGGAAGGGAACACTGTGAAGAAAATGGAAACTGGCAAAGAGTTTTAACTTCAAATAGCCTTATAAGTCAGCGTTGATGTGCAAAACTAATTCTGTTTTTTTGGCATTCAAATATAACCCGACAGTCGCAGAAGGGAGGGGTGAGGGTGGGAGAAGCACAAGGCAGATTCCCTTTGCCAACTGCAAAATACAGAGATGTGTAGCACTACAACTTATGTTTATCAAATGAAATAAGGATTAGATTTATTGGCACCAAGTTTTGTAGGAGAGAGTACAAACTTAACCTGGCAAATTACAGAAAAGGGACCCGAGGACAAAAAGCAGTTCTCTACTGCTGCTGCCTCGGTGAAAGGCATTTTAATCATGGCAGAAGGGGATGTTTCCACAGAAGAGAATCCCAAGCTTCAGAAACATAGATATGCAAATAACTCCATTCATTAAAAAAAAGAAATACCACTGAATATAATGTATCTAAATATTTGTTCAGGGTTAAGTGATGTTGTCTAAACAAGCAGAAAGGCCCTTTTTTTATGTAGATTGGCTTCCCCTATTAGGAGTGCCAGCCACATACTTACTACTTGTTTATTTCTATGTTTTTCATTCCCTAGAACTCTCCTGCATTATTTTACAGATGCATGAGGTAAGCAAAATTCTGGCACTGGGTATTCGTGGGAACCATACTGTCATCTGTTCAGGCTTAAGCTGAGTAGCCCTTGCTACTGCTCACCACAAATGCACTGATGGGAATGTACACACTTCTGATCCCAAGGACGAGGCGTGAACCTGAACTGGGGGTGATCACTGTAGTGACACCCCACGTGGAAGAGAATGCACTTGATGGTCCTACAGTGCCTGCCTGTATGGCCCAGCCTGGCACCCCTGCCTTCCCCGTGGGCAGCACCTCTGCCTCCAGCAGCTGAAACTGTGCCTGTCCTGGTCTCTGTGGCTTTCACTGCTTGGTGCTCTTGGCCCAAAGCATCACCCAGAAGCAATCCACAGCTAAGAGTAAGAAATTTCTACTATGGGAAACAGCCACAAATGTGAGGAGTCAAACACTGCAGCAGCCTCTGGGCTGTGACACAGAGGTAACTGAGTGCCAAACGGGATCCTGAGTGCCCTGAACACTTCACACAGGAGATACATGGGGTCCCTCGGACAGAAGGGGAGATCTCCAACAGCTCGCTCAAAGGGAGGTGAGGGAGTGCCACCATGTTGGACAGGCATCTGCAGGAGAGGTACTGCACACTTATCCTGCTGGAGGGAAAGCAGCTGTATAAAATGTGCAGGGGCCAAAGAAAGATGAAGAGTTTGGGTGGTGGGCATTTGTGAACAACATCTAAATATAATATATATAATTTCCCTTGATCCTTTTAAAGCATATTTAAAGGAGGTCACTCAGAAACCAAACTTAAGTAGTCACCTCAGTACCTTAACAGGAAAAATGTACCCAAAAATTGATACATAGTCTCTTTTATCACAAACAGAATGAGAAGCATTTACATCCAGTCTTGCATCTAACCAAAATCTCAGTTTATTACTGACTAGAGTAAGTAAACTCTAGTAAAAGTTAACAAACATATATTTCTATTTAATGCCTGCCACTGTGTAGTACCATTATTCAACTGCTCCCTTCTAGGGAAAAGCCATTCATGAGTCTGTTCTGAAATGAATTTTTTCCAAACATGTTATTTGCATAAAGTTTTTTTCTCATTGGTTATTCACATCAAATCAAGACAGCCCATGATCACAGACACCTCTACCTGGCAAAGGACGGGCCCCTTTTGGTGGGGCCTTTCTCTCAACATGTCTTTGTTGGTGGTGAAATTAAATTTTCTGCTGAAATTTTCTACTGGAGCCCCAAGCAAATCCCCAGAAGGAAAATATTACATTTCAGCCTGCAGGGAGCCTTGCTGCTAACCATCAATAGCCGCAACAAAGAAACAGACAAAACAAAACATTTGTAAAGGAAAATACGACTTTGTACGCAGAAGCCATCCCTCAACTCCCCCCAGCTAAGAGCCCCAGGTCATCAGAGAAACTTCTATGGAGTTTCACACACACAATACTAATTTTCTTTTACCAGTCCTCTTCACCTTTACTTTCATAAACAGCTCTTCTCCTTTCTTCTGGGGAAGAATGCAGTCTACCATGCCCAGGTGGATTTAATAATGGAGGCCTGATACAGGGGGTCAAAGAATATGAATGGATTAAAAGATTAGGGAGAAGAGTATGAAGGCTTTCACCTTTCAGATTTCTGCTCTGAATTTGTCTGATGTCAGCAGCGAGCAAGGAATGTAACCATCAAGGAGCTGTGGTTGCATGGAAGTCTCTCCTTCAGCTTCTAGGAGTTATACTGAGGGATCATTAAAAAGAGCCTGAATATTTTAAAGATGTATACTGAGGCAGCCTCATTATCAAACTCCATATCTACCTTTCTGTTTCTTATATTCTTAATGCCTATAAACACACCAAGATGGATTTTCAGTTAAAAAAACTCTCCTCATACTTTTTACAATTAAATTCAATTTTTTAGGTATATTTTGCTTTCCTGTGACTTCAAATATCAAAGATACACATCCCTACACACAACTTTCAGTACACCTGACTGTCAATCAACCAGTTGTTCTTCATTTACCAAGTTAAACTTCATACAAGCAATAATCTGCAAGGGAAAAAAAATCTGACTCCAAGTGTTACTCCTGTAATAATGCTGAAATCCAACTTAACCACTCCATGATTTTGGTGAAATCATGTTAGAGTCGATCATTATGGTATTACCAATGGCTAAAAGTGACAGCTTATGCACATAAACTTCCTTCTGTCTCTTAGAACACAGCTCATTGCTTCGGCTCCAGAAATTATAGAAAAGTTATCTTATTTTTCCCAAGACAAGAAAAATACAACTGGCAAAGAGCTTGAGAAGTATATCAGCCACACATGCAGGGTCCTCTCTTGAAATGAAAGGTGTGAGCTCAGCAAGAAGGATGCTGTTTCTAGATGTTAGAAATTTTTCAGAGCTAAATGACATATTTGGTTCAGGATTTAGAACCAACCATGATTACATCCAAAGTGCCTTCAGTTAAGGAAAGCAAGTTGCACAACAGAACCAGCAGCTGTGACTGAGGCTGGTTTAATAATAAACTCAAAACTACTTAAAATGAACCTCATGTTTCCATGGTGATGAATACATATCTCCCTCCAGACTGTCTTGTGATGTAGAAAACATTCACCAGTAGTATTTTGGTGCAATCTTACTAATGGAAAATTCATTAGTATTGTTCAGGATGGTGATAACACTGACTTGGATTAATTTTAGACTGACCTCAGTGCATTGGCAGATGGAGATGAAAGCAGTACAGTGCCCAGTGGAAAAGTAAAATTAGTGAAGATACCTGCTTGTGACATATTTTTTAAAAAAGAAGATGACTGGTGGCTGCTAAAAGAGTTGTGCAGACCTATTGGTTTCCTTTACCTCTCTGATACCTACTAATAAATCCATTTTTGCTTTAGTAAGCTCCCTCACCAGTGAGATTTAAATCTTCTCAAACAGATACAAAATGTTATCATCTCCTTAGGTTAGCCTTGCTTAACAGCAGTGAGGCATGGCCAATTGCAGGCACCCTTAACATAACATATTTGACAGGTGTAGGATCGGGCACGTAGAATAGGAGAGGTCCCAAAGCTTGCCTTTACTCATGAGGCTGCTGTAAGGGTATGAACTACTAAACTCTGTCATCATCCCTTAACTTACAGAGCTCCTTAATACGATATGGTGTTCTATTCGGGGAAAAAAAAACTCCTTAAGAGTACATATTTGACTTTGATCCAGTGACATGTTTCTGAAGGAAGGCATCTGACAGGACAAAGATGTACAGTACTTCATTTAGCCTGTGTGCCACATGTGGCAGTTTGAGGATGGCTGTCACAGCCCCTTGGGCTGCCATCCAGGATCGCATGGCGTGGCAGAGCAGAGGGATTGCTGCTGGGCTTCGGCAGGAAAAGCCTGGGGAAGGGTTTCTCTGGGCTCTTTCCAACAAATTTATTTACATGTTCCATTCAGAAATTTAAAAATGAGACATTTTAACTTGCAATCAAAAAAAAAAAAGTAATAACTCTTCACATCATAGAAGTGACATTTATATTTTCATTCAAAAAGCCCATAAGCATGGATGTCATTTCAAGTACACAAACAGATGTTAATCAGCCTGCTCAAGGACTTAAAGCTACATATATGCAAAACCACTCTGCTAGGAAAAAACCTGCAGATAGGTACTACAGACACATATAGCTTCTTTCAGTCAATAGCACCAGAAATCCTGGCAACTGCAGGATCTGCAGTTTTTAAAACATGATCTCTTCCCAAATATGAATTTTGGGGATGTTTTAATCAGAAACAACTACAGAGTTTCTGAAAAAAAAAGTAACCAGAAATAAAACACGGTGCTTTTGGTGCACAATTGGCCTGGTAAACATGCACAAGTCAAAATGCTAACTAGCTATGAGTAGGTAGCTGGTATTTGTTGTGAATACAATCTAAATTGAGAGATTCTCTGGTGATTTTCTTGAAAACCTGATTTAGATTTAACTTCTCTCTGTGTAGTCAGACAGTGCTTTGCAGGTTTCATATTCCTTTTTTTTTTTTTTATTTGCTAAATCTGAAAGCCATTGAGCAGAACAGCACTGTTATGATATGTTTCTAATTTAAAAAGGAGCAAAGCCATACAGGAGGGAAAGGAAAGGCTCCCCTCAGGAAAGGGGGAGCCGATTAGACAAAGATGTGTCAAAGTGGTCAGTAGTTATGAAAACAATCAGCATTACATCTAAGTCTTTTCTTAGATGTTACGCAGTCTAGTTTCCTACTCTTGTTCCTTCAGAAAGCTGCTTGGGATTTTCAATATTAATGTCAGTTTAGCCGACTGAGACTTTAGTAAGCGTGCCTTTTTTAATTTCAGATTAGGAAGAAATGTACAATGTTGAGAAGTAACACCAGTGATATGTTACACAGACATGCAACAAAAAGATTTCTTTTTCTCTTGTGATTTCTGGTAGTCAACACCAGTTCTCTTTTTCCTGTAATCATGACTCTAAAGGCACTGATTATGTCAAACAAACTCCCTGCATGGTTTTAGAAAAGAATTTCTTCAAGTCTCACAGCTTGGTGGCAATATTCAAACATTTATTCAATTACCACCACTATTCATACAATGAAATTAGTGTCTTGAAAGAAAACTACTGAACTGAAAATAAAAAAAGTTTAGGTAACCATTTTCAATTTACCAACTGACCCCATGTCTCAGTAGAGATGAGTGTGATCTATTCCTCATATTTCCCTTCACACAATCAACATCCTAAATGTATTGCAATTAAACCACAGTCTAATTAAAACACAAAAGGCTTTTCAGTAATGAATCTTTCTGGCAAAGAGCATCTTCAACACTTACTTCACAAACAATAGCACTTGTCAGGAGATGTTAAACAAATTTCAGAACTGAGGCTTTTCACAACAACTTGGACTATTTGGTATTTTGGTCTTTGGTGCTCAGTGTCAGCCAGTTCCTTATGTTCCTGACACAGACTAACAATCTGTAGGCAAATATACACAATTTAAGAAATTCATTAGTGTGCCTGGGATTTCATGTGGTTTTCCAAGGGAAGTGGCTTGGCCTATCACTTTCTGACCTATTTTCGCGTTGTTCCACTTCAGCATGTCCTCTCAGCTGAGTGCTGGAAAGTGCATTCATTTAAGTGGGATAAAAATAACAATAAAAACTCAGTGCCTATAGCAACCCTCAAGCTACACGGGGTGAAAAGAATTACATTTTTAATTCAAAAAGATCTTTTTACATATAATCATTCCTTTTACGTAAAGGTCATGTTACAAGACTTTCTGTATTATGCATAGTGATTTCCATTTTGGCTTATTATTCAGTGGTATAAAATTTATGATGTCAGATTTCATGACAGTTAAAGCTGAGTTTGTTCTGTTTCAGAATGACATCTGGGTATAGTGAATAACAAAGCTCCTATGTTAAAATAGCCCCATAGTTTTAGGTTGGCTCCTATAAAAGGAATCAGACCAAGAGATACTTGAACAGATGTTCAGAAATATGTTCACTTCAAGTGCTGACAAACTAGACTGGGAGTAGAGTTGCATAATAAGAAATTAATCATTAAAGTCAATCATGAAAAATATTCAATTGTTTGGAATCAAAGCGTTTGGCAAATATTCTTTTCTTTCTGTTCTATTGCAGGGAATTTGATATTCGAACCCAAAAAGCCTAAGAAACATGCTCGGTGCTGTTTAATCCCTTTATGAGAAAAAGCAGGTTTTTCAAGGTAATAAATGTGTAAAAGAACATTTTATTTGTTAATGTGTGTAACAGATAATGATTTTTAGCTGCCAGTACAATTGTTTATTACGACAATGCAATACCTTCAGTAAAAATTGAGCAGTCTTAAGGTGTTCTGTGCTGTTCATTCATGCAAAGAATTCTTGTCAAATATTTTAATGAGAAGAAAAGTATGGCAGTCAAGATTAAAAGTCAAGGTGACCTTTAACTGTGGAAAACAGTATCTACATATCACCTTACATTTTCTTTTAAGGTCATCAGTTCTCTCTTGAAGAGTCATTCCATAAATGGAAGTAAGCAGTGCAATGAGAGAGCGAACTATAAAAACCAGCCATCCTTCAGAATTAACCTAAACCTATTTTAATATCACATTACATCTATTTTGGTTGAAATTTCAAATACTTGCTGTAGTGTCTTCAGCAAAACAAGCAAAGCAACCACGTGTTACAGAAAACAGGGATATACAGCTGCCCCCCGGCCCTCGGGAAAAAAACAGCGCAACAACTTCAGAATTGTCACTCTTCATTATAAAGAACAAACTTGCCTGTGACCTGGCCACAGCCAGGGTGTGCTGAGTCAGCTGGGAAACTCTTCTGATGGGCACCTGATGGCCTGTTGTTCTAAAGAGCCTTTGGGGAAAGCAAGGATGCTCCCAGAGCACAGGCATGACTTGTTTCCTACTGTCGTGCTTCCAGCTGCCACGGTTAGGCAGGCAGGTACCTGCTCATGCCACGCTGCGCACAGGTTCTGCTGCACGAGCAAAATCAGCACAGCCAATGTGACCTTCAACAAGTCCAGGGGAGCCTGGAAATGCTGTTTCAAATACCAGAGATGAAATACAAACAAATCATTGAATATTGGGTGTTCGTGTTTTCCACTCTACTCACAGCAGATGTGGCCAATGGGTGGTTGATAACCTGCACTTCACACGCCTCTGCTAGAAATCCCCCAGAAGGCATCCAGCCTGCCCAGCTCCCAGGCAGAACCTCACACTTGCAAAGTCCTGCATTTGTTCTTCCAGCCTTCTTATAGCTTCCTTTTCCTCCTCTACAACTGGAGGGAAAGACAAACCTGGAAGCAGGGAACAGCCACCTGCAGTTCACCTCCTGGACCTTAGCTGTGTTAAAAACAAACTTTTTTCCATCCAATATGGCTGCAAAAAGAAGCATCACACCCCAAGGACAGCTTGAGAGAGACCTCTGGGCTGGTCCTAAATAATGGCATGAACCTACTTTCTAATTTACTTACTTTATCTCCAGTTTTATTCACTTATCTACAATCTTTACTGACTTTCCCACACTGAAAGCAGTTCAGGTATAACATGACATGAGAGTGGTGATAAGGCTTCCAGATTAGCACTGGTTTGGGTCCAGCCAGCTTGGCACGAGCTGCTCATGAGCACAGGCAGCAAAATTAATGTTTACTTGCATCTGTCCACAAAGATACATTCTTAGTTATATATACTAAGAGGATTACTCACAGAGTATCATTAATCATTTTTATCACTACCAAACATAGTATGAAACACACAGAAAAATGTAGTTCCTAATTGCTACTATGGAGACAAAGGAGCAGAGGAACAGGAGATGAAAATAAAATACTAGGTTCATTTCTTCTGTGAAACTATATGTGGAATATTTTAATTAATGGGTGTTATTTATACAAGGTTCTAAGTGAATCTTAAATAATTATAACAGACAAAAACAGTAAATCAGATTTTAAAATTTCCTAAGAAAAATGTTGTGGATAAAATAGCTAAAACATGTAATAATGGAAGGAATTTATTAAAATATGACAACACTAGCACAGCTTCAAATCAGAGCCTGAACTTGATGCAGCTCTAGATTTAATAAGATTGGTGTTCTTCCCCACTAAGGGTATCCATTTTCTTCTGAAGACCCATTTGCCACATATCGTGTAATGAAATGACTCAGACAATTCGTGTATTACTTTTTGTAAAATATTAGAATCTGCTTAAATTAAGTCAGTAATGATGCATTGTACTTTAATTATTTCATGTGGCACACATATAATTTAAAACAAGCTCTCACAAGCTGGGCAAGTGAACTTTCTGGGTCGGTTAGGAATCCTCCACTTAGTTTTATGCAAGTTAGACTTGAAAACACTACAGAACTTAAATTTTTACTTTTTACTTTTTCTTATTGGTTGGCTGCTAATGTCTGAAAAGCGGATTGCATTCCTACAACTGCTGATGCTACCCACTTTCTCTGTTTAACACACAACTATATTTAACACACTGGTCTACTATTTTGGCTTTATTGAAACATGCACAAAATTCCTTTTTTAGCCACTGAGGAGACTTGGCACAAGCTATAAAGATTTATTGATCTAGTACTAACTAGAGTACATTACAAATAGCCAAGTGCCAAAGAGTTGCTTTGCACCAGATTGTGATTTACAAGTGAGGAGAGGAAACTGGATTACTAATTACGTACAAAATTCTAAGCTTGAAAAAGTTGTGTACTTATAATTAAGGTCTTGCAAAATAATTAGTCTTTCTTTAATTGAGACAGGCTTTTATACCAAAATCTTTTTTCTAATATAGATACATACATACCATTTTCTTTAACAGAATGCTGAGCTCAAATTTAAAGAAAATTCCTGAATTGGAAAGCATCACCACTCTCCAAAACCACCACCACCACCAAGAAAAAAGCAACTTCTAAAAATTAAGTGTTTAGAAAAACTTAAATTAAAATATTGTGCTGCATAGTTTTGATTTTGCAAAAGATTTACTAAATGGTCTGTTCTGATTTTATTTTAATATTTTCCACAATTCTTTGCATTTATCCACGAGGACAAGTGCTCATAAGACATACAAGAGTATTATGTCACTGTAGTGTAACTCTTAGGAGTTGTCTATTATCTTTCAAATAGATGCTTGGGCTAGGTCACAGGTAACACAGAGACATCTGAACTGCACAGGTGAGGCAGAACTGGTCCAGGGATCTGTGGGACACACGACACAACCCTTAAACCTAATGAAGGCCACTTGCATCAAATGAAATGAGTCTGGACAAACCAGCAGTGCCAGAGCTCAGAGGGTGACATCTGTTAGCCACAGCCTCATGCCAACAGTGAGCAGGCTCAGCCTCACCATGAACACTTATTCACTGGAATAAGCAAAGTTCCCAGAGTTTATTCTGTTAAATTATAAGGGATTTACCACATCATTGAGTGGTAACAAGGATGTGATTGTAAGCAGTAAGCTTTTCCAGAAACACCTGCTGACACTTCAGCCACTTTGGATCCAGTGTCACTGTCACCACACAGAGACCGATGTCTGCCATTGGCTCACAAGATGTGCAAAGCTAAATCACACACTGAGTAGCAAAAAAAGGGACATAAGAAACCCAAAGCAACAAGAAAGTCATATTCAAAATAGCAGGGGGAAAGCATAGCCTTTCATTTACAAAATTATTTTGTAATTATTGTATTTTAATGCAATAGAAAAAAGTTCTAACTAACTAACTGCTTGTGCAGCTCACTGACAATGTTTGGATGTGTCTTTGGAGGTCCAGCTCCGCAAGTTACACGCCAACAGCCAAGACAGGCATAGCTTTATTTCAGCCCCTGGGTAGACAAAGTATGTAGAAAATATGAAACAAAAAGAGGATGTGTAATTTAACATGTAAAGTTACTTGAGCTACACCAATTATGTTAAATACATTTCTAACCAGGCATACTTCTGCATTTAAAACCTTATTAAGAGCACAGGACACAGAAGAAACAGTCTGTTTGATCTGTTTTGAAGCTATGGTAATAGGAAACAAGTTTTCCTGCAAAGTCTCTCAGGACCATCAAACAGTCCTTTTTTTTTCCCAAGAATAAATACAGAGCCATATTTGAAACCCTTAACCTAATGCTCACAAAGAAATCTCCCTTGCAGACACAGTTGTTTATTAAGGCTAACCCTAGTTCATTTTCCAGTCATATTTCAGAGATAAGAAAAAAATTATAGAAACAAAAATGTCTAGTAGGTAGTTTCATTTGCCTCTTTTATTACAAATCCATATTCAGATATGTTAATATAAAGATGTACAATATTACATAAAGGGCACAAAACCTGACATCGTGACACTGGTGGCTGAATGGCTCACTTTTTGTAGTGGCTCTTATTCAGCTATTTTCTAGTGCTCTCATCAGTCTTTTGTGTGAAAGTCTTTGGTGAGAGTCAAGTCTGAACTGATAAGGCCTTGGAGACACAATCACTGGCCCTCATTTTCCATTGACAGCCCCACACAGCCAATTCACAAACATTTTCATATTAATATTGAGCAATTTCCCTACATTCTAATCCATCAAAGTAGGCTATTAATCCTTCCCCCACGCTCTTCTCTATTCAAATGCTAACAATTTTCTTCTCACAAGCTAAAACATTTGTCCTACAGCCCCTCACACAAAGACACTGTATTGTCAGCAGTGATTGATCAGAGTATTAATATGAGGGATGCGATGTACATTGTACCAATGATACCACATGGAGGAGTGGAGAGATGTGGAGGAAAAGGTCTTTTTTAGAGGATAAACCAAATACAAAGTATAATAATTTCTCAAGGAACAACACTCTAAGTGTTTTGCCTGGTGTATTTTATGGAAATTTATGAAAATATCCAGAGGTGTAAAATGCTTTTCAATTTGGAATGCAAAGTAAATGTCAGGGACATCCTAGGTACTGGGACCCGGGTGAGGAGCAGCCTGCAGCTCGGACTGGCTGGGGACTGAGAAGGCAAACAGCAGCAAGGCTACTAAAAGCCACTTGCTCTGCAATACCATATTTTATAGAATTAAAGGGGGCAAGGGCAGAATAAAAACAAACATCTAACAAAAAAATCTGGGGAGGATAACTTTTTAAAGACAAAAACCTTTCATCTCCTGCAACAGAAAAAATTAAACAAGGCCAAAAAGGAGTTCCAACCTTTGGCCAGTGGGCTCCTCGCTACAGGGCCACCTGACAATTCCTTCACCCTGATGAATGGCCAAAAGCTCTCCTCAGATGGTAGAAAAGGTATAGGACATCTGATATACCTTTTCTTGCACTCTAGTGTCAAATAACTTGGAGTTATTTTTTAAAAGAAGGTTGCTCAACCTTAAGATGCTTTATGGGTAGCCTTACTCTGCTTTAGGCCTTCCCTGTAAAAACACAACTCAGCTAGCAGCTTCTACTGTAACTGCAGGAGACAAGAACAGAAGGCAGCAGCAAAAGGGGGACAGTCTGTAAGAGATGTGGCTGTAGGAAGGTGAACGTGCTGCATGCAACCAGAGCAGAGGAGTGGGCACAGGGAGGGGGAGGGAGGGAGGCTACGGATGCACAGAGCTCTTACACAGCTGATACAGCCTGGCACAAATTAGAGTAATTTCAGGGATGCTGTAATTTACAGCAGGTTACAGTGGTTCTTGGCATAGAGCTCAGTGTCTGCAGACAGAGCCCCCCCACATCTCAACACATGTCCTCCTCCTTCCAGGGTGTGGGCAGAGAAAAAGAGAGTGCCAGGTGCTGTCAGCAAGGGAAAACCATCAAGCTCAGCCTCAAGTCTGCCCTAGGATCACTTTGCTGGAGCTGCACGAAGCAATTTAAAAGAACATGCAGCTGGATGACAGAGAAATCCAGACCTCCTCAAACATCCAGCACCGTTCATCCATAAAAAGGAGCAATTTGCTCACTTCCAGTAGCACACAGCACGGGGTGGGGGGGGGAAATGTGTGCACACATGCGTATGGTTAAATAACCTCAAAATAAGATAAACACACACAACTGCTTAATAAGCTGATAAATTCAGCACAACAACATTTCAATGCAAGTAAGAGAATGTTTGAGGCTGTGGGTTTAAGAGATACACTATATTTAAACACATGCAGGTGGTAGCCAGCATCTAGTGAGATCACAAAGCATAAACTACAATTTATGCATAATATTCTACTAAAATTAATTTTAATTTCTTCTTCTTATATACTCCTTCCTTCTATGAAGGAAGGCAGCAAACCTAAGGTTCACAGATATAAACTTAACCCAGCAATGAAATTAGACTGGCAGAGCCTAGTGACCAAATGAAAATTTATCACTGGATTTACCCCACATCCCAAAGGAAATCATTCCAGCTCTGAGCACCCTCTGCCATCATACTGGCACCCATGTCTGAGCACGTGTGTGCCCTCAATGCATCAGGGAGATGGCAAGAGGGGTCCCATACTTGTTAAAATGATTGATTGATCTAAAATTTGTTCATGAACTTATGAGAAAAAGACAGAAAAAGAACCAAACCGAAACAATCTGGAGAGATACTTTTCAATACCTAAACTGTGGTGGACTCAGAGAGGCCTGAAAGCTACTGCTGCTTCCCAGGATGAACTTGCTCTGGGCAGAACAACTTCCCTGTTTAAAGAGCTTGAGTTTCTATGCACAACATCCTATTTCTGCGCCACTTACCTTTGGTACGTCATATCTATACAACGAGTAATTAAAAATATTTGTACTTCGAAGCCACTTAGGAGCTCTTCCAATTACTTATATTAGCATTCTGGCAAACACTCAAGCCTTTTTAATGTTGAGTCAGGCTCCTGAGCCTGCATCAAAAACTCTCCAAAGAGCAATTTTGATTTTCTCTTCTTCCAGGCAACTGGAAGGGGTACCACGAGCTCTCCTGCTGCCTCACAGGAATCCTTCCTGGAGAAGATGAGAATCAGGGCTAAAACTGCAGGGCACCAAGTCCCAGCTCCTCTACTGCAGGAGACAGCGCGAGGGGCTGAGGAAGGAAGATCTCTCTGGTCTGCCTGAGGCCAGGGGATGCCCGGGACGGGCGTGCGGAGCAGTGAGGGCTCAGCGAGGGGTCCCTCGGGCCGGGAGCAGCGCCGTGACTCCGGGCTGGCTCTGCGGAGCCGTGACTCGGTGTCCCCGGAGCGCAGGGCGTGCGCCACAGCTCTGGCCCGGCGTGCTGCTCAACGCCTCACAGCAATTCGGGATAAATAAGGGTGTTAACTCCACTTGAATTATGGCCAAGGCATCAAGGTTAAGCTTCCACTGATATAAATTAAATTGGATAAAGTATTAGTCATTTCCCGTCCCGTGCTGTTATGCATTATGATGTACATTATGAAATAGCAATTTTAAACCCAGAAATAGATTGACTTCAGTTTTAATTGAAATAATCTTTATTTTGTAATTAGGCTATTATGTGCCAGAAGAATGATTTGCTTGGGGTTCACGCATGAGCATTACAATCTTTAGAACATCCCAATCTAGATACTGTTTGCTTAGGTTGCTCTTGTGCAAAATATAAAACCCAGAACTAGATAATTATAAAAATAAATTCCCTAATATATTAAATAGAAACAGCAGAAAAACCAGATACCATCTACTGAAGGGTTTGTTTTCCAAACTAAGGCACATTCACAAATGCGCCCGCAGATTTAGCAATTCAGAGACATTAAAATTTTAATGAATTTCACCTAGAAGGCCATATGAAGATTGTGAAACCCAGGATTTAGGGATTTGTATTTGAGAACTTTCCCTCTGTGCCTTCCACCATCACCTCAGACAGCAGGAGAGTTTTTCCCAACTGCTCTCCCACAGCCAACAGCTGGTTTCCACACCACACCTCTGTATCTCCTCTCTGGCAAGCTATTGCCCAAGGTTAGCAAGTTTCAGATCCTGCTACCGACATTCCCTTTAACTGAACTTGTGCCAAACATCGTTTTACTTGTTCTTCAATGAGGTAAGGTTTTGTTTTTTTTTTCCAAGACAGAAGCAGTTCTATTTTAAACAGTTTAATGTGTTAAAAATTGTTTTCAGCTCCGTTGCAAGTGCTCTAAACCAAAGTAAGTGGAACTTACAATCATCACTGGAGAAAGAACTGCCATTAGGAATAAAGCGTGGATTTATCCATTTTTCATATGTAAGTCAGATTCACTTTGTCAGTCTTGAGATTTGACAAAGTATAATTCAGAACAGTTCAAGCTCACCTTCCACTGGACTGAGTAATCAGATCAGACGAGGAAACACACAAGGTCTCTCCAGAACTTACTGCAATACTCCTTAGGAACCTCACAGTACGTGTGCCACTTCATTTTCCCAGTAATGCAGGGCTGTCATTTATGATTGTGTACACAAGAACTACAACACCACCTCAGAAATTTGCAGGAGCAGAAATTTGCAGTTTAGGAAGGGAAACTGTAGAGTTTTAATCTTGCTAATGTTTCCAAAGGCCGTGGAGTCATTGCAGAGGCTGTGGAACAGCTACCAGAGGTGTGCAGGGCTGTGTGAGAGCCCCAGCATGCAGACAGCAGCTGGTGTCATCTTCCTTGACCCTTCTGTTGGCAGCATTGTTCCTAAAAGACACTGCCTCTAAGGTGATGTCTCAGCATTGCATTCTTAATTAGTTGATTTTTTTGACAGTGGTGCTGCTTCCTAGATATAATACAGTAGATGAAAGACCTTTAAAGATATCACATGTGGCACAGTTTAATTTGGCCAAAAGATAAGGGTTTTTTTAAGAAAAATGACAACGAAATGAATTTATTCAGAAGTATGGGAGGAAGAGCAGCAATTAAAAACAAGTCAGAAAGAAAGCAAAAGGTTTATTTTAAAGTTAAATTTCTTAGAAAAATAATGATGCTCTCTTTTCTACAAGGATATCACCATAGATTTTAGTCTAAAAATTAGCATCTAGTGATGAGAGAATACAAATGCAATTGTGAATGTGCAAAGGAATACTCATACACTGATATTTTTTTGTCTGGATTTTTTTTTTGTTTTATTTGAATTTTTCCCTATACCCATGTTCAAATCTATTTTTGCATCCCACAAAAATATGATAACCTTTCTGATAAAAAAAAAAAGTATCTCCTATGTGATTTAATATAATTCTGAGAAGAATGACTTTGACCAATTGGTGTAGTGGCTCACTGCACTAGTGAACAAGGGTTTCTGCATCCACTGGTCCACAGTCTGAGTGCTATGCAGGCTGAATAAGGAGATGAATTTAAAATGTGTAAATGACAAGTTTGAAACTTGACTGAATCAGACAAAAGATGCTATATTTAACACTTTGCCCTCTAGTTTTAGACCACCTTCTTTTTAGTCAGTTGAACAGAATATTCACAAGTGGCTTACCATTCTCTTTGAGCTGTTCAATTTTTCCTGGGTCTCGAATTGAAAACATTAGAAAGTGGGTGATGATAATTAAGGTCAAAATATATCTAAATATACTGTAGGAAGATTCTTTAATTAATGACAAGATAGAAATAGAGAAAATTAATGGGAAGAAGTTTTGAAGTACAGATATGAAAACACTGGTAATTTACACAATATTATAGAAAGCTTATCAAATATTACTCGATTTATCTTTGATCCTTCTGAAATATTCCTTAGGGCTTGCTCAGTACATCAGTCACCTCCTTATTTGACTAACAGGGAGTGTGGCCTTTTTATTTTATTTCTATTTTAAAATATAGAAAATATCACACCACAATAAAGCAATCAAGCAGTAGCCTGTGTGCTCCAGTAACTGGAAAAGATAGAAAGTCAGTGAGTAGATAATTATTCAAGGTCAAACATTTCTAGTGTGGTGCCAGAAAAAAGCAAACAGTGAGGGTTAGCCAATACTTCACAAACACTTGTTTAAGGATTTCCTAATTACTATAAGTGGTTCCTCTGGCCCTGGCACTTAAAAAGGCAGCTGTATATGCATGATGTCATCCCTGCTGCCCATTATCTCTGCAGTAAATTTAGAGGATTAAGAAGCAAGCAAGGCTAAATAGTCCAAATAATCATGATTTTGCATGTTTTCTGCCATTAAAAATTAATTACAGAAAAGAAACCACATTTAAAACTTGGATGCAATTAACTACTGGAATGTATTTGAACATTTTTACCCAAAAATCAGAAAAATACTTAAAGATGACATGTTTGCAGCATGGCCACAGCTCTATAATTAAAACACAGTTCTTCAAATATTTTCCTTCCTGTGTTTCCAGAAACACTCACTAACCATTTTTAGAATTTTTGCAAAATTATTTTATCAAGTGCCACAATGCACAGGCCCAGAGACTGTCCCACACAGTCACTTTCCCAGTCCCATTCTCTGCCTGTGTGGGAAGCTCTGAGAAATCAACTTTTCTGCTGCTGTCCCTACCTCTTATTTTCTACTAGGGGAAGCTGCTCCTCAGCACTGGTCATTTCTATGTCCACCTTCCATTTGTTCTTGAAACAGTGAAAGTTCCTGATTTGATATTGTCAACTTGCATAGCCTCAGTCTTTGGTATCGTTATTGCACGGTCATTCTCTACTTTATTTTTTCCCTTCTTTTTTCCCTTAATTCATAACTACATTCCAGGTTACCATTTGTCTGGTAAAATTCCTCTCCTTCTTATCCATTGTAGCAAAAGTATCTGATTGCTGCCAGGAATACTCTGTTTTGATAACATGTTAGAAGTTCATGTCAACACTATAAGTCTATTTCTTATGTGGCATTGCCTAGCTCAAGGAGGATTTTTCCTTTTGTCTGAAGCTTCACATATAGCTACCAATTTAACTTCTGTACTATACTGTGTCTCCTACCTGCTGAAAAAGCACTCGGAATTTTTCTTGGATCAAACTTATTTTACATCTCAAAATTAACAATATAGTTTTCCAGCCTTCCAGATCTGCGTAGCTTCTACCACCATCTTTTTTAGCCACATGGCCTCTTTTTGCCATGGCTCTCTCTCCTGGTGGTTTTGAAGTTGCATGTTGTCTCCAACCACATGGAATGTCCAGTGGTGGTCATCTTGGTATTACTGGTCTATGAAACATTCGTTGTCTGGGTCTTGCATGAGAAGCACTACATTTTTAATGCAGAAGATTACGTCAATCTTCCAGCAACTGAAAATAATTTTGTGCTGTTCCAATACAAAGGTGAGATGTTCCTGAAATCCAAAGCTTCTATTCTAAATAAAGTCCAGAATCTGCATCCTGTACAAACCCACTTCATCAGGAGCATGCGGGACAGACACAGCTACACCGCTCACCACTTCCCTTTTCACCAGTGGCGCTGGACAGTGCCCACACACAGAAACTCTCCCACCTACCCATGGAAATCCTGTGAACACCCTCCCCTGCAGCACAGGGCAGGGACAAAGAAACAAAGAGCTTTGGTTGCATATTCACCAGACCCACTGAAGCCCCAGAAGCTTTTCTATTACCTTCCAGGAGCTACAGGTCAAACTAGAAATCAATTTATAGAAATTAATGACATGCCTGAGGAGTAAGCTTTCAGAAACAACCCAAATAAGCCCATCTTGATTCTCTTGAGGTAAATGCTTCCTCAGAGAGGAGCACATGCAGCTTTTGCAGAGCCCAGCCATCCTCCCAGCCATACTGTTGTGCTCATGGTAACTTGGCAAAAGGGAAACACAGGGAAAGGAATGCTGCCATGTTTGAGCATGGGAGCTAAATGTCTTGCACAGATGCACATGCCATAAGGGAATGTTAGACCTAGTCTGACCTTCTGCACCACAGAGACTATAAAACATCATCCAGCTTCCTCGTGCCCTGCTTTGATGAGATGCATGTACAAATCCAAATGGGAAAACACTTACATATAAGCTTTAGGACATGTTATGCACAGAATGACTCCTGCTTTTTAGGCTCTTTCAACACACAAAATTGTCTCTACCAGAAAATGTCATGCTTCCCAAGCTGACAGAAATCATATTTTTAATAATAAATATTCTGCCCATGGAGGAGCTGTAGGATATATGTATTTCACAGTTTCATGGCTCTGGTGCCTATCCAGGCTTTGATGTCATTGCTGCTGCTTCTCTCTCTCCAGGAGCATAGGCAGTATCCTTCCTGCCCAGGGCTGGGAACCCTCTCTGGTCACATAGCTCTGGAAGCAGACAGTGCACTGGACAAGGATTGTGTGCATTTGCTGAGAACTAAAGGTGAACCAACAGACTCTTCCCCATTGTGGCAGGGTGGTGACAAATGGAGAACCGAAGGAGTGAGAAGGAGGCAGCAAATCCAGCTGAGCTCTGCTCAGACAACAGCTCAAGCACAGGATTCCTCTATGTAGACAGTGGCTGAATAGTAAATACTAATGGAGAGAACAGAAAATATGGGGACTTGGAAGCCATGGAGGCAGGCAATGCAATAAGGAACCGGAGATGACAAAATATTGTGGAAGAGGAGCTGTAGAGGGGTCAGAGAGCTGAAACTTGACTGAAAAAGGAAGCCCAGGACATGGAAACTATTCCACATTGAAAAAAAGGGAAAAGGGGGAGGTGTGGTATCAACTGATACCATCTACCACTAAATAGACATATTTAAGGGGATACTATTAGAGGCTGAGCAACATAAGAACATTCAAGTACAGAAGAGTATAAAATAAGTTGTTCCTGCCCTAAGGAAAACAAATTATTTAGTCTACTGCAGTTCTGTTCAGACACATCTGAGGCAGAGGAAAGATCTGTGCAAGTACTACCCTCCATCCCCTCTGCAATTCCTCCTTAAACAACCACGATGGTCCTGCTAATGGAGAGAAACCTTGCCAAAAGCAGTAACAGGTGAAGAATAAGGGGGGAAAGAGGCATATTAAAACAGCACTGTGGTATTAGGTAAAAGCAGATCCTTCTCTGTGATTTGGTGTGGTTTGGGCCTCAGAAAAGATAAGTTTCCTGGTAAATCCACACTGTTAATTTAGGGTGTATGGAACTGCTTTAGCCATCACCCTAAGGTCAAGAACAGTGCAATCAGGGGCATAAACCAGCACAGCAAGGATGACTTTTACAGTGCGTAAACAGAATGAGTAAGATTCCATGCCTCCTCATGGAGAATAAGAGAAAGTTTTATGTTATAATCAGCCTTTGCAAAATGACATGTTTTCAATCCAGCATCCAAAATATTTAGGTTTTCTCTTTACCTTTTGGATCTCTGTGTTGTATTATCACTCTTTGATATCTTAATGGATGCCATTTTGGCAGAAAATAATTTACTCTGAAAAAATTCTGCACCAGCATTAGCTGAGCTGAAAAATAACCCCTTAAAAACCCACATCATGTGAAATAGGCAGATTTTGAAATTATACAGTTCATGCCATAAGAGTAATAAAATAGCAAAATTAAGGGGCTTTTTTATTTATAAGTAACTGCTTTCCTCTATCTTTGTTAATGTCCACCTCTTAGCATAACAAAGCTTTTCATAGCTTACTAATGGCTCCCTGTCACTAGTGCTGAGAACTATTATCACTGCACTGCCCCTTCACATGGGCCTTTCAAACATCACTGTTTCACTTAATTCTTTCACCTCCTTCAGTTCAAATGCAATAAAAACCTTTCACTGGCTGACAACTAGAAAGGCAGAACAGCCTCCAACTGCTGTATAATTCAGGAGGGCTCTTTCTCATTTTAATTGGCTGCCTAATTGGAATGTTTATGGGTTCTGCGATAGCTTGGGATGAAAAGGCAGGGTGAGCAATTATGTGCTCAGCATTCCTAACTGGCAGAGTTAATAGTTTTTTTTAAAAAAAAGCTAAAGTTCACTGGAATGCCATGTTTTTGTTCTCTAAGAA
Source organism: Phainopepla nitens (assembly GCA_013400175.1). Classification (NCBI taxonomy): domain Eukaryota; kingdom Metazoa; phylum Chordata; class Aves; order Passeriformes; family Bombycillidae; genus Phainopepla; species Phainopepla nitens. The sequence goes on from VXBQ01015233.1 coordinate 288,066, forward strand.
ATACCTTGATTTGAAACAATGTAATCCCCAAGTCAGAAATTATGTCAAGCTGTGCTTATCCAGTAGCAAGTTTGAGCTTTTGGAAGCCTCTTTGCTCCTTTTTGATGTTAGCATAACATGAAGAACAGGAGGCTATCTGGTGGCTGTCAAGTTTTTAACTGCTTGCTCTCTCACTGGCTGGAGATAAGATGTAAGCAGAGCACTTGATGGACTTGATTAATTCTCTGGAACGAAGGTTTGTCTTTCTTGGCTCAATGAATGACTTCATTCTAGTAGATGAGGTCACCCAAGTCAAGGCAATAAAGTTTCTGATATTCACATGAAAGCCAGTTTTCAAAGCTGCCAGCCCCTAAAAAGAGAAGCAAGTGTTTTCTCATTTACCTACATTCTAGTGGCAACATCCAGCGTGCTGCCCTATCTATCCTCTCCAGCACAGGCCTGTGCTTCAGCTGAAGAGCAATTCTAACACGAGATGAGATTTAAAGGAAAGGAAACAAAAAGATGCACTTTGTTTGAAGAAGCAGAGATTTTTGTCAAGTGATTTGTCAAAATGCCAACAAGAAGAGAAAAATTACTTTCCAGCCTTTTAGCCTGACCAGTTTCATTTTCCCCACCTCCCCGCTGTCTCTGTGCCACTCCAGCTGCAAACCTCTGGGACCAAAGAGCAGCCTTGTGGTCCCCTGTGCAGTTACTCTTGTATTTCAGAGGGAGCGAATCCAAGCACTGCAAATCCAAGGAGCAAACATGGAAGGATGCGGCGCTCTTTGGAACACTTGAACCCTTACATGTTTGAGCTTTAAGGGCAAGTTTATGGACTATCCTTCACAAAGCAGACCAGCCATTGTTTTTCCTTTCCTTCTTTTAATAACCACCATTTGGTGCAAAACCAGGAAAAACTAGTGGAAAGGGCTGACTTGTTTTGTAAGTTTTCTAATTATGACAGCGGTTTGTGCAAAGATGTCTATTACGCTCATCCTTTTTGCTTTTTAAAACCATGCAAATGATAAGCAGTCCCTCCAGTACTCACTACAGCCTAGCAAGTGCAGTAAACACACCCGCAACAATTCAGTCTAATCTGATGTACAGATTTGTTTTTTCAGACAACCTGAACATCCTTGGTCTAGTATGAGGGACTCTAACTGATTCTACACTCCTTATTCCCAGTTCAGTTGTGTCCTTGTCTCTAAGTAACAGAGCACTCATAGTACTGTGGATTATAAGGGTTGTTTTTCAAGCGTTTGAAGCTTCTTTCTTACCCATACTTCTATTCCTGTACTGCAGTTTTCCAGCATGTGCAGTCAAAGTTGGAGCATGGGGACAATGACAGGAGGATCCATCTCAGGTACAAGTGCAACCAAATTGCCAACCACAGAATATCTACCAGATCCCCTCCAGCTGATGCTACCACACAAGAAAAGGTCTCAAGCTACAGAGGTTTTGGGACACTGGGGATTTTCTAAATGCTTTCATAGGTACCATGGAGAAATCAGAAGGCAGTATAAATGTTCCAAATAAACTATGGAGGCAGAGTGTTAGCCCAGGTTTTATTGCCACCTGGAGCCTGGAAACCTGTGGAAGCAGTGCCTTGTTTGGGAGGTCAGAAGCCTGTACCACATCAGAGAGCCCAGCTCTGCCTAGAACATACTTAGGAAATGTTGATTTGGTACATGCCAGGAGGGATTTCTGGCCACAATAGCTCTTAAGAAATTCTTGCCAAAGGACTCATTTTCAGATTCACATACATCAGTTCAACATCTAAATGATACAAAAATAAAATATGACAAGTCATATGCTTGCCACTGTAGATGTAGTTAATCTGTAAGAAGGCAGTCAAGCAATTAAATAACACTTTCAAATAAGCTTTCAAGTAAATAACACCACTTTTAAACTAATCTTTGTTCACATTAACCCAAAGATTGTGACTCGCTGACGTTAAGAATGTCAGAGGACAAATCTAATTGCTTAAGATGTCCCTCTCATTTTATGGGCAAAAGCAATTCAGAAAAACCCATATGTTTGGTAAAGGTCCAAACATGTGGACGCTTATGCAAACCAACAATTCTTTGAAGTATACTGCTTTCTAAAGTCCAGGCTGGAACTTAAATTTAATAATCAACAAAACAGGCAGAGCTAAGGCAGAAACTCTGCTAAACTCTGCAGGACTGGGATATGAGAGGAGGCGTCTCTCTGAAGTGACATTATAGGCCCAGATGTGTTGTAAGAGAATAAGAGTCTGTCTTAAGATGGCCTGTAGACCCTCTGAACTTCCTTGTTTCGTGACTTTAAAGCAAGAAGAAAAATAAATAATGAAACATATTAAAGTCATTATTGTAGCTGTGCGCGCCTTCTGAAGGTTTGGGTTTTTAAAAGCTCCAACCTTTGAAAAAAGTCCTCAGTGAAATTAAAGGGAGCAAATCTACACCGAACTGTATTTTTATATACTACCAAATTTACATGTGGAACTCATTGTCATAAGACATTATTAAAGCAAAGAGCTTAGTAGGATTCAAAAAGCTTAGACATTTATGTGAATAATAAGAACATCTACAGTTAGACCAGAAAGGAAAAAGACATTTATAAGTGACACTAAAACTCAGAGTTGAGGCCATAAGCCAATTGTTAGATGCATTGGTTTAGGGGAAAAAAAAATCCCCAATTGACACTTTTTCCATAGCTGTCCATTTCTTTGCACCTTTTTGTAAGGATCTGGTACAGACCAATGTCAGAGGGACCATCCAAATCTGAGCCAGTCCAGCAGGTGTTACATTCAAAACATAAAACTCTTTATTATGTAAAGCTGTCATGAAATATTTTGAAAAGACTGTTTATTCCTTGCCTAATCCTTTAGCATTTGGCAGCTCTTAAAAAGGGTAATGGATATTCCACAGTACTTTGTATATCCACAAGAAGAGGGCAGTTGTTTGTAATATTTTCTCATGTCTTGTGCCAGGACCTTTTCGCCTTTATGTGGCATCAGACTCCATGGGCCCATATGGACATTCCACCCCAATCAAAACACTGTTCTACAAAACCTCTGGAGTTTCACACCACCACTGAAAAGCCCCATGATTGGGTGCATGAGATGCACTCCCAAATCCCAACAGAGTCCAGGAGCTGGGAGTGCTGAAAGAGTCTGGGGTTGTAAGCAAAGCCTTACAAGTGCTAAGGACGCATACTGCAGAAAAGCTCAAATGAGTAAGTGCTGTGAGGCCGTGAAATTATCCACTTTCATCTGTTAAACACCTGAGAGACATTTATATCACTAATGATCTGTAGACCCATATTGACAAAAACACAGCATTTGCTACTAATAAGTTTGTGTTTGTGTCTATAGGAAGAAAATTGAGGCCTGTCTCCTTTCTCCTTTCTCCATAAATTTTACCTGTCTTATTCTAGCCATCATAGTTTGATCTTTGCTGATGTTTACTAAGTTTAAATATCAAATAAAGTGATTTTTCTGCTAGGAATAAAATATCAGGAATGTAATTACATATTCAGAAGAAAAGTCAAAATGACCCTTAAATAAGGAATGCATAAACTCCTAGAATTAAATTTATGCTACTTAGCATCACATTAAAAATATTCAAAATATAAATCAAAATTCAAGAGTATAACTTATATTCAATTTCAAATTTATGGCATTTTAAAATAGGATGATTTCCTTAAATGTGCAATAAATTTGGTTTTGTGGAATTGCACATGCCACCTTATCATGACAGTTGCTTTATCTACACAGTCCACTGAAGCCTAGTCACTTTATATAATCTGAATTCACAAATCAACTGTCGTCTTCACTTCACTGATTCATTGCTGATGGGCCTTTCACAAGGTAAAAAATCCTTTCCAAGTTGACAAGAGTAATAAATGGAGAGGTGAGAGCTGCCTCTCCATCCTGCTGTTCTATTGTGCTGCCGATAGTGACACATGGCAGAATAAGCTCATAAACCAACCTCATCTTTTGACCTCTGCAGAGCAAATGGAAACAGAGGGGCATTTATGATGATGACTATATTTAAAGACCAATAATGACTAGATAAACCTCTGAAATCTAACTAGCTCAAGCAAAGCATGGAAAAATGTGATGGTTTTGTGTATTTAATATGGTGAAAAAGGGTTGAAAATACAGCTATTTTGGAATAACCTAGAGTACAACTCAGCTGCATCAAGTTATAAGATGCTTACAACTATCCTATATACATAAGAGAAATCTTGAAAAGATTAAAGAAATTATAATTGGATTGGGGTTTTTTAATGTTGTTCCAGATTAGGCAGAAACAACACACAAATCAACAACTGATGCAGAGCAGAATGGCATTCTAGGTATAACCAAACCTTGTTAAGTTAGAAGACTTGCTTTGACCAATACTGCTCAGGAGACAAAGGACAGGTGAACTAAAAATACATATGGCCTTGTACTATCCTTTGCAAGTATTGTAGTACTGAATTTTGGTTTATTAGGGATATTGTCTTTTTAGGAACAAACACTCGTGATTAAACTTCAACAACCTCATTATTTGCCTTCTCTAGTGAGGACACAAAGTCCATTACCATTTAAACATGCCTGGGAATACAGATTCACCTGGTTAAAAGTATACTCTAGCTGCCCTCCCTCCCTCCTCACACCCCCACCCAAAAAAAAGGCCACAACAAAACAGAATAAAATCTATTTGCTCAGAAACACTGATCTCTATTAATATATTATGATGGGGTGATGTGCTCTATCTCCTCACTGAGTCCATCTCAAAAGCCTCACAAACACCACTGCTTCTATTTTTATTGATAAGGTTCTGTTCAAGCTGTGTTTGAGCTGGGTCAGCTTTCAGGCAGAGCTCAGGATTTGGGTTATGTGCAATAGCCAGGCTAGAGGTCATATTTCAATTAGGTAGCTCTGAAGCCTCATGAACTCAGGACTGTGAATTAATAAAAATAAACTGAATTCAAGGATTTTCACCATCAACCACAGTTCCTCTCTTATATCCTGTTGTGGCAACAGTTTAATTTTACCACCCAGCTCTGACTTGTACCTCCCTCATCAAATGCTATAATTTACCATGGTAGGCCACTCCAGAAAGTTTGTTAGGTGAAGTTCTTTGTAAGAAAAAAAAACCAACCAAACAAACAAAGGTTTTGTTTGAGGGGATTTTCTTTTTTTTCCCAAAAACACTTGCCTTCACAGGAGTATGCAAAACTTAGTTGTTCATGCTGATTATCTCAGGCAGTATCAGTTGGCTTAGTTTGAAAATCAGGTGTACTGTTTCATAATTAAATTATTCAACAAAACCTTGACTATAAAGCATTCTCCTAAAACCTAATTAAGAGTATGATTTGATAAAAGCACATTCTGCAGTTTTAGTTTACATTCCCATATGAGTGGGAGTGTCATTATTTCATGCTTTACACATTTGGGGCTTCACAAGGTTGTTTGGGTTTTTTTTGTTTGGCTGGTTTTTTTTTTTTCCCCCACCTTTCCTTTCCCAAAGGTGATTTTAAATTATATCAAGAATTACTCCAAGCTTAGATCACGTCAATTCATTAAATGTTGGCAACATTCAATTCTGATTAAAAAAAAACAAAACCAAAAGACACACCCCTAAAAACAAACAAAAAAAACCACCAGAAAAACAACAACAAAAAAAACCCCAAATCCACAACTCCCTAAAAATACCTGTCAACAAATAAACCAACCCTCAACAAATACAAGAGAAAGACATGGTAAAAGAGCACTATTTCAAAAGTTGGCCCTTGTTCAAGCTGCATATGGTCACATAATCTTTTAAAACACACAATTCAAGTCTCAATTTAATTATGAAATAGCACAAATGGAATTACACTGCAGATGAAGTGCAGTATTTCAGCTCAAACACTCACTGGAGTTGTGTGACTGACCCAAGCTTATTTCATTTGGCCATTGTATTAGAGGGCTTCATCTGGATGCAAGCACACGCAGCAAACAACAATTTCAATTTCAATGCAATACCTCCTCCTCTTCATCCAAAGTTTAGTACAGGCTGGGCCAGGGTATGGAGATAATTTGTCAGGCAGCTTGCAGTGATTGTGACAATGTGATATTAACATGTATTTTTGTTTAACTGTTTTATTTGCTGTACAGACTCATGTGTCTGCTTAAAAATGCAGATTCATCTTTCTCCCATGTAAGTATTTGTGTGTGTGTTCTTTAAGTGGTAGATAGTTACAGTAACATCTTGGGGAGCAACTGGAAAAAAAGATTTTTTTTCTTTCAACAGTCTGGGAATGCAAAATCCTAACAAGCTCATTCCTCAAGACTTGTATACTTTCTGTGCTGCAACAATGGGCTCTTTTCCCACCTGTCCATGCTGGATCCTCATTTCTCTCCAAATGGCTCTGCTAGAGGCCTGTAAAAACTGTGGGTAGGGAGCAAGGATGGGCTGATCCATTTCCCACTCTGGTAGAAGAAGGAGGACATCAAGCTTCAGAACTCAGGGACTTGGCTGAGCTGAGCTATCTCAGAGAATAAGTGGGGATGGAACATGAACACCCTGTTAGGGTACATTACACCAATAACACTTTACTTTCGTTTAGAAAGCAATTATAGCTGCTGTATTAATTGCTATTATAAAATTAGGAACATAGTCTTTTTAGGCTTTTATGATGTACGTCTACATCATAGCTTGCTTAAGCATTCCTGCTAGCCACATCAAAGTGAAAGACAAAGCAGCACAGGACTTAGATTACAAACATGATTCTACACTGCACAAAGAAAGCTACCTCTCACAGAGGCAGCACAGTACAGATCTCAATATACAGGGCATGGCAACCTTATCATCACTGAGTCATTCACATGCTGCAGAAATGGGCTCTAACTAGAACAGATGAGGAAGATCAAGAAAAAAAGAGTCCCAAGCCAGAGAGGAACAATGTTCTCCTTTTTTAGCCTACCAAAACAAAGCAGGGTGGATAACATCTGTAAATAGCAGTGGGGAGAGAGGTGTGAAAGAAATGAGGCTCTAGGGAGGAAAAAGAATCACTTAATTGAGAGAACCAAGTACCAATCAGCAATTAGAAATGCCAGGAAATTGGAAATTAGAAAAAGTTCATTAACCAGCAAAGTGGAGAGATCCTGGAACAGCTGCCAATGAAGGGGGCTGGGGCACAAGAAACCAATCTGAGCTTCAAGTGGAACTTGAAAAATAGAGGAGAGGATTACATCACACTATGGCTTTCAGACTTTTTCTGTCTCCTCATCTTGAACTTTTGAGATATGGCTTTTATTTTTTTCTCTCTCTTTGACCTTAGGAAAAGCTCCTTTTTTTTGTAGAAGCTTCTGCTACCTTTTTATATAATTATTCAACTTTTATAGATAAAGCTCTTTTACATCTATTGCAATTTAGAAGTGAATCTAAGATTGAAAAGTATTATTTTTTTTAGATTGCACATTTTTTGTTTTCATAGTAGAAATCATCCATAACACCAATGATTACTTCTGTTCCTTGAAGCCGTGTCAACATACTTTCTCTTTACATCCCTCCTGCCAGTGGTCTATGTGCAGATTAACAGAGGCTGTGCTCCCCTTCTCTTCCTTTTCTGATTTCACACCAGCTCTGTCACTCTCCTGTCTCTTTCCTAGCACCATGCACTGAAGATATACTTCCTATCCATCCTCATTGCCCCAAATCACTGTCCCTCAATTCTAAATCCCACATTTCCTTCTGCCGTTTTACCTCTGTGCAGTAGCTTTATTGCACCATCTGATCTGTTCATTTCCCCACCAGCATTTCCTATTTCTCTTTCTACAGGAGGACAGCTAAACATGCACAAAACCCATTTAGATAGCTGAAACACATAGCTGACACATATCTAAGCACAACACATGCATTCAGCAGGATTCTGAACTGTAAGTTATTAAACTAAGAATCATCCTATAAGAGACAGCAGAATAGGCTGCCTCCCTTTCTCCTCAGATATTTTCTCTATCCCGTGAAGAGAAAGTAACAGGTCCATGATGTAGACCTGATTTTCTCCCCTCTAGGATCTTCAGGGAATCAGGTATGAGAAAGATCATACATTTTTTCAGGTTAGAAAAGACTTTTAATATTGTTGAGTATAACCATTAATAAAGCACTGCCAGTTCCACCACTAAACCATGTCCTTAAGTGCCTCATTTATATGTCTTTTAAAAACTTCTGGGGATTGGTAACTCAACCATTTCCCTGGGCAGCTGTTCCAATGCTTGACCAGCCTTGATGAAATCTAGAGAGAAGAGGCGATGCAATATCAGTGATTACTATTATACAGGTGACAGAGCAGCCAAAACATTTCCCTTGGAGGCTCCACAGTACCCAAACACAGCAAGATGAACACTACCTGTTGTCACCTTCAAGGGCTTCCTGGTGCCTTAGATCATCTAGTCAATTTTTTCTTATACCTCTCATGCATTTTCTTATAGTCAAAAAGTTTTTAAGTATGTAACATGAGGCACAGTGAGAATAAAGTCATTTGACTAACAGCAAACAGATGGTCATTAAGAAAGGAAGGAGGAAATCTCTCAGGATTGTGAACCTCTCTCCCTCTTAGGTTGATCAACAAGACATCTCCCTCATCCATGGTTTCAAAGCCACTCTTAGATGTGTCATCCACAAATGCATTCTCATAACACAATTCAGATACTTAATTTCCAAATCTACGGACTTAACATTAAATACAAAAAAAAAAAAATCCGTATAATGAACCATTTCTGTAGAATGCCAGTCACAGGGAAGTTAAACCTGGGCACAGTGTTCCAACTGATGCTTCATACATCTTGGCAAAACAAATGCCACTGCAGCAAAACAATCTAAAAATAATCTTCTCCAAAACTGCAAATGCAAACAACCTACTCCTGCTCAGAACATCAATATAATCAAGTTCTCTTTGATTATACGGGATCCTGTAGTCACAGCCCTCTGAGAATTTTTTTTGGCTACTTTCAAAAGTGTCTGAAATTTACTCTGTAAAATTAATGCACAGAATCTGAAAATTCTACCTTAGCAAATACAAAAGACCATTTGATTAGCTACAAATAAAAGCCCCTTGAGCTAAAATGAATAAGGTTTAAGCTACTTCAAATTATTTTCCTGCCTGATAAAGCCATTATCACATTTAGAGCGTTTACAATGCAGAACTACATTCCTTTGATCATCTTATAAAATTAATTGATCTTGCTTATCTATTATACTATTTTAAATCATTTTAATTGAGGACATTAGGAGAAGTAATGGTAACAACCAATGCATTTATTAGCTACTGACGTTCAAGGCAGCAATGTCATTTTCATAATCTGAATTTTTCTATAACAAAATTCCATTCTTAATGGAATTTACATATAGATCACCCCCAGCCACAAATAATTTACTGTTACTTTAAGTCCTAAAGGACAGGCAGAAAAACTGTGAAAAATCACTCCAGCCATACTTAATTTTAATTATTCTTTAAAATCAGATAGAGACCCTGAAGTTAAATTCTCATAATTAAATACAAATTAAAAGTTTCTAAAAGCCTTATTTTCAACTCCAATTTTAAATGCAAATGAACACATAAGAAAATTGTCCCATGAAGAACTGAGTTATGTTCATCTACAATGTTTTGTTCCATGGGCCCAACACTCCTCCATCACCCAGAGTCCCATGGAGATCCTCACTGAGTTAAAGGCGACAAAAGGCTGAGTGCAAGATTTGATTATTAACCAAAGTCCTGACTATTGTCAGTGCTGCTCCCATCAGTGTCTGGAGAGCTGCCTGTCTTACCTTGAAAGAGTCCTAATGCTTCCATGGTAGACTGAGTTTGTGTGATCCACTGTGCCACAGATCAACTGAACCCCTTTGCAAGGGAAAGCCAACCCCCAACCCCTTTGCTTGGATGGAAGAAACTGATTGGATGGAATTTTGAGAAACTGAAAAGATAAGGAATTAGAGGCAGTTTTTAACATAGAAAGCAAAACTAAAATGACACTAATTTTAGCAGCTGAGCTCTCAGGCTATGGGTTTTTCATTGTGCTGTTAACCTCCAGCACACTTTTTCTGTCCCCTTTACAAGCCCAGATCTGCATCCTCCCTCCATGGCTGTGGTGCATCTGGCACACTAAATTCTGCCTCTATTACCAAAGAGCCCATTAATAACAACAGCATGAGCTTCCAGGCTGTCAGAACTGTTTTCATTTCAGATTTTTCTCTTGTTGAAACAGCAAAGAGTCTAAACCAATGCAGCTATGTCTCCCTCTAGTTTATGGTGTGATAGTTTGAACAGCATAGATATAGTTACCATCTTTTACTGTAAACTAAGCCAGTAGAGGTCTGTGCTCAAAATTTCCCAGAGGGTATGTTATTAACAATATATTAAGATATATATGTTAATAGATATTATATATTGTATATTAATAATATATTCCTAATGCAGAGACTGATAAAAATCTACTGTACTTGTTCACTTAGGGAAACTTAACATATTGTAGGTCAGTGTAAAAACGTAGTCAAGATAAACTACCTGTATTTTATTCACCTACTTTAGGTGATGTCCACCACTGGTGTGAAGGTGAATGCTGATCATGCTGAGGTGGTATGCTTTGTGGTAAATAGTTAAAGTATAAAATCCATTCAGAATTTCATGGCACAGTAATCATAATTTCTGTGTCACCTCACTGGCAGTGTCCTTGAGATGGCCAGGATCTTCCTGCCCCAAGCACCTGGCTGCTCCTGAGTGCTCAGCAGCTGACTTCTGGTCTTTGTGTCCAGCTGCCTTGCAAAGGGGCAACAAATACCACCCTAAAACACAACATTCAAAGGTTTGTTTTAAAGACCCCTGAAATCTGAAGGCATCTGTTAGTCAGTGTAAGTAACCCAATAACTTAATTAGCTCTATCAGCAACTGCTCCTTTGGTTTGATTCTGGAGCCAGTCCCAGCAAAATGCATCCCAGAATACAAATCATGAGTCAATATGACCATGACACATGATTTTTATAAGATTTTTAGTAAGTAACATGATGGTAAGATTTTATAAGATTTTAATGAGCACTTCATGACAGAATGCTAGATCTTTCATATGGAAAAATGAAAGGTGATTAAGTCAAAATCTTCATCTTTAGAGTCCTCAGGAATGTGGAAAAAATGTTTGACAGTAAATGGCGCAGCCTAATAATTCCCCTCGTCTATGGCAGGAAGTTCTATAATGACACAACTTGTCCTGATGCCTGAAGTTTTGATTATCTTGCCAGAAACATGAATACTTAGTCAGGCTTTTCAATAAAGCAAATTTTCCATCAGACTACTAAACAGTAGGTATAAAGGATTTTTTTTACCTGAAAAGAAACCTACAATGAAAATACAGTTAGGGCAACTCTGATCCCCGACATGGTCCTCCAACAGATCATTCCTAGATTTATGGCATTTCTGGATTTAAGTGCACACAATGAAATCCCTATCACAGTCCTGGCAAACTCCTGCAGAGGAATCAACCCCAGGCTACTAACAGTCATGACACGCCTCCAGTGGAATGTGTCTTAACACAACCCTGGGTTTTCAGGCTTGCAAAGAAATAATCCTAACAGTGAAAAGCAGTCAGACAGCTATTAACACAAAGCTCTCTCTGACATGGCTTCACCAAGGAGTGTGGTGTTAACTGAAAGAAGTGAACACCAAAGAGGACACAGCTGAAGTGCTCCCTTGGAGCACAATTTTGTAGTGAGGAGGTGTGCTAGGATGGATGTACAATGGAGCTCAGGAACAGTGATGGCAGCACTAACAGATGTTTTAGTCTTTATCTATAGACTTAAATCTTCAATATGTACCTTTGTTACATATATCAAACATCTCATTTGCAAAGTATTTACTAGATAGTAATTTCATCAAATCTATGAGCCATACCCTAATTTTAATTTTTATTTCTTTGCTTATAAAATCATCTACAGAGGTGTCAGTTCAAAGCCAATCACTTTGATTTGATCATAGTTTATTTACCAAACAGTAATCTTCAACTTAGATCAGACTAGGTTTGCATGTTTGAGTATCTCACTTGTCTCTCTGCCAGCCTCCATACGGGTCTAAATCACTAATGCTAAATGTCAGCCAGCGTGGAGGACAATCCATCTGGCACCACCACAGAGCAGTTGTACTATGTGGCAAGGCAAGGAAATGCTCTCTCCCTCTTATGGTTGCATGGGCCTTCCTAATCTGTGAGGAAAAGGATTTGAGCTGCTGGAGTAGAGGCAAGGACAGGGGGAAGCACACCTCCCCCTCACAGACCCCTCCCTGGAACATGGGCCCTTGCAGCACTGCTGTCTGCACAGTCCAGAGATCGGAGGCCTCAGGAGCAGCACGGAGCCCAGAGTCACTGCCCCCAGCAAACTACACTCGCCCAATGCCTTCCATCAAGGCCTGACATCCCTGAAGTGCCAGCAGAGGCCAGCCACAGGGCTGCTCCACAGAGGACACCAGCACATTATGTGTCCAGGTGACGGTGGCACTCCTGAAGCAAACAAGTGATGAGCAGAGCAGCCATAGCACACACCTTCCAGACATTCCTGTGCCACCCCCTTAAGCTTGTTGCTCTACTCACACATGCTAGTGTGAAAGAGCAACACAAACAGCCTACGGAAGAAAATGCAAGTGAAAAGGACAGTGACCCAAACAGCAGCCTGTCTATGTAAATTATCAGGCATCAAGAAAGACAAAAAAATAAGTCTTTCAAACAAATCTGAACTGCCTTAAGGCTTGACGTTGCCTGTGACAATCTCTATAGATATTTCCATCCCTTCCTCAACTACAATAAAAGTTAAAAATATTGCAGTTCTAAGTGGAAAAGTATAAAAAGCCCAAGAGCAGGGATGACTGAAGCTGAGCAGCAAGGCCTGAAGACTCCCAAACCTAGCAGAAGGGGAGGGGAGGTGCAGCAGGCAGCCCCTCCAGCTCCTCCCCTGCCCACTGCTACCCACTGCTCCTGGTCTTAGGACACAGAACCGTGCATGCAAACCTTCTCTGAAAAATACCTGTGTTACAGTACAGCTCCCTCCTTTTCCCTGCCACGATCTTTGGGAATGAGGGGGGAAAACATTGTCATATAGATAACACGACACATGCAATTCAAATGTGATTTCCTAAGGAAGGAGCAGCACTGACTGATCCAAAGAGGAACGTCCCAGCAGGGAGAGCAGACTGTGAAGTTATGTAAATAAAAGAGTCCCAAGGAGAGGCGTCTCATTTGCCCATACGGGAGAAACACTGCTGGGGCAAACACATTCATCTTGTTCTGTGCTGAGGAGGGGAGAAACTGCACAGCAATGTAGTTCAAATGGAGACACACACCAAATATCCCTCTCCCACCAGTGCAACGGCAGTGTTTCCACAATCACAACTGCAAATTTTGTAATAAAATGAGACTTAGAATCATAAATTATATGTAAATTGCTTGTGTATAATTTACGAATACCTAGGGCTAGATATTATTATTCTCTGCATCGATAGTTTTCTGCCAAATGCTCAGATTGCTGCTTTGTAGCTTAGCATCATCTCTTCTCCTCTGTGACCCCACAAGTGAATACACATATTGTAAAAGAACAATATTTACTTATGACTGAAGGGGGAAATATCCTTGTTATACTGAAAAGCTTATATTTACTATAGGAAATAATAATAATAAAGTCTAAATTGCTTTCCTCATAAAAATACTAAAGCAATATGATCTCTGCTTGCCTATGATTAAGGGTGCTTTGTAAACAGATTGTTGTTCATTTTGTGATTCAGACACCATAATACTGCAAGATCAGGGTCTGTTTCAGTCTGAAAATATTTAGCAACCCTACAAGTTAAACATGATATATATAAATAGAACTTCCTAATTAACATTTCTCTTTTGTCTGACACTTTATTTGCCTTTATTTTTTTAATGGATAGCAAGCACAATGACAGCATGGTATTATTCTTGAAATAAACCTGCCAAGACAAAAGCATGTGTCTTGGATTTATTTTTAACAAAAAGAACAGAAGTAGCATTTTTTCCTGGGGTTTGCTTTTGTTCTGTCTGTAGGTTGTTCTGATCGTAGGTTGATTGGTTCAGTAAAAAACAATAAGTAGAAAATACTTTTTCTGAAGAGATTTTCAGTACTTTAACCTGCCCTCTAGACCTGAGATACATGGAAGATACTTAAGGGTCATCTGTGTTATTTGACAAGTGTTACATCTGGTATGACAGGCAAAGATACAACCTTAGCACTCATCCAATGGTGCCATTTTGAACCTAACTCTGGTGGTAAAATGTTATTTTTTTTTTTTTAATACAGAATGTGATAGCTTAGTGCTGAAACCTGGAGTTCCAGACAGAGGATAATATCAAAGTGGCCATTTGTGATGCCCGAAATCATAACCTCCATGTAAGGCTCAAAGACTCATTCCACGCAAGAGATACATACATAAAACACTGCAGTCATTTATGGATGCCCTTTAGCCCAGATGTCTCAAACTATTCCAGTGAAATACAGCAACCCAAACCCAGGTTTTTGACATTTTACTGAATGATTATGTGGGAAACTAAAATTAGATAGCTACGTGTATGCTCCAGTCACAAAAATGGCTGTCCTCAGCTGCTGCACAGACACTTCAGCTCCACACCAGTTTTGAGAAGAAAGAAATATGCCCTCTTCAGCTTTCCTTGCCTAGGTAGATACCTACCCAATTTCTCCTTCTGATCCATCTCTAAGGTACTTTCTAGACATGTAATAAAGCCCAATAACTCCCCATAAAACCTTGTGTTCCAGGACTCACCTCCTGCCCCTTGCCCCCAGCCCACAAATGTAAGAAAGATTCTTTTTGATGACTGGTCTGAAAAAAAATATTGATTCCTGAGGAAATAGATTTTCCTCATTTTTTTATAATTAATATTTTTATATTAATATAAAAAAATTTTAGTTAGCCTGGACTATAAGATTTTTTTTCACATAGTGCATAGCCGTGCTGGAGTAAACACGGGGACACACAAGGACAGCCAGGACAGAGGGAAAAAGGTGCATTGCAGCCTGTGCCTGCCTACATAGCTGCATTAAAGCTAAGCCACAATCTTGCCTTTAAGCTAATTAATTAACTGCTTTCAACCATAACTGTTTCTTCACAGCTTTCTTAGTCTGGCAGTGATAAATACACAGTAATGATGTTAACAGTTTGGATTTACACAGCTGGTGTAACATACAGAATGGCATTCATATTTATGGACTTGGCAAGGTCCCGAGCCACCCTGCACTAATGTATCACCACTGAAATCACAGCAACTGGGCAGATTTACACCAGTGAGCGATACGATGACCTACTCGGCATATCAACTCCTATGTGGGCATTAAGCCCAAAAGTAATATTTATATATTCATAAAAGCACATACTCACCAAACAAGCTAAAGGTACTACACTGGAAATCACCTCTCTTCAATTACTGCATGTAATTTTTAATGCTGTTCAAGTTTAATTACAGTGAAGTACTTAACTGGGCTGCAGCTGATTGATCATGTTCTTGACTACCTGTCTCCTTCTCCTCACAACTGCCAGATGGAGAGATCTAGATTAGTTTACACCACATAATGAGAGCTTACTGCTGAAATATGAATGAATATCGCATAGTTCAACTTGACCTGCTTTAACAAACTTTATTTAAAAACCCCACCACTTGCTAATCAATTATTTTTTATTTGCCTTTTTCAGCTTGCCAGGAATTGCTATGCATTTAGGTATTTTATTTAAAACAGCAATGAAATCATAATACATTAATTTAGTCAATAACCAAATGCATAAAACATGTTAGGTTTGGATTTTGTGGGGATTTTTAGTGTGACCCTGTTTGCATATAGGTTATGTTCTTTAACTCACTTCTTTCTTTGGAGGAACTTTTGAATTCCTCAGGACTCATGCTACTAAGGAAAGACAACTGTTTTCATAAATGTTGCTCATTTGATCCATCTGTGATAGTTCAAGAGAGAAGGAGAAGGAAGACCATTAATGAGAATATGTTTCTTTCAAGTCATAGTATTTACACTATTTTAAAAATATTTTTTCTCCTGTATCCCCTCCCTTCAAAAAAAATAAGCAAACATATCCTTAATTTACTCACTTAAAAAAACTTGACTAAGCAATGCCCAAAACACAATGGAAAAAAAAAAAGAAGTCTTTTCAGCCAGAACTGCAAATCAGTTGTTAGTCTTCAACATAAGACAAGACCTTCTGTCCTACCTCAGGGGGAATGGGACAGAGACAGTAGAGTAGGGACCCTTGTATTTCTGCTGTGATTCCAGAAGCAAATTAAAAGAGTTTTGCAAGCCATAAAGTGTTAACAGCTCCCACAGCTTCAGACACGTATGTGTTAGTTGTAACATGTTTGAAATGAATTAAAAGTTATCCTAACATCTGCAGCAGCCTAAGTACATTACACAAGCCTATGTACATGAATTTAGCTTTGGAAAGAGCTTCATAAATTCTGGATGAAGGAGCAAGAAGGAGACCAGTTTGGAGTTTGCTGGGAAAGAGCCACGATGAAAAATATTGAGTTTAACCTGTAGCAGCAAAGGCAGGGTTGCAATCCAGAGCAGAGGGCCAAATGTGGGAAAGCAGAGGAGCTGAGTGCATATCAAGGACCGAGCAAATGCTGTTCTACAAGCAAAGCAAAGACAAGGGTGCCGAGAGTTACAGGCCTGTCCCACAAACACACAGGTGAACAAGGTTCCCAGACTGGTCTTTGAAAATAGATCATCACAGCAGTACAAGAAATATTTGGAGGTATAGCTTTGGCTCTTACTGAACACTGCCAAACTAATTTCATTCTCTTTACTAACATGTGTACAGATTAATTACCAATGTAAAATACTGAGTGCCTGAAGAAATGCAGTGCATTTCATTTTCGCACCTGGTGCAACCTGGTACACTGATCCCTCCCAGACTGTTATGTTTTACTGGATGTAACAAAGGAGACTGTAAGCAGAATTATCATTGCAAAACCTTTCAACTGCTTGGAGAAAAGAACAGGAGAGCAGTCAGCATCAGTTTTCCCACACAGTTCAGTTGCATCAAAGCATTTATTAGGAATAATTTCTGTAAGACCAAATTTTCAGGAGTAAAAATGTGATTTAAAGAAAATTGCATGGATGGATGTTTCTTCTGCAAATGCTACTGAGAATGAGCAACTTGCAAACAAGTTTATACGTTTTGCTATATAAAGCAATCAACTGCAGAACTCCAAAATAAGCAGATTTGGCATCTGCCTGTATTCCATTAAAGAAATGAGTAAGGAAAGCAGTTGCATGAAAAATTTTTTAAGATGTATAAAACAAGAGACTACAGATAATAGTAGAATGGGAGGACAAACCCTTTTCATTTTACAAGGTAGGCAAGTAATTGTTTGTATGAATGGCTGCATCTATCTGTTAGTGTAATAACTGCCTGCAGAACACATGAAACAAGCTAATAGCAATAATTATCTGGAATTAACAATGAACATAAATATATCTTTGCACTTGCTAAATAAACAGCAACTGGAGCTTAGTATTCACCAACGGTGCAACCAGAGCACAGCATTTACCGTGATGAAAGGGAATAACCATTCCAAAGAAAGCAATGGAGAAACTGAGTCTCTCCATTAACAACAAATAGATAATTTGGAGCTATAATTCCACTGATTCTAAAGCTGCATGAAAAGACTGGATCACAACCAAAATGTAATAATCACAATGTCTGCAAATCAAAGAAATAAGCCATTGAGAAACTCAAGTTTTTCTGTACAATGCAATTATGAAACAGTACCAATCCTTCTCACTATCTGAACTTTGAAAAAAAAAAAAAAAAAAAAGACCTTTTAACAAGCACCAGCAAATGGACCAGGATCCTAAAATTGTGAACTCTTCCTGTGTCCCACTACTGTCACACAGACTCTGAGAATCAAGTTACTATGCTTATTTTTGCCATCATTGTAATGAGAAAAGGGTGTCTTCTCTGTGAAAAAGGATGAAATACAAGGGCTTTTGCACCTTTCCTCCATTTGCTTTAGTTCCTTCTCTGTGTGGAAGCAGAGAATGTCCTGATTTGGTTTTTTCTTCACTACAGCTGCTTGCAGTTTGCATACTGCTTGCCCATCTGATTGGAGATAAGCAGGTGTGTGCTGCACTCTATTCCAATTTACATTCTGTATTTTAAAACAGACCATAACTTGCCACAGGTGTTTGGTTCCAGGACAGAATGCCAAATACAGAACAGGAAGGTTTGCTTCTTAATTGCCTAAGTAAATAAAACTTTCTTGTGAAATATGTTACTATATAAAACACTGATGAAATACCACAGGGTAATTCTGCATTTTCCAATCCCCACCCTCACAAAAATGATAACTACTGGATTTCCCACACTTCCTTAATAGCTAGAATAGTTCTTGATGACCAGGAAGAGTTCTTGTGGGATGTCCATGTAGGTTCTGTTACTTTGTTTAGGGAGTGTAGGAGAACATACAGAAATATGCTTTGATATGTTGCGACACGGTCTGCAACAAGGAAATTAAATGATTCCTTATCTTGATTTTTTAGAAAATTTGTTACTGCAGTGGGGAAACCAATACCCATGCTGTACATCACAAATAGACAATGAGTGACACTCTTTAGATATGCAGCATTAGTCTGATGAGGTGTTGCTCCTACTGTCTAGTATTGATTAGAAATCAAGGTCTAGATTTGGATCCTATCTCAAATGCTGAGATACACCTGAGGGACAGTAATGCAGATTACCCAGACTCTCAAGGCAATGGAATTAACTAGTTCTGAAAGTTAACTACTTAGTATGGTTCCAGGGCCTGCAACTAGTATATTTTAGGAGTCATGACACTATTTGGCTTAGTCTATTAACACTTCTTATATTCTATCCACCTTGACCTTTTGTATTAAGGTCCATGAAATCTAAATTATCTTGATCAATATTATAGCACAGATTTCTTCAGACTCACCTGTTAACCTACATACAGTCCTTCCACTTGAAAGGCCACACCAAACATTCCCCATCCTGCTCTATACCCAGTGCAGGTGTCTTGGAGCACAGTAGCCCACTTTCAGCAGAAATCCACAGATGTTCTGAGGATAAAATTAACCCAGCCCACTGAACTCTGCCATCTTCTATTAGCCTAAGACATTGCCTTTGAGTGGTATAATGAGATCCTGAAGCAATTTTCCTATACATATCAAAAGCATTAATCTCTCTCATCACAAATTTGGCAAATTCAGATTTGGACACAAATCTGAGAACACAATAGCTTATCTCTGTTTATGTTCAATGTTTTTTCTTGTCACTTTCAAAACCCATTCTTATCTATATAATTACAAAGTTTTCAAACCTGGTCTCTTATTTCTGCCATTTTCTGCAGAAGTCTCTGCATTTTATTTCTGCTTTTCACAGATCATCATAACAAACAAATAATCGTTAATTAATCCAACTACATTGTTGATATTCCATCATGAATAGAAAATAGGGTTAATCTCAGCTATGTTAGTAATCTACAATTTAAGCATCTAGCCTTACCAGTCCCTCAGACAGCCAAGTCAATAAAGACAAGAATCTGCTATACTGTGTCTGAGACACCTGAAATGGACTATTTTGAGCTGTGGAAGTAAGAATTCCTATTGCATGACTGTAGAGGAAACCTTGTATCATTGCTTATAGACTCAATTTTAAGGTACATAATATTAGGCAAGATAAATACTACTATTCTCATCTAATTCTTATTTTATTATTGCTTTGTACCTATACGGAAAAGTTGTTTATTCCTGCACGTACAGTAAATGTTAGTCTTTCAAACTTCCTTGGCCTGAATCAAGTTGGAAAACATTGAAGTTTCTGTTGGAAGAAGTACCCCATATTCTCATACAACCTCTTACTAACAATTATTCAAGTACCTATTGATACAGTGTCAAAACACTGCATTAACAGGAAGCAGGAATAAATTATGAAATACAAAAGTAGTTAATTCAAATATAATATCTTAAGATATTGAGAAATGGGGAAAAGTTTGGCTAAAGCAATTTTCAGTTCACAGAGATGTGTCAAAGAATTTTTCGCTAGAAATAAGCTGGTGGTGTAAACAAACTTTTGATCTTTTTTAGGCTTTCATGTTTTTTTCATAGTTTACCCAAATAATATAGAACAGCTTGTACAAATCATTCTATCTTTTGCAATTTGAAATAGTACTGTTTTAAGGAAGAAAAGTTTCTGATTAAAAAAAATAAAAATTCAAATTGTTCCCAAGTAAGACATTTGTGTTTTAAAGAGGCCATTAGGAATTCCAAATACCACTGTTGCTCCATGCAACTGTTATTTCTATCATAAATATGTCACAGGTTTTATTAACCAAGAGAAATGTGTGGTAGTTTTACCAGCTGTAGAGGATACTGTGAAACAATTTTATTGAACCAATTAAGTCATACTTGTAATGTCTTTTCTCCCCATTCTAAAGGGCTTTTTATTAAAGTTATTTTCACATTTATTTTTTAAAGGATACAAAAATAATTATATACACCATTCAACACATTTCAGGTAACTGCGTTTATATTTTCAAGATGCACTGAGCATATTTTAACACTATGTTAACAAGAAGTATCAGTCTGTACACAGCAAGAATGTTCTCTTTTCCTCCATACAGTAATTTATTAAGAAATTTCTTAAGAAATGTGGGTAGTTTTAAGACAACAGATGGTCTTTTCTCGTGCAAGAAATAATAAAAGAGTGGATCATATATCATCTGTCTCTAATAATGCCTGTATAGGCACTTGACTTTCAGATTACTAAAAAGACCAATCTAGAGACATCAGATTTGTAGAACAAGCATGGAGTAAGAAGCTCAAGCAGTGAAGACAGTGAAGAAAAAGACGAAGGGTGAAAGAGAAGCATAAAAATATTTCAGAGACAGCCTTTTAAACAGTCATTTTTCAAACATCTCTAACTTAATGCTATTGCACTCTGAAACAGAATGATGGAATCCTGTAGTTATTTCCTCTGTGCCAAATCCGACCAAGACTGAGGTTCTGAAAAAGCTTTTCTGCAGCTGTAATTTTACTTATTCAGCCTCAGAGGTGAATCTCCTAATTTTGTTCAGCTGGACTGCTCATGTGAGTCCAGTCACAGTGACATTCCTGCAAAGTCACCGCACTCTGCCTGGCAAGTGGGAGCTCCTTAGGCTATCCGGAAGAAAGATGACCACAGATTTTATTAGCAATCCTATTGATTTGGAATTGAAATACAAAACCTAGTCTCACAAAAAAGATGAAAATCTTTCTGCTTAGTTGATATTTTGACCACTTTATTTTAAGTCTGATAGCTCACATGTGGAAGGATTAAACCCTCAAAAGCAAACTTATCCTTGATTAGGCACCTTTAAGCACAGAACTATGTTTATAGAAAAACATGAAGACACACCGTATATCTTGGATTTTGAATGGGAAAAATGGCAAATGTTCCATCTCTTTTTCTGTATTCCTTTAATATTTGAAGGCTTGTTATTTCAACATATACTCTTGGTGTTTTTCCATAGTTCAAAAATTCTCCATGTTATTTTAATACATAAATTTTATTAGAAAAGGCTTCCATTTGCCCTGAAGTATGACTGAATGCTGATAAATTACTGTGGGCCTATAGCAATTTTTCCAAGCAGTCTCCATGTAAGTGTAAATTTAGTCAAACAAATCAAAATGTGAGTTATGTTCAACTGAAAATAATGACATCTATTGAGTGGTCAAAAACTGTTAGTAGCTATTAATAAATAATCCTCAGCACATATGGTGATGTCAATCAGCAGTACTATTTTACCCATACAGGAGTTTAGTAAGGTAGAACTGCACAGTGATATGCAAATTAATCATCGTACACAGCACGGCATTGTCAGAGCTCAAGAATGCCTTTGATCCCTACCTCCGTTTCAGAGCATTCGGGTCACCCTTTTGCACAGCATTCAAATGTGGTGTATGAATACTTCAACACATATCCAGAATGAATGACTGAGCTGCACTAGGTCACAGTGTAATCGTGACATTATCAATTATATAAAAAAATCTCTAAGAAAACCAGCTACCTCACATGTACACATAGCCTTTTTCAATATTTTTCATCAGAACTTTGAGCACACAGACATATAGTGAACATAGATGTCAGTCAAGTGGATTGGAAGCACTTAGGAGGAGACTTTACGGTCTGTTGCAGCCGTGATGTAAAACGAAGAAGTTTAGATAGGCCCTTGACATAATGGACTTGACGAGAAGAAAACCTGAGCAGAGAGGGCACTTGGAGAGCCCCCAACAGCCTGGCAGCCCCATGACATTTCCATACCCAGACCTGAGCAGGACCTGAGCTGTGCCTATCATGGCTGCAAGGGTCCCCAGCACCCCTGCCAGCAAAATGTCTCTCACTTCCATACACCACTTGTTGGAACAACACCAGCCTGTGGAAAAAGCTGATGCTGCAAACCAACTGCTGGTATTCAAAAGTATGGAAGAAAAGAGATAGGCTTACGGGAAACAGCTCTCTGGGAAAAGTGAGCAACCTAACAAAAACTGGCTGTGAAATTTTGGTTGAAAAACGACGACTGTTTCTGAATATATGCTCTTCAAAAAAGCAGTGTGTCTAAGGATGAGGCCAGAAACTAATGTCTTTCAGAAATACACCTATGTCAATTTCTAGGACAACATACAGATGGCATTTTCAGACTGGTATTTTCCTGCTGCTGAACAAATAACAAATCTATTAAACGTGTGTTCATTCTGTATTAATAAATATTAATGAAATATATATTTGCACAAAATGTGAGTATTTCTAGAAGAAACAGGGTTATTCAATTTCAGAAATACAAAAACTTTATTCAAGTTATGATGCTATCTGGTTGTACTAGGGATTTTGTGTCTAGGAGATATCAAAACAAAAAAAAAGAAAGGAAAAGAAGGGTCACTCTCACAGTAAAAAGGAAAAAAATCCAAAATATTCTCATTTTTATAATTGAATTGGCTACAACTTTAAGTAGCTATTTATGTTGATTTGTAAACACAAACCCTATATTTTAATAGAACTTTGCTTGCAAAGTTCTGGGATATTAAATGGTTCTAATTTTATTCTACTTTATGACTAGTTCAAGAAATGACCTCTAGCTAGATCTGGCCTTGTTCTATCATGCAACTAGATTTTTCTTACAGAAAATAAATTAAAAAGGTGTGACCTTGCTGAGGGCTTGCAGAGAAAATGAGGTACATCTTGTCACAAGCAGAAGAGCCTATTTGAAACACGGTTTGTTCAATTTGAAAGGCTGCTGCTTTCCTCAGATCAGAAGTTAAGATAAAGGCAGTTGGATGAAAGAGGAGAAACATTTCCAAGAGATGAAATTAAAGAGCTACACTGGAATCCCATTCAGTGACACAGTGCCTTTTTGTGTGAGGGTTTATCTGGGACGCATCAGCCACACCTTGTCCCCGGCGCAGGAGCAGCCTCTTCACCCAGCACAAAGCCTGTCGCAGAAGGAGACGATGAGGACTGCTCATCGATGGGAATCAGAGGACATTCTTCCCCACAGAGTAGGGCATGGCAGAAATTAAATAACTCACCTAAATGTTACACATTTTGCTTGGGAGAAAAATATAAGCCCTGCTTGTCTTGATCTCAGCAGCTCTCTTGTGAGCTCTGTGCTTCCCATCACCAACAAATGTGGCAACAGTGGGCAGTGTTCCCAGATGGCTAACACCTCTGCACTGAAAATTCAAATTTTAAGGAGGTAGTAGAATACCTCAGCCAAAAATGTGTATTCAAACCTGTCTCACCTTTATGACTGGTAGCTCACACTCGACTGAATTTGACCTCCTGAAAACACACAGCAATTTTTTTAACACCACATCACCAGAATCGCTTATATTTGGTGTCCAAATCAAAATAGGTTTATTTCATAATTTCCCTTCTAGTATCCAAAATAATTTCTTTGCTCATGGTCACAAGAAGTATCAGGCAGCAAGGCTGTGATTCAGTCATGTTCTTACCTAAGCCTGGCAGGAACTCGATCAGGCTAGCCCTCAGCTCACCACGGTGCAGCAGTGTGGACAAGTCACACACGGCTTTATTCCTCTCTGCAGCTGCAAACCTGCAGCACCACGAGCCCACGACTGGATCCATCCTGCCCCTCGCCAGCACAGCCCAGATCTGCCAAGGGCTCTGACTCTGTTCTATGACACAGGAGCTTGTTCCCAGCACAGCGAATCCCTGCAGCCACCACCCCTCAGCACTGCTGGGGGACACCGAGCCGGGAGCAGAGGGTGCCCCCAGGCACTGAGCCACCCCAGAGCCAGGCTGGGGGTCACGTCACCTGTCCCATCCCTTTCAGACTCCAAGGCTTCTGGCAGGTGGGATGGATCACTCCCACAGCCACCGCAGCACTAACGTAGGCTCTTTCTTGCAGTGCTTGAAAGGTATTTAATCCTAACATGATTATCAGGTACTGCTGCTTTAAGTATCGCAAAAGCAGAGCCACAGCCTGTAAAAGATTGCCTTACAATTATCTCACAGCAGCTACTTAAACATCACCCAAGCATATGTTGTGCTAATTCTTATGACCAAATACAGTTTCATTTCACTTGTTCAGAACAAACCCTGACTGTGAACAAAGCTTTTGGTGAAGTGACAAGTGGAATTCCAAAGGACTAAGACAAATATTTCCTCCAGAGGCTAAACCTACTGCAAAATATTAATCTCCTCTTCTACACATCTTCACATGTCTTTGGTGAAACACCTGTCTGGAATTGTTAATAGCAAATATTTTTCAGGGTATAAACTTCAAAGACAGTACTGCAATGTCAAGCAGTGTAAAACTTCTGAAGTAATTTTAGCTAAATACTTCTGTGACAACTGTCTGAATCAATTTGTCTTAGCTGACTATATTCTGGTATTATAAAAACCTAAGACCTGGTTATCAGCCAAAAAGGTAAAATTTTGAATGAAGTCATAACTAGTAAGTTGCACAAATCAAACACACACACACAAAATGATAATGTTGTAGTTGATTTAGGAAATGATCACTGCCTTCTGCTTTCTTAACTTCCAACAAAAATGCTATTTTTCCTTAAAAGGATTAAATGAAAGAAAATAAATATGCACTAAAGGCCAATTCAATAAAGCAACAAAACAGCAATAAACCACTATTAAGGAATTACAAAACAAGAATATTATTTCCTTGCGTAGCATAGCAAAATTTTAGTCCTTAGCAAGGAAAAGGATAAAGATTCAAAGTAAGATGATGCTAAAAAAGTATGGCTACTTTCAATTGCTGAAAAACCTCAAATCACATGCAACTAATAAGGCCAAGAAAATGGAATAAAAAAGATAATTGTGCGCATGTGTTGAGGGGCAGGGGGAGAAAAGAAAACAAACTAGAGCTGGAGACTTAGCAAAACTTCTGAGAATTACTCACAATTGTGGTAGCAAAAAAAATTACCATCCAACAAAGAAGGTCAAACTGACCTCAAGATTCTAAGTCAGGCTCTTGAAATCCTAAATCATACAAAGCACCATCACTTCAAGGCATACAAACATAAGAGGATTAAGGTAAGTGTCCCACCTAAAAGCCTGAGAAAACAAAGATTAGTTTTAAGTACTGAAAAGAAACACAAATCATATGGATGCTCCGTGCACAGGAAGGAATAATTGTTAGGATGTCTTAAGAGCATAGTAAAATAAGCACTACACAACATAAGAAAAAAATCCAGGTTTGCTTGCCACTTTTTGAGTGCAAATATACTCATGTCAAAATGTAACAAATATTAAAGGCTTAAGGAACCGACTCAAAACCTATTGAAGTCAATGGTAAGATTTGTATTGGCTTCAGTTAGGCAAGACCCTCTGCTTAGAAAGATTAAGTAGGAGACAAATAAACTATTCTTCTTAGGGAGAAAGTAAAACTGCTGCTCTCAGCTCCCTGTACCTACCTGAGTGACTTCAGTAACACACTTATCAACCCAGCCACATAGCAACAAAGGCTCTCCCTATAGGTAAACACTCAGAAACAGTTTATAATAGTTATGCTATCAGACTCTTGGTCATATTTGCATTTATGCTGCATTTATGTTAGCAGGACAAAGTGTGGTGCCTTTTAAAGGATGACATTAGTTCTGGACGTTATTCTACAAGTTTGAACTGTAATGGTCATGTCTTGACTTTATGAGATGTCAAATGCAATTTGAGCATGCACTCCAAATTCTGTATTCATTTTCATGTCAGGAAATATTTTAAAATAGTAGTGATACAACTGTTTATGCTCCTAACTACATGGAAAGAAAAGTAATGCCCATGATTTATGGGCTGACCAGCTTTCCACCAGTGAACGCTACTTCAAGAAGTTACCATTTAATTGAAGAATTCAAGTTTGGAAAAATTCCATTCATCTTTTTTCATCCTTGCTGGAAGTAATCACAGACTTGTGGCATTACTGAGCCCTTATGTTATTTTGTCCCTCTATTTCAATCCAACTCAATAAGACAGAAGCTTGGACTAACCTACCCAACATGAAATATTCAGATTGTTCTACTCATTAAAATTAATGCTTGCACCTTTGTTCTGTCGTAGTCAAAGCCTCTACTGAATCCTCTCAAATATATATTTATTTAACTGCAATATGAAGTTAGGGATCTAGGAGATCCCCATGCTTTTACAAGCTCTTAGTCAACTAAAATACTCCCTGACATTAAACAAGTCACTTGCCAAGTGGTCTCTTTTGAACCCAGCTGAGAAGTGGATAAGGGTTTTAGAGCTGAACCAGAAGCAAAGGGCTTGGCAGATTCCACCACATCTGAACTGTGGAAACTAACAAACCACACTGTTTCAGAGGGAAAAAAATAGTATGACAAGCAATTAAGTGCTGTCAAGTCAATAACCTTTTGTCATGAAGATACTTGATGGGGGGAAATTTCCCATTTAGTTTATACTTTGTTCTTCTTACAGATTTTTTTTATGAAAAGTCACCTATCACATTATCAGCAGAATTGGTTTTTTTAGGGAATTAGGTACAGTCTTGGGTCAATTTTCCACAAGGAAATCAAGACAAGCATGGTTCTACTGGTCAAGATGACCATTCACTGGAAATTTTAGCAATCCATATTTAATAAAAATTTATTTCACTGATAGACCCAACATACTCCAGACGTTTAACTTCTCTTGTGTTTTCCTCCTAGTCCTTTGAGGGAAAGAGTGAATATTCTTATCCTTTAGGATGAGAAGCAAATAGGAACCACATAGCTTAGAAGTACTTTAAGACAATAATCTCTCCCATTTCCTTTTAGCATCCTAAGCACAATCTAAAACACATTAACACCAGCCCATTTTCAACCACTTTCATAGCAATATTCTCTAGAATTTGTGTAAAAAGTTTTCAAGAAATTAAACATTTCTGTCCATCAAACACTAGGCTTCTGCTTAGGAAATACTGATAATTATTTTAAAATAATTTTGGTAATATTTTCAAATAGATGCAGAATTCCCACAAAAGACTAAGTTAATATCTGCAGAATATTGTTTTCATAACACTACTGGCTAAACAAAAATAATTTCTTCATTGAATTAACCTGTCTTCTGAGCCATTCCTACTTGTCAGATACAGACAAAAGCTGCACTGTTCAAACCCATTTTGGCCAGCTGTTACACAGAAGAATACAAAGTACGTAAGGTAGCAGTACACAAGGTCACAGTGCAGAGCAAGCACATATTCAGAGAGTTTTTCACTGCCGTTTCCTACGAGCCTTTAGCACAGGGAGAATTTCAATCTCATTACCAGGTCACCCACTGCTCTCACTTCCTCTGTCAAAGAACTTTCCATGGCAAAAGTGACAGCCATTCAACAGCTATATTGAGGTCTTGTTGTGTTGCAGGGAGCAGTGTAGAAACACATGGTTGGACAAATAAATGCTTTGTTTCTTATCAGAATTGCTTCAACACCCAGGGGAAGTGCAGGCGGAGCAGGACACCCTCTCTTTCCCCGTTGAGAGGAATGCAGCGGTTGAGGACTTGCACATGAAATTCCTGAGATGCTGCCAAAGAAGAAACAGCAGCATCTCACGGACCTGGTGCCCACCAGGCACTGCGGTGAAGCTCAGCCGTGACCAGGCCCAGCCAGGGAACTGATTGCAGGGGCTCTGAGGGGACACAGCTCTGCTCTCCTCCCATTACTGGGGATGCACAGCTCCTGTGGTGACTCCTCACAGAATCTATAGCCTCGCAGGGAAATCCCTGAAGGAAATGCAGCGGCAGAGCTATTGCCTATGGCGATGCTATGGAAGGAAGTGGTAGTGACAAGATGACACTGAGAGTCTGACACTGTAGATTACCCCAGAACCATATCAAAATGACTCACAGTTATCAGATCTAGATGACAATGAGACTCCTGCATCACTGTCATCTACACTGAAAAAATAAATAAATGCTACATGCCACTAGCCACAGGAATGGACAGGCATTATAGATATGCTGCAGCACTGCTGTCTGTAGAAAGGATGGTTCAAGAGCTTTGATAATTAACCTAAACTCAAACCTACACAACTTTGTGTTTTTTGTGAAAGGGAAAAATATATGCATGAATACTACAATTAATCTGGGGATAATTCATCTTACAATCACAGAGCAGAGTGCTAGTAACTGAACAGTATCAATTAGGTATCAATATATACTGAATTAGTACTCATCATTCTGATGTGCAGAATGGCAAAGATGGATGTATCAGGCTACTAAATTGGGTACTGGATGGAAAACCTTCTGCATTCCAAATGCCCTCCTGTGAGTAGCATCCAGCAATCCTATCTGTAGGCATTAGGCACAAGACACATTAACAGTCAGCAAACAGGCTGCGTGCAAGGGCAAGCACACAAGGGCTCTCTGCTACACTCAGTGTGGTACCCCCAAATCAGTTCTCTGACAGACACTGAGCAATAAGGCAAGTGGCACTGGTGACTGTGAGCAGGCAGCAAGGTAAGAGGGACAGCTGCAGTCATTAGGAACAGTCAACAGCAATATCCTACAGGCAAGGAAAGAACACACCCATGTATGAACAGAAGAAAATAAAACCACTTTTTCTTTCCCCTTTTTTCCCAATGAAAATATATTAAATGCTAGGTTTCTTTTTCCGTTAAAATAGTTTTGCCAGAACATTGTTGTAACTGCTGTCCAAAAAACTCAATTTCTCTTCCTAAGAAATTTTAGAAGAAAAAGGATTTAAATATTTATTTTGAAGGAAAATGAGATGCTTCGGACTGACCATGAAGTCATTTTTCTTTTATTGCCACATGTGTTTTTCCCTTCCTTTTTCCTTTTCATTAAAGTCATACATGGAAACTACAAGCTAATGAAACAATGATGAACATCTACTTCAATAACACCAAGAATTCTCAAATGTGCTTTGTTTGTTTTGTTTTTTCTGCAAAATTAACACATTAGAGACTATTTACCACTGTACAAAATTCCTTTCTTTATTTATGAAAGCTACATCTTTACTATCATGATGTGAAATGAAAAGCCTCCTGTACTTGTTGCATACAATTAAGCTGCAACAAAAGCCAGCCCAAGCCATTTCACATTTCATAGGGCTGCAATTATTCTTTAACTGTTAGAATATGCTGTCCCCCAGGAGCTAATTACAGAAAAGCTCTCATCACATACAAGAAACACACAAACAAATCCTTCAAGCACAAAGCAAATGTTCAACATTAAAGAGATGCATTCAGGAAGTCACACCAATCAGTTTGGTTCAGCTAATTACTAATCTGATTTCTGGAGTAGTTGCATTAGATAATTATGATGCCCATTCACAACTTGAAAGCCAGGACTCTGACTGATTATAATAAAGATCTAGGACTCGAAATAAAAGTAAGGGCAAAGTATGAAATATACATCAGATGATGGGGCTGATGGAGTATGTTTGTTTATTGTCGGCACTTCCTTTGGCAGGCCTTATCCCGAGTTTGCTGAACCCAGCAGGAAGATTTCCATTGATATCAGTGCCATTTGGATCAGGCCTAGAATAACAAGGCATGGCTTTTCCGTAGAGATTACATTCATGAAGTGCCCAGGAAGGAGCTCTCATTACTCGTTTTTGGTCGGGCCCAGAGCCGCATTCCCAGCCAGCGGCAGAGCCCATCCCGCGGTCGCTGCCCTGGGCCAGGCTCTCACAGCCCATCCTCCAGGGCCTAGAGAGAGGCAGCCAACTCTGATAAGAATGAAACTCTTCAAAGGTTCCATTGTAAATGTGCTTTAACTCACATTTTGAGTTTCAACTTCTGTGGGATTTTTTTCTTATTCCAGCAATTGGTTTGCTGGAGTTTGAGCATTTATAAAGGTACATCACCCAGAACACAAGGTACAACAATTCCTCTAGTTTCTGACTCAGCTGAAGCTCTTAATTATTCCACTGTAGTTTATACCCAAGACTGGCAAAAATTTGCTTGATGAAATGCTAGTAATTATGTTTTATAGGAAAACATTGTTCTAATTAAATGTCTGATGAAGTAAATATACTCTAGTTTAGTTATCAATCCAGCCCTTAGTTTCTTCTCCCTTTTAAAGGGTTCGCCAGATACAAGGGAAAAACATCAAAAGCCCTTTGACACATTTACAGGTAGAAACTCATTGCAAGGGACAACCCAAGCACAGGAGCAAAATATTAGGAATTAAAACTTTTTACTAAGTTACAGCCTTGCACATCTCACACCAACCAGAGTAGTACTACTAATCCATTTTATGCATTAAAATAAATACAAAAAATGTAGCACTTGACCTGTCATTTTCACATATAACACCTGAATTTCTGAGAAATGCATGGTGACATTAAATAACTGTGAAATTCAAACAAATACTGCACTTTCGGCAGGTGAACCAGCTTCGGTAGAATGTACTCAGTGGTCCTCTGCCAAGGTGGGGAAAAGTAGAGCTTAAAACCCCATATTTTAAACTAATTAAACACCAAATGAAGAAGTTTCAGCTGCAAATTGAGGTTCACACAAAACCCAAGAATAAAGAAAATAACCAAGATAAAGGCTAGAAAAACAAATATCAGAAGCAAATTTTCCAATGGATCCTTGAGACTAACAAGAAATGGTTTCACATTGTAGGGCCACAAAACCTGTGTATGTCCTTGAGAGGGTGCCCCTGCTCAGCCCACCATGTAGGGACTGATCACTGCTTTGTGCACCCACATCTACAAAATCACATGAGTTGTTAAAGATTTTTTGTTGGTTAAAACCCCCTAAAAATAAAATAGCCATTCAGACTGGCATTCCTATGCCTCAGTATCTGAAATAAGGCAGAACAGCACTATTAAACTGTTTGCACATAGTCACGCTGGACACTTTTTTGAAGCATTAAGGTGAAAGGGATTCTTTGCTCCTGCTAAACTAAATGAATGAGAGTTGCAAATCTGTATTTCGAAGTCAATAGGCTACAATATTTACAGGGCTGCCATATGTGATAGCTTAAAATTCAAAACTCAACAAAAATTGTGTGGGATGGAAACTAATGTTATGGAATCTGAACCAAGGCTACATTTATATTTCACTTTAATGCTCTAGCTGTTTAATCAAAATATGAATAAAAGGTCTGAAAGACCAACACGCAAAAATATCATAGTTCTGGAATTTAGCTTTAGCTTCCTATTGTCAACCAATTACTGTGTAATTTTTTCCCTGTGACTGAATAACTAACTGTTAGCAAATAATGAAAAGGCAATTACAGCAGAGCTTTGTTCATATTACCTTCTTCATTTTATTCAGGCTATAATTATTGTCAGTGCTGGAGGCTTACTGTACCATGTAAGTGGCACCAGGGAAGAAAATGGAATGGGCTGGTGCATGGAAAATTGCAAATGTCACAGCTACCTTCATCATCACCGTTGGACTTCAGAGATTAAAAAAAATAAGCAGTAAAAAGCTCTTCACGTACGTTTTGCAAATTCTGTACCTCAATCTGTTGCAAAGGATGATGAACTGGTAGAAGGGAAAAAATTCAAGCACCATGTTTGTTTTTTTTTTTCTTAACCTCTGCTGCCCACCTCACCTCAACATTTTTATTGCTATTTAATTCCCAGAGGACAGCTCCTTTTTGCCACAGTGTGCCTGGAACAAACTCATGGAAATATTCCTACAGCAGCAGTTCTCATTAAGGATGTCCATGCTATTCTATAACACAGTGCATATAAATGATCTATTTTATGGGGTTTGGTCTTTACTTCTTTGCCACATACACACATATCCCTAGAAAAAAAAACAAACAAAAACCACTATGACTGTGTGTGCAGATTTAGGGTGCCATACTTAGGACCTGACATTGACCATTAATTTTGACTATTGTTTTTCTGGGCTTCTAGTATGTATCAGAAATTATAGATACAAATCAGAAGTGCAATATTTCATTTTACCTTTTTTTTAGAAAGAAATAACACTCTTGTGCATGATTCACATTGTTTTTTCCTTGCATTGTTGTTTACAAAATATAAACTCAGTTAAACTATATTTGATGCATTTTATTCATGTGCAGTGTTGCAATTGCTTTTAAAATATGTAAATCATTATATAGCCAGTTAATTTTTCAGTATAAAGTAAGGCTGACATACATTAAAAGACATCATAGCTTAATGCTGACTTGTGTTTAAACTTGCTTCCAAACTGACTGGCAAATTTTGGTATAAATTGCTTAATATAATGCATGATAATTCTTCTGATCTAGGTTAGTAAAAGAAGAAATGCATCTTTATATTTTCATAAAATTGAGCTGCTTTGTACTTTCATGGATCTTCCTGTCAGATACATGTATATTCATCATCTTTCTTTAGAATTTTAGAGCTGGCTGTTTATCTTCTTCTACTGTTGCTGAAGTAGACACTTCCACAAACACTGCATTCATAACCTAACATTTATAATTGTTCCCTTCTCCTTGATACAGCATTTGGCTCCTCCGTATCCCCCAGCATCTGAGCACTCTCACGATTAGAGTGAGGTTTTGGGGACTGCTTCACCCAAAGAAAACAAAGTGAATTCCAGCAGGAGACTGAAAGTCTTCCATAAGAATATACAGACGGAAAACAGAAGCGTAATGGGAAATGGCATCAACTGCATCCACAAAAAAAGAAAAATAGAAGGTGCCTCTCCTAGGCTCCTTTTCAGCCCTAATCCACTTTCATGCTGGCCTTTTCCTCCCAGGAGATCCTGCTCACAATAATCAATGCCCTTCTCCAGGTGGTGGGAAGGAGCCTTCAGGTGCCTCCTCCCCTGCCCAGATCCTGGGCCAGGGCAGGGCTGTGAAGGTGATTTCCCACTCTGTATTTCTGTGAACACCACCCTGCTCCTTCAGCTGGGATGGCTCTGGGGCTGCTGCCAGGGAACGGCAGTGAGACTTTTGGCACCCCTTGCCTTCATGGACAAGACCAGCAATTAAGCCCAGAATATAAATCACTGCCTTTCTGCTCCCAATGACTCAGAAACTACACCAAGATAATATGCTTGTCACTTTTATAGCTAATGTCTGCATTTTTTAATGATTTATTTAATTCGTTAAGACTTTTTTAACTTTGATATCAGAAATTGCCACATCCTTGTGAAAATGATCAAAAGGCATCATATTAAGAAAAATATTAACTACTTATTTTTTGGAGGGCAGAACAAGAAGTCATAGAAAATTATTTGGAACTATCTACTCAAGAAAAAGTAATTCTAATTAATGTAATTTGGTAGAGACATCCAGCACTACTATTTTCCCTTAAGTTTAGCCAGCTAAGACTACAGAAACTGCTTTTGTGCAAACTCCCTCTTCCAGATAGGAGAATTAACTGTTGAATACCCTCGAGCCAGAACAGTTCATAGAGCAGAGGGAGGGATCAGGATCACACTACACGCCTTAAAATGTCAGAATTTCATTCACTGTTAATTAGATGGTAAACAACTGAAAGTAAACACAGTTGGTCATCCTAGGCAAGGGGCATATTGGTACATGACACCCAGCCTGGAGTTCATCACCAAGACCAAAAAAAACACCTCAGTGTATGCAACATTGCTCTCTCTGAAGACTCTTCATAACAGTTTCAGGGTTTTGTGCTTTGCTTTCAACACCTGCTGCCAAGATCTAAAGATTTCTAGCTTCCTACTGAATTGTCACCCAGCACTTTCATGCGAGTGTCTTTACACAGTCATTCACATTTTCCTTTGTCACGTGAGTGTGAGGCTAGTCTTACCACTGTAAGGTGACTTCTCAGAAAAAGTTAACACTGGGGAGTATATCTTGCCTAATTTCATTACTTTAGGTTAACTTCCACATTATTAGCTAAATTTCAAAGTGTGTCTATCCTGCTGACTGCAAGCAGACATCATCTCACAGCAACCACCCATCAAGCCATCTGGTCCTAGAGCCCTGAAACCAAAACTGGAGTCTTTTAACCCCACCAGTGCTCTGCTTAATCTGAAGGAGCACTCCTGGCCCTGCCAGAGTGAAAGGCTGATATGCCAAAAACCTTTCCCATAAAGTATTTTTTAAAGCATGGATCAACATTATTCATGGAACATGATCACATTTATCACAACTGGCCTTATATTCAGAAACACTGAGAGCGTTCACAGTCTGATTGTGGCAAGCAGCACTTACCAAGAATTATATCCCACACAAAACACATTGATCTATAGTGAATTTATGTTGCAGCAGACCTCTCGTTAGGGGTAGAAATGAGCCAAGACACAGACTCTCATTTAACAACATTAAAAAGGTCCAGGTTTATTCTTCTCTACAGCTTAGCCATCCTGACTACAGTAAGCTCCTACTGTAGGTCCCACTCCAGACTCTGCCTGCTGGTTATTTCCTGCTGGACTATGCCTACAAGTATCAGTTTGCAGGCTCTGACCACAGGCTTTTACCTGGCTCGATTATGACTGCAGGCTCCAATAGCAGGCTCTAACTCCATCAGACCCAGACTGACCTCACAGCAGATCTTTTACAGCAGCAACTCTCTTCCTTGTTTCATTCTTCTTTGTGTCTCTCTGGGTCATTCTTTCTTCCTCAGGGCTCCTCTAACTCCTCATGGTCCTTTTTCTCCAGGTCCTCTTCCTCAAGGCTTCCCCAACCACCCAACCCACCCCTTTTATCACACTTATCTTTATTAGTCACCGCTGTGATCTATTAAGGGCAAGGCTGTTCCTCTTCTTTGGTAATTAGTAGAACTGCAACTTATCAGGGGTGAGGTCACCTATAATTCCTTCTTCTATACTAACAAATTTATTCCTTCTGAGATGCCCCTGGCGTGGAGGCCCAAATTTCCATCCTGCCCCCTCTCCCTGTGATGCACTGACAACAGCAACGCTGCCTGTACTCTCACAGGGAATCGGAGCCCAAGGGGGAGTGAACTCTGGTCTTTCTGCAACTGCAGAAGCCTGTGTGGTACACATAATATAAGCTCTGCCTCTTGCTCTCCAACTACACAACTGCAATTGCAGTTATGTATCTGGGTAGTCAATTAATGCCTGTATAATGCAGACATCTTAATAGAATAATAATAACTTAACTATCCTGTGAAAGTTATATTCAATTCTTAGTTTAATTCATGATCCATGGGCAAATCAACGGCTTAAATAGTTTGTTTTTGTTTTTCTAAGTAACAGTATATCTGGGAACCAGGAGTAAAATCAATTGCATAAAGACAGCACAGTAAGGGCATTTCCCTTTTTATACATTTTCTCTGGCAATGCTTCGGGACCTTTGTGGTCTGTGGTCATTTTTCAGCTCTTTGTGTCAACAAAAACAGACTTTTCAGCTCCAAAAGAAATGCATCACACATTAAATCCTTACCAAATTTAAGCCTACTTTCTCATTTTTTAGATCCTGAATAATATCATAAACTTTTGGGATTACAGAAATAATAATGACCAGAGCCCAGGCAATTTAAGCCTGCTGTGCTAATCGCAGAGTAGAAAGTCTTTTATAATAACATCTATATGCTAGAAAAATAAAGATTTCAAACCACCCAAAACCCTGCTCTTTCCATTCCCTGCAACAATGCAGAGGTCATTGCTGAGATAATGACGCACATCCTCCAAGCCATTCAGTTTGTGTCCCAACACAGATGAAAAATTATCTGATCCCTTTTTTTCATTAAAAAAAACCAAAACAACTATTTCTTAAAGCCAAAAATAAAAGAAAATCCCCTGATTTATTGAAAAACTTAGTATGATGTCAGTGTGAATTAATGTTTCCCATAGGCATACTAATAAGCTCCATGACATAATAACTTGTTATACTACACCAGTGGGACCTTAAAATTATTCCAAAGATAACATAACACAACACTTGAAGCAGCAGGAAACTTCCAGCATGCTTTTAGATGTTTTACAGTGTTACTAATCTTTGAATTGCTTGGAAAAACTGAAAGGAAACAGAATATTTAAAATTGGAAGCACTGCAGCAAGAAAATTACTCCATTCCAAATTCCAAATGTGCACAGGAGATTAATGTCAATGTTAAAAAAAAAAAGCAGCAGAAGGGGGGAAGTTATTAAATGCACTTTCTAGGTTGGACATGTGCCTTTTGGTAGTCCGGTGAAAATCTGTTTTTATTTGGCTGAGTTATGAGGGTTTAAAAGAACAGACTTGCACACACACCAATTTCTTATTAATGAGAGGTAGGTTTTCTTTATTTATTTATTTGCAAATGAAATTTTAGCTAATGATTGCCCAGCAACAGCATCAGGATATGCTTGAGAAAAGAAGCAGAGACTGCTTTTTTGTGTAGCACATAAGGATACCATCTAATGTCAAAATCCCTGTGAAGTCAAACTAGAAATTAGTGCAGTGTAACCTAATAACTCTGCATGGTGTAGCAACGTGCTCTCCAGGGCTAAACACACCAAGCAGACCAAAAAAAAAAAAAAAAAAAGGGGTGGGGTTCAGTTCACTAAACAATCAGAATTTGTATTTTAATCTCCACATTCAAACCATTTATTCAAACAAGCCATTTGAGATATAAGGGAGGAACCATAGACCCCTCAAAGAAAGGCTGCCAAGCGAGTGCTTGGGCAAACATTTCAGTGTCCACCCAACAGGGCCAAAAAGGTGTTCCAGCTGTGAGACAGAGACCCCTAAAGGGTGCAGGGAACAGTGCTAAGCAAGGGCTGCCACACGCCCAGGCAGGCAGGGGCCTCTGCTCCAGCTCCAGGGAAGCTGCCTGCCCACTCCAGGCAGCACCGGCTCACCTCTGTGAGCTCACATAGCAGGGCGTGGTGGAGGGGCAGATCCCAGCCCAGCTGACACACCAGCACAGCTTCCATAGCTCTGTGTGAGCCTTGCTCTGGGCTGTGCAAAGCCCTGGCCTCATGGCTTGTGTGCCTTGGACAGAGACACTCTTCCCTTCTCTCACTTATCAAAATTTGTGTGTCTGACATCACATTTACTGCGTCATCTCTTTGAACCAGCTTCATTTATGTCCAGTTTTGCTTCACCATCATTTCCATTGGCCTTGCTAAGACATGTACCACGATTCTCTGCTTATTCATTTCTTAAATGATAACATAACCCTGACCATTGCTCCTAGCTAAACTGTACAGTGTTCAACCAAAGCTAAAATGAATATTCCATGCAAAAAATGTTAACCTTTGATCCAGACACATCTTTGGAATAAGTGATCCTGTTGTGCTGCAACCCTTTGATCACTCACACAAAAATTGGAACCATTTGCAAAAGTAAAGCTTGTGATTTGCACATAAACCAGACCCGATGGGATGGTTTATAGAAGGCTGTAGTATCCACACGTTACATTGGGAATGCTTGTCCTAATACAGTGGCCATGCACTGAAACCATTCCCATCGTGGGTCTAAAATGGGTTAAACCCAAGTTTCTACTCAAAAGCCCTGCAGAAAGAAGCAGGATGGTGTGTCTAAAACAATAAATCACCCCAAACTCAATGAGCAAGTGATCTCACATTACCAGGTACCACGGGACAGAGCAGCTAGAGCAGCTCTAAAAGCTTCATCAGCCATGAAAGATTTGGTTTCCTATTCATTCATGCAACTGCTTCAACATCATGGGAATCTACAACAACCGTGTGAAACCATTTTCCACAGTGAACCTAGAACACCTGGGGAGCTCTTTGTAGTCTCTGCCAAGCAGCTATCTTTAAAAGGAAGGATAAACTGCAATCTGAAAATGTCAGATACAGACCACTACTGGTACAATGGTGAGGCACAGTCAAGCAGAGAGAAGGGGTTCAGTAGGATGGATGCTTTGGGCTAGATAAAGAATAAGATGGAAATAAATGTAGTGAATTACATCGAAAAGGAAGTATTTTAAGAGTATGCAAGGGCTACCAAAGGATTGAACAAACACAGCAGCAGAGATGAACAGAAAGTGATGCACAAGTAATTTTGAAATTTACTATTCCCACGATCTGCAGAGGACAGAAAAAAAAAAAAAAGAACAAAATTATGAGCTGGAAAAGTTCCTCCCCACCCACCCCCCACGGATATTAACGTGATATATCACTGAAAGAAGGTATGCGAGCCGTGTACTTGTCCCTAACTGAAGATTTTACATTAATTTGTATGATTCATAATCCAAGGAAAAGTAAAAACCTATACTAAATATATTTTAATTTACTTTATCTCTTACAATGGACTTGTGGTGAGGCAGTGAAAGAGAACTTATTTGAGGAATTCAGTGTGATTATTTCACAAAAACAATACATTTCCTTCACTGAAAATCAAAACATAGTCTGTTTGAGAGTTTCAGACCACAGAGACAACTCTCCTTAAAATTCTGTTTAATTTCTAATATTTGGCATGACCAACAACTTTAAACATACAGGAAAGACTCCCCTTAATACCAACTTTTTGTCAATGTGAAACACCCCTGTATAAAACTCTCCTTTTGGTGGAGACCCTGCACAGAAAAGCTCTACAGTAATTTCTGGGTTTTTCTTGTAAAATGGATGCACATAGACAAAATTCAAGTTTCTGAGATTTTTTTTGCTAAACATTTTGCATCATCTATCTGTAGAGATACTCAGATATGTTGCCTGTGCTGCTCACAGAAGTTTTTACTGACAAATATTGAAATTAAAACTATTAATGTGAAAATATTAGAATATATATTATGGGATATATTATTATACAATGTTATGTTACTACTTATTAACAATATTCTAATTTAAAAAAATTATGTGAAAGTGTTCAAAGCAGATATAATGCCACTTAACATCTCAGAACATATTTCTACACCTGCTTGGTGCATTCATCCCTCACTAAAAATCTAAGCACAAACAGAACCTATCAACAGGTATAGTGCAAAAATTCAATCAGAAAAATGGGTAAAATTAAAATGTGGAGACTGCAAATGCTGTCATTCTGTTCATTTGAGCCCAGACAACAAATATTTATTTAATTTAGAAACACACTCCATGAAAACTCACAATTGCATTGACTTTTAGTCTGGTTGAGAGGGTGTGGTCTGTTTATCAGTCAGTAGAAGTGTTGCTGGAAACTCTTATAAGCTTGATGTAATTGGACTTTTGAGATTGACTCCAACAGACCATTCAGTGAGACCACCAGCAGTACATTTCTATCCATATGCATTCTCATAATTGCAGTCTTCTTCTCATCAAAGCTTATTTTTTGCATGGCAAAATGACATGACTTGGTTATTAGGAGGACCAAATAAAATGCAAGTGACAATTAAAATTTAAGTGTAAATTAATTACATGTCTGGCTTTTGTCAACTGCATTAAAAGTGTACTGATGAAAGAGGAATAATGCCATCTAATTGTGAAAAAAATTGAAGTTATGGTCTGTGTTAAATATCAAGCCTCTGTAATGCAGGTGGCTTATCTAAACATACTATTTCTGTGGGCCTGTTCCTCTTGTGTCAGACACAAGTATCAACAGAGTTTTATACAGAAGATGATAGGTAATCTCACAGGCTGCTTTAATTTTTCATCATTGATTTTCTGTAGGGTACACGGGAAGCATTTTCAGGATTTAGATGATTCCCATTTGCAAATATTTCTGGATAACATAGTCATATGCAATTATAGAACTAACCTCTCAGAAACAAACCCATCTTTCAGACCAGTGAAAAGACATTCATTTTCATGAAGTAAAGTCATGGGTAAAAGAATAAAGCATCCTAGGGGGTCCCTTGGTAGCTCTTGTCACATTTTTAGAGACTGATGCTATAAAGGTCTCATTCAAAACTCATTGATGGTGGGGCAGTTATTCCTATGCATGTCAGCAGATTTCAGAATGAAATAAGAACTTGCAATGCAAAACTTCTGAGGGATCCTTATATATGTGGCAATGGTGGCCTTAAAAAGGAAGTTCTTATCTGAAGCAAATTTCTGTAGTCAGCAGATTGGGTCTGGGACCAGAGGAACTCACTTTTTTAGAACTACTAACACTCATAAACCACTTTTCTTTTTTCCCCCTGGATGGGCTTATCATTATTGGTACAAATATACATTCCTCTCAGTTTTCCATCTGAAATTTTATTTGCATTCCTATTTTCTTCATGTTTTAGGCAAGTTACCATGCAGTTCTTTTGTGTATGACACAAGCAAAGTAAGAGATGCCCTTGAAGCATCTTCCATGTATATCAGAAAGAAAGAAAAAGAGAAAAGAGGGATGAAGGAGAAAAGAGGGAGAGAAAAGAGAAGAGAATGGAGAAGAGAGAGAAAGGACATATATCAAAGGCACAAGCATCTCTCTAGAAAAGCAGTAGCTAGAAGAAGGAATGTAGCCACAGGATTTCTAAGGATTTCTTATGTTTCAGTAGTAGGAGTACCAAAATTTATATCCTTCCATACCAAGCTGTTGAAAGATAGGCAGGAATGTTATACACTGCTATATGGTAAGACAGATGCCAGATCCATGGCAGTGGATTAGCTTAAAGCCATTGCTGAGGCTGGACTCTCAGGCATTTCAACTGATTCTGTGCTCAGAAGAACCTTTATGCACAGGAAGGTTGGATGACGATTAGGGAAGGCAAATGCAGTAACCCAGAGTCCTTCAAACCTTACAGCAACCCCTTGTCTCC
Organism: Phainopepla nitens; assembly: GCA_013400175.1. Lineage (NCBI taxonomy): Eukaryota > Metazoa > Chordata > Aves > Passeriformes > Bombycillidae > Phainopepla > Phainopepla nitens. The sequence continues at coordinate 329,121 of VXBQ01015233.1, forward strand.
AAGTGCTTGAGATGGTTGTGTCAGTGAGCATAAGCAGTTAATGGGCCTGATAAATCTTTAAGACAGAAACTGTCACAAATTATGTTTCTGCACATTCTATTAGAACAAATCTAACCTTAATCTGAATCTATTCTACCTCAAGACCCAAGCAAGTCCCTGGGAAACCACATCAAACAGAAAGAGAAACAATTTAAGAAATACTGGCAGCTGCAAAGAAGTTTTAACCCTAGATATATTTTCCTAGAAGAAAATGTAAGGCTTAAAAGCTAGAGATCCCAGATTTCTCCATACTCTAACATACTTGCTCTTCAGCAAAAGGAAGTGACTAGAGAAGATCAAGCAGAGGGCACATGCCCTGAATACCTGTCAGACAGCCATCCCTGTCATGATGACCTGCAATTTCAAGACTGAACACAAAAAACAAAGTTAATTGTGTCTTCTCTTAATTTCATTAAGCACCCCTAATTCTGAAGGGAAAAAAAATGGGAATACAGTGAAGTATCTGCAAATTACCCACATAAAGACTACTTAAACAGAACATATACCTAGATCACAGTTCTTTTTTACTTTTGATGTGCCATGATACAGTACTCTCAGGTGCAGAATCACTTTACCTGGTTTCACTTAACAACAAGTTACAAAACCTTTTATAAATTGCCATAAGAGTAAAGAAGTCCTGGTAATTGGGATAGTCTTCCAAACTCATGGGCCAAGTCAACATCTCTACCCAGTTAATTACTTAGGCTTTATTTCAATTAAGAGAGAACATTAAAAAATGTGATCAAGTTTCTAGTTATTAATAAGAAGAAATGGGAAGAGTGTGAAAATCTGGAAAAGAAACTTATAAACCCATAACCTTCGGGATTTCATGACTAGGAAAAAAAAGGAGCACATATATTTAACTAAGATATCAAAAATTTGAAAATTAAAATCTTGATTACATCACAGAAGTGAGATGAGAGATTTACCAAGGTTTAAATCTGCATTTTGATGGAAATTGCCCATATTGCAAATACTTGAAGTCTAAATGCTATGTTAATCCCTGTATCAGTGCTTCATCTTGGAATAATTGGAGGTATGAACTTTAAAGACCAGGCTTTCCCATGCTTACTTTAAGAAATATCATCTTTGATAAACCCCAAATCTGGCCCAGCTTTCTGTATCATCCTCAGGGATAATTTTTACCCGACATCCCTCACTAACAAAGTCACCTAACTGATAAACCAAAACCTGCTCAGCAGAGCTGGTTGGGTAAATCCTTTCAAATATTCAACCCTTGACACACACAGAGCTTGTTTTAGGAGAGGCTTGCATAAATTCTGTACTCATTAATAGGATATAATTCTTCTAGCAAGTAGCAGAAGTATCAGATTAACTTGATCATGCCCTCATACTCATTTATTATTTTTTAAAAATTACAGAAATATCTGTAGACTAAAGAACTATGTAAGCAGAACTACCATCAAGTCTTAGTCATCACACATAAGAAAAAGTCTCTGACAGTAATTTTTAGCAAATGTCTGACCTCATATTAGTGAAAAAACAGAGTTTGAACCACACCTAATGTTCACCCATCTTCCAACCACAGAGCCTGTAAGGAGATCTGAGCTCCAGTTTCACACCTCAAGCTCTGTGCATGTAGTCAGAGCAGAGGTGGGCACTGCCTGGATCACCAGTGGTGCCCACAGTAACCAGCACCAGATGTGCAGAACAGTGCACTGGCAGCCCACTTTTCACCAGACTTTGAGCTAAAAGTCTATCTCATGCATGTGAAAGTAATTGTATAAACCCTGGGTGCCACATTATTCAAAGCTGGGTTGGATGTGTGGGCCAAGTGTCCATCTGACATAAATCCTCATAGCTTTGCTATGGGAAATGCAGAGACATTAGCATAAATTAGCTGAGGATCTGTCATAGCTGACCCCTTATATATAACAGCCTTAGCTCCACAACTATTTTGATGTTTGTCTTCTTCTTATTAATGTTAAAATCATCTGTTCTGACCATATGCTGGAGAATACTTGAAGCTGGTGAACCCAAGGTGACATAGAAGGTGAGCAGTGGAGGTGGTATCACTGGAAGAGACCAACACTTATGTCAATAGTAGGAAACTGTTCCTAAAGCAGTTCCCTCAGCAGGCTCCACCAATATCCCGATGGTTACACTCAGTCTCACCAGCAGATGATGTCACAGGCTCTTTCACACACAGAAATAAAAGCCACACTTCTTTTTTTCAAAAATGTCACCAGCAACACACAATGTAAAATTTCAGATTTACATTGTGTAATGTAAAATGTCACAGAGTTGTGTGAGGTAGACCCCTTTCGGATGAAATTGAACCAGAAGATTCCTCCCAGCACCATCCCTAATGCCCTCCAGCCATGGGCACTCAGTCCATGGGACAAACAAGAGCCCACACATATGTACAGCATGGACTTGGTGTCCACAGCTCCAACTGCTTTGCTCTATAAATCCACAAACAGATTCACATTACCTGCAAACATGTGCATAACCCCAGAAAAAGTCATGCCGAGTTGTAGTTCAACTCAATCTGAGATATCTTTTGCAAACAAATACATGAAAAGAACAAAGTGTGTAGATTGGCTTTTGTACATTTGAGAATCGTGCCTTTCCTACAAATAAATTGATGTTAGTATCTGAAGCTTATTGTGTATAATTAAAAATGTCTAATTCACCCAAGACAAGATTGTCTCAGTGAAAGCCTGTCACCTTCTATATGGGAAAGACATGCATTATGTATTTTTTGCACTGACTTATCTTTGTTATGCATGAGGCATGTTTTGGCAATATATAGGAAACATGCATTCAGTTTCTGTGATTTAGAGTTGCTACAATTAGCAGAAGTTAATTTTTGACAGCGATTTCCCAAAAAATCAACAAGGAGAATTGAGAATAAGCATCCTTGATACAACAAAAACAGAGGTGTTTCTTATGCTCATTTGTTAAGAGAAAAATCTATCACAATTCCTTGCTAAAATGTGTAGGCGAAGAATTTGCATTTTTAGAATTCAACTTTGAAGGAGCAAGTAGCTTGTTAAAAATTACAGTAATTAAACATGAATTTATAAACAGCTTCTAGTTCAAAATTGGTACTGAAGGAGATAGAGTTCATTGGATAAATAAGCACTTTCATGTTATTATTCACAACAATGAATAAAATGTGAAAAGGGGATCTCTATGGAAATGGACATAATGTATACATGATACAGTACTAGTCTGAGAATCTGGTTTCATGGTGCATTTATAGCCAGGCCTTCCATTTAACGGAACAGGCAGTGCTCCAGTGCACCAAGTTGAAGGTTATTATTCTAGTTAGATGGCTATGAAGGCCCAAAAGTGACAGAAGATAATCAAGTCTTTTTCCTTAAGGCACATAAAGGTCACAAAATAACATTTAATTACCCACTCTTGTAACATTTATAAAGGAGCAAATCAGAATTACTCCAGAGTGAATAACTAGGAATCAACAATGAATCAAAACATAAATGGCAATTATTTTGTGTATCTGAACAAAAAACAAAATAACTTTCTGCCAGAGGAAATCAATTCCCCTTTCACATACTCCAACTGGCCTTGGTATTTTGCAAAAATACTGCTGCAACCAATTTGCTGCATTTTAGCATGATTAAAAAAAACACCCAAACACAAAAATACAAAACAAACACACAAAAACAAAAAAACCCAAAACTCATCCAGTTTTCACTAACTAAGCAACTTTTCTCTACTTTTTACTGATTTTCATGTAAAGTTTAAGTTAAATTGGGGCTGAGCATTCATTTCAATTTTATGCTTTGTGAAGTGAGAAAAAGAAGCCATGTCTTAGACTGAACCATGCAAGTGGTGTCCACTTCTCTATGTACCCCAAAAAAAACGTTCAGTAATACCATTTGTGGCAGCCTTCTATGCTGGAAATTAATCTATATAGTTGCTGCATGCAATAAAAACCTTTTTAAGTGGTGTGAGCAGAGGAACACCTCTCTGTCATTACCACAGCTGTAAGTGAGGAACAAAGTCGATCCCAGCACATAAAACCCTTAACCTTCCACATCCTGAATGGGGAGGGACCCACAGAGCTCAGCAGGTCACAGATCAGCCACCTTTTGGGACTGTCCTGATGCTGTAATGGAGACTGAGCTGTGTCACCTCAGCACGAATGCTGAGATGTCACAGCGTCAACCCCATCTCTATCTATACACACTGAGATGTACAAGAAACTCTTATGACTACTTAGCTATTTTTCAATCTTTTAGAGCTGCTCTTCTCCTCCTTCAACCTCCACCTGCAAGTTCCTAAGTCCTCTGTGTTCTAGTGGACTCGCCATATTAATAATCCTAAAAGACATGAGTAACATTTGGTACCAGGATGTTTCATTTCTGACCACATTATGCTTCAAAGGCTTGCCAAGCGATACAAAGTCCAAAAATTTAGAGTCAATAGCTACTCACAATAGTTTGCAGCTCTACTGCTAGAAGAAATACTAAGAATTGAGAAGGTATCTCCAATGTGAATATCAGGCAGAAAGAAATGGCTGTGATGAAACAGTTTCAAGTGAGGCTACCAGTTCTCGTACAACTGACATATAAGCACTGAGGTTACCAAAAAAAACTGAACCAAAAAGCCTTATCTGGTTCCAGAAAGCCGTACATTGGCAGCCACTACCTTCATTCTTCTTGAATTATCATAGAACCTTACATGTTTCTTTAGTGGTCAGCATTTAACACAACAGATACTGTTCCTCACATTACATTCCTCAATTAGCATCTTAGAAAGCACCTGAGGAAGAAATCAGCATAGCCAAAGCAACAATACATTCGGGAAAAATATCAACATGGGAGTTCCCTTTGGAATAATGAGAGAGTTTTGTAATTTTCTCTTCTCAAAGCATCTCCCTGTTGCCATTTCCCTACTAATTCTGATCACAGTTTCTAACACACAGCCCTCATCAAAATGAAGAGTTGAGCATTCTTATCTACAGGCAGACCAGACTGTCTGGAAAATAACCATAAGACAGGAGTGATCACTGAGTGATGACAGCTTAATTCACAGCTAAGGTGCTCTTAAAACAGCTTCCAGTGCTTCCAAAGATGTTCCAAAAATCAACTGTCATAACCCCCAACATGATACCTGGTCATGACAGTAAGGAAATGACCATATAATCCCTGTACTCTTCCTTTAAACACAGAGGATTAGCAGATCATGTATTTCTGTAAATCTTCATTGTACCAGACAGTTAGAAGTCATGATAAGAAAGAACCATGCGTGTAGTCATGACTAATAAAGCAGAGCTTGTCACTCCTTTTGGGGTCACCAGAGCTGGATTAAGCCTATCTAGCTTCCTTTACAAAAATATATAGGATAGATTTTAAAATATAAATGCCATTCAGATTGCGTAAAATTAATGGAAGAGGTACCAAAAATGCATTTATTATCACAATAATACTGCTAGTCAAGTGTTGCTGCAATTAAAGCAAGATCCATCTCTCACAACAACACAGGGAGAAGCCTGGATTACAGGACCAAGCAGTAAAAACAGCTGATTAAATGGACTACACACCTCCTGAAAGAAAATACACTTGGCTTTTGCATAATTTGTTGTTTCATCACATGGCTCTGCCTGAGGGGTAGAAAGTTCAACCACAGATGAACAAAACAGAAATCTCCAAACTTGTGTCTGGACATCCCTAGTGTCCAGAATAATGAGCATCTCTGTCTGTAAAAGTTCTGGGGTACCAAGCCAAAGTGCACTTGTGGGCAGAGCTCCATTTAATTCAGTTTACAGGCTCCTCCAAGTGCTCTGAGAACACCTACAAGCTACACCAAGGGAACTTCTACCCATAAACCAGGAACATTTTGTATGAATTAAGAAAATATATTCAGATGTCACTACAAGCCTCTGGAAGACAGAACCCCAAGCAAACAAATCCCAACTCCCCAGGGACTTGGGTTGATTCATGGTAAGGTAGAGTGAAAGAGAGACCATGTCATCAGAAACATCTGCACAAACCCAGTGAGTGGCATCTGCTGCTGAAAGCTGAGAGTGCTCAGAGCAGCCCCTTTACTTTCCTCCTCCCTTGCCATGCAAGCTCAGCCAAGGAAAGGATTGCAGCACAGAGCTGTGGGCTACACTGAGGAACTCTCCTCAGAACTGTTGCATGAGGAGCTGGACACCATTGTTAGCTCCCTGGAACACCAAGAGCTGTGGTTTAATCTTCTAAAGAGCTCCAGGCAAGGTCATTTTTTAATCCTGAGAACAAGACATCACACAATTGATTGGAAAAACCTTTCTAGAACTGCATCAATTCAAAAAGAATTTTCCAACACTTAGCCATAGTTAAAAGAATAGTAGCTATAACTGATTTGGAGAGATTAAAAGGATAAATCACCGAGGATGTTGGGGAAGATAAAGCCAGTAAAGTGAATAAATGTTCCGGGTGTGGAAGGAGACAGGCGGGTTTTATCAGCCAACAGCATGGAGTCTCAGACCTAAGGCTATTACGATTAAGGTTGCCCTGTCCTATAAAAACCCTCTAATGTATTCAGTGAAATGAAAGAGGAAGAATGTGCCTGAAGTGAGGGAATGTCATGACAGCCCTTGTCTGAGAGCCCTGGAAATGCTGGAACCAAATCTTTCAATTTGGCAGCATGAAAGTCAGGAGGCAGAGTGACTGTAAATGGTCTGGAGAAACACTCTTGACACTGTCCTGCTTCTTAAAATTACTCTAGTCTGAGTAGTCGGTCGTTCAGATACAGAATTATTAACTTTTGTCTCCAGAGATTAGTTTTGCCATTATCACCAAAATCAGCAGAAAATTTTGTAGACAGGAGTGTTGAAAGGGCTACATAAGAGAATGTAGTTGTCTGAAAGTTTTTTTTTAATTTTTATTTATTTGAGGACGTGCAAGTATAAAATATTAAAACACCAAATTTGTGTTATGTTTCAATTCTATTGACAAAAGGAAATCACTTGCTTTCTGTCTTGAATACAGGCAAAAATTCCAGCACATAACCCTTAATGAAAAATAGCTACAATTGTAGGAGATGGAGAGCCAAGACTGGCACGTCCCTTTGGTCCTGGGAAAAATACCCTTTAAAATATGATCATTTTGAGCCTTCATATAGCTGGAAATTCACTAATCACTTCTGTGTGCAAGTAGCTCAGCATGAAAAAAATACTATTACTCCCTTCCATAGCTTTAGCAAGACAGGTATCAGTATGGCATATTCATATATCCCTCTGTGGATTTATATGTAAATATGCAAACATCTTCTTGAAGGTCTCTTATTTTCTAAAGGATCCTTTTGGCAATTTGCTATTAAAGCTGCATCCGTACATATAATATTAGGCTGCCCTTTGGTCCTCACAGAAAAAGAGGCTGTCATAAAGCTATCTTCTTTTTTCCAGAGGCTTACACAAAGCAGCGACGCTTTCAGGGGTAACAATATTCCTTTTAAAGCGACTTCTACAGATAGTAGCTACTTTTTCCACAAGTAGCTTATACAGTGCATAAAATGGGCTCTTTATGAAGAAAGATGGAGTGTAATAAAAATACCATTCCTAATCTGAAAATCTAAGAGACACTGGATGAGCCAGTTACATGTTTTGGGGTTTTGCTGCCAGGAAAAAGCACTCCCTCTCATCTCCTGGACCACTTAGGATGATTTGGAAGACTAGTCATTATTTCCTTTTGTTTTTTCCTCCTATTAGATCTAGCAGAGCTCCATCTTGGCATGTACAATTCCCCCCGGGTAAGCAGAGAAAGAAGCAATTAAGTACAAAATGCTAACAAGATGTCTGAGCGAGTCAACTGTGTTTCTAGAGTATCTGTGGGTTTTTGTACACCTAAAAAATCATTTCTGGGTCAGAGAAAAATAAAAGTTAGGGTAAACCTAGAAAAAAGTGTCATATTAGGATATTTATATAAACTGTCATTCTTGTGTTTTCCCCAAACCGCATGTGCTCTAAGCTATCAATCAACAGCCTCCACAATCAGACTTTGAGTCCTGATGGAGTAGGAAGATGTCATCCAGGGAGAAAAACGTGGAAAATCTGTTAGCCATGTGTGTCATTACTGATGTCAACATTTAAGTAAATATGCAAGGACTACCTAAGGTTCCTACAGACCTACTGCAACAGAAATAACTGAGAGAGCTTTGCCAGATTAAATGGTGCCATTTTTATCTCAACCTTTTCTCCAGTTACTGGGTTTTACATGTCTGTAGCACAGGTGTGTTTTCTAGGAGCAATTTGAAAACTGCTTTGGCAAAGAATTCCAGAGCAATTTGTTAAATTAATGGAAGTTTTCAGCTTTAATTACTCCCAAAAAGACCTGAAAATAAACATGTATTCTGAGTATTTTCTGAATGTGAGCCATCATATAATTAATTTCAAGTGGCAAAAGCAGCATTCAGAGTCTAGAGATTCTCAATGCAGTTTCAGAAAATGAGAGTTACAAAATGCAGATGACATCAGCAGTGATGTGGTATTCAGATCAGGGCGAGATTACAGTAATTTTACAAGGAGGAAGAGGGATCAGCCACTTTTCATCAAAATATTACACTGATGAAATATCACAAATACTGATGAAGGCATATTCTAGTAATTAGGATTAAACTTCCAAAGACTCCATTCATTCATAGCCACATACAAGACAGCAATGAATGCTGCAGGATACACATTAAAAATGAGAGATTAGAGATGCAGAAAATTTGGATTAAACAAGAACGATGTCCAAAGCTTGGAAGAAAGGCACCCTACACAAAAGCTTATTGCAGGCTGCATACATCTCTGTTATGGTGAAACCCAAATGCTCTGTCACTAAGTTTTTAAAAATCAAAAACAGAGTCCTGAGCAACCTCAAATTTTAAGCCATTAAATCTCAGTAATAGTTTTTAAGGAGAGTTCAAAAGCAAAACAGGGAAGTCAAAGTCCAAAGGTATCACAATGGCAGATCAAAGTGTGAAAAGGGATTAATGGCATCTTCAGCAAATGAAGTTTAAAATTCTAGTGTATTAGGGAAGGTCTTTTTTGAAATGGTAATAGGCTATACCTGAGCTGAAAAGACAATTAAGATAGTGTTAATTTTTTTTATGGTATCTGGCAGTAATATTTTTATCCTGTTAATTATACAGGAGACAGCAAATGTACATAATATGATAGCTCCATGCTGAGATGACATGCCTGCTGCCTAGTTAAGTGGCTACATTTATCCTATAATTAGCTTGCAGGAATGTGATTTGCATTGCATACCTAAGAGTATATATAATGTCAACTATGCCACAAAAGCCTAAAATGGAAACTGACACTCTCTTAGCTTTGACCTCTGGATAACACAAGGTGATGCCTCTCATGACCTCCTGCTCTTTGTATTCAACCACACACAAGAAATGCATTGAAGTAATGCTAAATGTATGACAAATTCAAAATGTACAGAAATTTAAAGTCAGGGCAGAAAATCAGTGCTGATGTTTCAGCCTGAACTCATCCCTTTCCAGAAAATGAGAATAATGATGGTTAAAAGTCAGCATCTGTGGTTTATTGGCATTAACTTTGAGGATTTTTTTCTCTTGCAGGTAGAATTACAAGAGCATTTCCTGGATATATATATTTAACTGGCATAGGAAGTACATAGCTTTTCCAGGCAACTACATACGTAAAAATATGTTATTAAAACTATGTTGCTGCTTTCTATATTTTCTGAAAATTCTGTGTAGAGTTAGGGTGCACAGGACTCCACTGCTACAGATACTGCACATCTGGGTGAGCAAACACCTGGAATGAAATCTTAAGTGTGTGGTTGAAAATACCTTTGTCAGCATTTGCATTTCCTCTGTCATTTAGAGACAGACTCCAACATTCTCATTGCAAGCAAGCTATCAACCTACCCTGAGTTATTCCACTGATTTCAAGCTGTTTGTCCTTTCATCACAACTCTTTGCTCCTGATCTCAGAACATACAGCACCTCATTGTTCTGAGAAGAAAAGGGAAACCCAGCAGGCACAAACAGCTCTGAAGCTTCACTGGGTGGCTTAAAGTCTTATCCAGACTTGGTAGACCATGAATTCTAGTTTGCTTTGTAGTCCTGCAGTATCATTAGAGGCTTCAGGCTCTTGGGAGCCTATTCACAGCTGTCCTTATCCCTTCCCACTGCTGGGAGAAGATGGGGAAGCAATAACACAGGTTGGTAACCTCTCCAGCCAGACTCCAGCCTCACAGCGGCCATGGAGGGAGAGAACCTGGGGGATTCTGCCCTTGAAACAAGGCCAGGAAAAGTCATCAAATCAAACAGCAAAGCCAGGTGACAGACACCAGTGCAGAGGAACACACAGAGGAAGGAGAGAGGGACACAGGGCAGGCTCAGGGATTGTGGACTGGCCAAGGAAGAGCTCTGGATGAAAACAAAAAGCCAGGGAGGGTGAGAAACACAGTGACAAGTAAAATGCAGAAGTGACCTGAAAGAGCTCCGATCCAGCCACTCTTCAGACAGAATCCTTTCTGTGCAGAGCCACAGACTCCTCCCACTTGGGACCCCAGGCTTCTGAAACAATGCTGGAAGGGCTGCTCCTGATAACAAAGACTATGTAAAATTAACACATACAAGATATTTACTTGTATTTATTTACCTGATATTTATCTGTACAAATAGTTGTGATTCCAGCAAATCCTTTCCCTGATTTTTTCTTTACTTTTCTACCAAAAGAGTGGTAGCCCCTGTGTCTTAACACAAGGATTTAGATGCTTTTTGATTTTTTTTTTTGCATTCCCATTTGACTGAAACTAAGTCAGTTATGCCTTCTCACACCAAAACTTCAGTCTTTGCAGCAGTTCCAAGCTGCACTCACTACATTTCAACCAGGTTGCCTCACAGGTTTTGATGTCATATGAAAATTTACAAAGCACTCTCTATTACGTATCTCATCTTTCATTAACGTTTGCATTCTTGTTTGCACAAATACTCCAGCACTATGAGCCTTTAACAGTTTGGCAGCTTCTAAAAAATCTTCTATGTAACTGCATCTTGTGACTCTTTGTTTCATGGAACTGCTTAGCTTAGTGCAGTAGGTCTTCTCCAGTCAAGTGTAATGTAGATCCCAGGACTTGGTCTGGTACAAAATTTAGGGAAGTTCTTGCTCTCTTCCTTAAAGTTTTGCCTTTTGAAATAAACCTATTATTCTGTCTCTTTCTTTTTGTCCATGATGAAATGATACTCTAAACTCCTCTGATTAAAGTATATGGCATCCTCTCAAGTATGCATTGCTACATCTGTTTGCCTTATTGAACAGCTGAAAAGCATTCAAACTATTATTCACTTTTTTATTACAATTCAGTACATTTCTGTGTATGTTCTGGCCAATGTTTTTTTTAATAATAATGTTGATTGCTACAACACCACCTGGTGTTGCTGGCAACTGTGTTCTTAGGACAAATCTGGAGATAGATGGGGTTTAATTTAAAAGCCCAGTTCCTGGAAGCATATGATTAGATAAGAATTTTTTGTTTTGGTTTGTTTTTAAGGGGGTGGGAGGTGGAGAGGAGAGGAG
>VXBQ01015233.1:341392-398802 GCA_013400175.1 Phainopepla nitens
GAGGATAAGGAAAAAAGCCTTATCTTCTGAGAAAAACCTAAAGGTGACTACAGTGTACCCCCAAAGGATCAGAAACAAGAGACCTCAGTGTTTTCCCATTTTTAATTTCAGACTTGACTATTTCAGTACATCCTTAGACAGGGAACAAAATGCACATACATGCTTAGACATGCAGACACAAACTTCACACACATCTTGGTGAAGTATAGAAACAGTAATTTAGTAATAGTCATCCAAAGAATGTTTACAATATAAATCTTCCTCGCACCTCTATCCATACAGCAGCTCCTTTGAACCAGAAGTGTTTTCGAAGAATAAAGAAAAACCAAGATGCTTCTGTGAATATTTGTTGTGACTCTTTACCAACTTCAGCAACTGATCCAGGACTGTGTCTGGAACCATTGCCTACATATTATCTGTTTGCTGACAGGCAACTGCCTAAAAAGTAACACCCTTGAAGAGTGCCTCAAGATGAAAAGAAATCAATGATGTACACAATGCTACAATACAAAAAATTCCCCCAATGTACCTGACAGGACAAGGCACTGAACTGGAGCCTCAGTTCAGCATGAGGCATGAAACAGGCAGCAAAGTTTTCAAGTGACTTCCTTACATTCAATGCAAATCACACACAGAAGAGTTGGTGACTTTTCATATACTCTTAGTGGTTGGTTGTATTAAAATGCAACTCCATTTTCCCACATCCATAACAGTTTAAGATTCTAATTTGCTCCTTTAAACTACAGTCTGCAGTCAACCCGATAGGCAAAGGCTTTTCTAAAATCCTACAACATTGTTATCTAAGAATCAAACAGCGGGATGCTGGAGGAGCTGTTTGAACAACAGCAATTTCCAGCCTTGATGGAGCACCTTATTTTACAATATGTTGAAACACAAGCATCTTGATTAATCTTTTGTGGGCACCAAAGAATATAGTCCAGAATTTAGTTTTCAGGATGCTGAAGTCAGTCTAACAGGGAAAAACAAAACCAGCAAACCAAATCACCACTTTTGCCCCACATACTCTGAACCAGGCACATCCATCCAACTACAAAAGCTTTTTTGCTGTCTTTACTCAATGCTGTGTGTCCTCATACCTACAGGCAGCCCCTAAGTGCACAGCCCATTCTCCTCAGGGAGCTTCTGCTGGCAACACTGGGACCTTCAAACAGGAACAGTCCCCAGGTTTCATGAGTTTCTCAGTTACTCACCAACCAGCTATCAGCCCCACCCCTGCCCTAGGGAAGAGGCTATCCTTCCATGCAATATTTCTGCTTGGCTTTACTTGATAAGCTTCTCAGTCCTCTGCTCTCCCTTAAAGTCACCATTTAGCCACTAAAATGTTTCATAAAGGACAACTTTTTCTCAAAGCCAGTCTTGATATGTATAAAGAATCCCACATCTCAGTGCCAAGGTGAGGTACCTGAACATCACCAAAAAGAAACTTTCCTATTCTGACCCTACTTGTTTGCTGTTTTCACAAGGGTCACTTTCTGTTCAACAACAGGGAGAACACAATGTCCAAAATTCAGTAAAGCGATGTACAAAGTGCCATTCTGAGTTCCTGGTTTATACTGATATCTGTGTTTAACTGGAAATTAACCTCACTTGACCATGAGTGAAATGTACTGTGTACAGTAGGATACTGCCCCCAGGAAGTCTGAGAAATAAATGCCATGTAATGAGGGTGTTTTGGACACAATGTGAGCACACACTCAGGTTTAAGAGCAAGGAAGGGGCTACAGCAATCTAGTCAGAGTTTGCAGAGCACCTGAAAAAATGTTGGTTTTTGAAGATAACCCCAAGGGGAAAACTTGTGGGAAATCTCCTAAATGGTGTGAAAGAAACACAGCTTTAAGATCTGCCAGTTTAAACAAACATTTTTGTTTTGTCTTTAACTGGAGCTAATGAAGTGCCCCACTTATTCTGAATTGCTAACGGGTTAGAACAACTAATACCAACATAGCCTTAGGTAAAGAATCATGAGCTCAGCAACCACCTTTTAGTATTCAAGAGCTGCTGCTAAACAAGCACTGAAATCCCTTGAAGCTGAAGAAATAGACCCACCTTCAGTTCCACTTTGAATTTGGCCCTGTTTACTGAAGAAACAGGAGAGAGTGGAAGGTATGAATCATTTAAGCAGGTGGTGCTGAGATATGTAAACAGTGTTTGAGATTCTAACTGTGTGAGTGTACCTATGCATATACATTATACATTTAATATATATATATACAGCACCAGTATTATTAAGAAGTCTAACAGTTTTCTAAATAATTGATCTTTTTCCATTAGATGACCTGGATATTGTCCTGAAGAGGCAAAACAAGTAAGCAGACACCTACAGAAGAAAACTCAGATGACAAAAATCACATGCAGTTCACAGTTTCCAGATATTAGTATGTTATTACAATAGGAAGCTGAGCACTAAAAAGCACTGAACTTGCTTTTGCATGAAAAGTCAGAAGCAGTCTGCCTTCCTTATACAAGAAAAATCACAAAGAAAGAAGAACAGTTCTATTTCTTTCTCCTAGAGAAAGTTTCTAGCAGTCATCTTTAGCTGATGAAAGACAGATACTGCAGGACCCAACATGAGGGGTCCCCCACTACAGAAGATATTAACATATAATTAGGTATCTACTTAACATTTTTCACACGTATATCAAAGCCTGATATAAAAAGCTGCTTTTAAAGTTTGCTGTGTAGGAAATCATGTGTGATCACTTGTTCAGTCTGAAGGCATGGAGTAAGCACAGATCCTAAGGCAGTGTTCCCACTGATCCCTACACAAGCTGCACGTTGTTTGTTAGCAGAATTAGCATTACCAGAACAATCCCAGCAAGTGGGTTGGAGGTTTCCTCAACCCTCCTGTCTTATGAAATATGCTTCCTCATTGCATTTTGTAATTTGGAGTGAGAGGTGAGGACAACCAGACTTTGCTCAGAATTGATTTAACTGTGCTTTAACAAAAACCATTTCACTAGCTCATCTCAAAAAAAAAAAAAAANGCTCTACAAAGCCATACCGTCACCCCAAGGAAACGAAACAGAGATAGGACAGCTCATTTCTAACATCAGGACTGTTAAAGTCTGCGTAACACCAGGAGAACTGCAATGTGGTGGTGGAAAACTAGCAAACTGACCGTGTGCTCTTCCACACATGGGTACAACTTACACATGTAGTTGAGAAAGCTTCATATGCTTTGGTGGCTGCTGCAAACAACATCCAAGCATTTACTTTTCCATTATGTAAGAGGAGCACCCCCCCCTTCATCCAGCTACCTGCATGAATACAACCACATCCTCCAGAAATTCCTGCTGCCTCCTGAGCATGCTGGCCATAATCCCACAGCAAAAGCAGACAGATAATTTTTGTTTTTCAAAATAAGCCTCAAAACTATCAGTCTGTTATACATCTTTTCCACATAAGTCAAAGAATGACAGTATGAATAGTCACGTTCAGCACAAGTTCAGCAGAACACCCTGCACCAAGCAGGGTGAGGGCACCTGGGGCACGTGTTCCTCTTGCAGCACCCACGAGGGTGTGCAGGTAGGGAGAGAGCAGTGCCTGGGGAGGAAGCACTGGCAGAACGAAGCACTAATTCTGGGCTGGCTGTGTTTGTGTCTGGGAAGTGGAGACATGCCTAAACACTGTATTTTTTTAGACTTCACCAATAGGCAGCACATAAAACGCTAGAAATGCCTTTGATCTTGGCAAAATTAGGAGATAGGACTGTATTTGGGTCAACCGCCCCTTCCTTTTGCACCCTTGTAGAAGAAAAAAAAATGCTGAAGGAAGAGCAGCACAACAAAGACAGAATTGCTCCTTTGAATAGAAACAATAGAGGCAAGCATCTCTAAAATAAAGATATTGTGATTAGGTTATACACTCCTTTTTTAAAAAAACCTGCATTAATTTTGATTTATATTTAAATAAAAATGATTAAATTTTATCTTCTAAGATGGAAATGTTGTGATAAATACTGGCCCATGGCCAAACTAATCTCTAAAGCCTACAGCTTACAGCCCCTGTTGTCTTGTATGGATATTTGAATGGCAATGGGTTTTATCAGTATTTCTAAAGGCACTCATTTAATTATGTGGTTGTAAGAATTTTCAAAACCCCAAAGAATTAACACTACCAATACATATTCATATTCCTCAAATTAATTCAACCTGAACATTTGAAAATATTAATTCAAAAACACACTCATTTATTTTTATTTCTGTAAACACTCAGAGCTCTTTTCTGGTCTTGTTTATGCACTCATTTTATTTTTGTATAATTATGAAAAAATGATGTAGTGAGCTCCCTTTCTTTATGTTATATAAGGCTGGCAATTGATCTATTTACAATGAGGCACATTACCCAGAAAAAATGAACTTGAGACAGAAGGAAGTTGGTTGGCCACGACAAAGGGCAAGTCCTGCTTGCTGAACCCACGTGTCTGTGCATGGGGACCCCCGTTCTGGTGTCACTGGTGGGCTCCCACGGCCTTCCAGACTGCAGAGATTTGAAAAGCTGAGCATTGTGAGGGGCCTGGAGGTTTATACATAAATGAAACAGCTTTGCAAATGAAAGATATTCTCACCAAACAAAAAAGTTGAAGTGTTTTACTTAAAAAAAGCCATTAAAATGAATCACATCTATCTGAAAAGAGGGGGTTTAACTTTTGCCAAATTGTTTACTCTTTATAATTAATTTTAATTTCCCATGTTCTACACACAGCCCATAGCAATACGCTTTCCTAGCAGGAACCACAGCACCATTCTTCACAGACCCCTCTCACAACAGCACACTTTGAGAAAGCGGATATTTTAGAAAAAACAAACTTTTCTGCTCAAGCAATTATCAGTCTGACATCACACTCCAGGTATACAATGTTGTGTCATTTGACAACTGTTTGCCCACTTTGACAGGGCAAATTAGGACTCTTTCCTCTCTACAAGCTCATGTACAATTATTATGGCATCATTCTAACATATTTACTACACGCAGGAAGGAAAATGACATTATCGCTTCTTAGCTGTCACTTAAACTAAACAATTCACAGGTATATATGGTTATTGCTGGAAAAAGGATTACCATTTCTATTAGCAAGCAGAAAAACAGCAAGAAGATTAAACATTTCGAGAAACACAAAATCTGTCCTATTCCTTAAGCATCTACCCTACTTCAAGTTCAAGAGTGTGTCAGATAACAAAATTTTTTTTAGGCTTCTTATAGCCCCCATGTTTATATCAGTTTAACATAAGTAATAACAAAACTAAATTCCCTCTACTACCACTAAGGCTGCTTAAAGGACTTGCTTTGCTGCAGAAGCCACAACATAGGGGACTGAAATCTCTAAAGAAATGCTGCGTGCATTGATTTATGCAGCTTTAGTGGTACCATTAACTGAAAATTGTTCTTTTCATAGGCTTATAGAGAATCTGGTGGCTGTCATTGTTCATGATTCAATGAGAATACTGGGTCTAAAATTACTGCTGCATTTGGGTGGATATGTGAAGGATGGAAGTCTGCCCTCATGTTGTGTTAATATTTCATATAACAACAAATATAAACATTTTATACATAATAACATATTAGATTCCATCACTAGCACAGCTGTCATTAAGTAATCTCTTTAAAAGTCCTCCTGTTTAGAAGAAAAAAACATTTTTTTTCAAGTACTAGTAAAATATATTTCTGGGGAAAAATACATACATACATACATATAGACATGTATGCATATATATATATGTGTGTGTGTGTGTGTAAGAATAACCAGGCAGTAAGCATTTAAAATTGTATTTCAGACACTAATGCAAGCAGCTAATCCTATTTACATTCATATTAGCCCTGGGTATCTTTTTCCCTAAGATTTACACATTTGTATGCTTGCATGAGTTGAAGTGCTTTTTGCATGATATCAGTACTTTTGTAATTTAAATCTATAAAAGGCAATTTCTTTTAAATATACTTCCTAACAGTGGGTGAAAGAAGCACTAAACTTATTTGAGGGCTGTACACATCAGTAAACATGTGCACTGAACTCCAGGCAATGCGCTGTGAGAGAATTAATCTTATACTGTATTAGCTAAACAGAAAGATTCCGGGACTCCTAGTAACAAGCATGGAAAATGTCCAAACGTTTTCCTCCTATTACCTAGAAAATGTGTACTTTTTAGGATTATGATTTTAAAAATCCAAGCCTTTTTTTTCAGTGAGTGGTTAATTTGATATTTCTTTACCTTACTCATTTCAAAATTTGCAACAAAGGTAGTCCACAAATAACCCTAATGAATTTCACAGATCTCTAATTTTGACTACCTTCCTCTCATCTATCACCTTAATTCTGAACAACAGCACAGGACTACCATTTTATTTAAAAGTCTATTATCTCCTTGCACTTTCTACAAATATATAAGCACCAGAGTCAAGAATATTCTTCACGGTGAAATTATCAGGAATTATAGGGATTTTTTTTTGCTAAGGGAGGTGAAAATCAATCAATTACACTTGAGTAGAACTCTACTGGAGTAGCAGGACTTGAAGTGGATTGTATGCAGTAACTGCTAATTCCTTTTCGACCATTTCTTTCACTTTTTAATTTAATTCAAAACAACAAAATTCAAGCATGGAGGAAGAGATCAATTTTGAAAACCCTATCTAAAATGGTCAGTAAAATGAATTTTTAACCCCTGTTGACATGTTCCCAGAGGCTGGTGGATAATACATTTCTGCCTTTTTTTCTCTAGGTTAAGTCCATCTACTGCCCTCAGTCTCCATTATGCCTCTTACACTCCTTCCTTTCCTCTTCCCAGACCCCAAGCTCTTCTACCCAAGCACCGCTGTACTCTACCCACTTTCCTGTATTTACATGGACTTCCTGGCATGCCCTCTCCTTCCTCTGACTCTTGGAACCTCTCTTACATGCCTCTTTCTGCCTTGCCCGTCTTGCTTGTCAATGCCACTTGGTAACAACGCCTTTAGAACCGTTACTGTGATTATTCATGCATAAAAAGATGTTGGGAACGTGTTGAAGACAAATATTCTCAGATTCCTCATGCCCTTTCTAAAATAAACAGTCATTTGAAAAGAAAAGAGGAAGCTGTGAGGATTTATTGCTCCTCTAGCTCTAAATTTTGCCAGCACAACCAGTGCTCAAGACAAGCCAGTGTATATTTCTCTGACATAATCTGTTGCCACTCATAGATGTGTGTGCTTCTATTTCTGTACACTTAAAAAAAAGATCATTCTGCCTAGAAGAGTACAGTTGATAAAATTTTAATAAATGAGTGAATAGTCTAAAAGTAGATGTGAATTTCACATGATATCTCATTATCTTCAAAAGAAAGGACACACATACCATCAGTAGTGGCAAGGACATGGTAAGAGTCTGCAAGTCTCAAAAGCTGCATTTAATGCCAGCAGCACTGCATGTCCTGCTTTTTCATGTCCTTTTTTCCCTCACCCCTAAAGGAGTCAAGAACATGATTTTTAAATCAAATCACATATTAAGGAGGGCTCTTGCAGGTGGAATGGTCTCTCCCATATGACACATCCAGAGCTGGTTTAATGTCACTTCCCTTCTATCCACCCTTTAGGAAAGAGCTCTGCAGAGCAGTTCTTTTATTTCAGCCCTGGCATTTCAGACTTGAAAACTGGATGCAAATACTGTTTTAGCAATTCCCCAGTCACCCAACGGGATCAACCAGAACTCATCTCTGCTCTTTGAAATTAGCAGGTCTTACACAGTCTTCCTTCTGTGTCAGACCTTTTCTTTTTCTTTGTTCCTCCTTTTTTTTTGGGTAGGGAGGGAGGTGAAGAGGAGGAGTGATGAAGGGCAAACTGGCAAACAATGGGCAGCAATGGAAAAGGCCTGTATTGCTAGTTTCAAACATCTGGGTTTGCTCCAGCCTGTTTCAAGTACTGATATGGATATGGAGTCACATGGCAAACTAACATCCTCAACTTTAGTTAAAAGAACTATAAATCTGAAATGAATGTATAAATAATATGCAACTGTCTAGACAGTATAGGTCACTTGCAAAGAGACTGGGTCAGGAAAAGATTGTCCATCAGTCAGACAACCATAACTGATTCTGATGCTAAATAATGGTTTAGATATTCAGTATTCTATATATGCGAAAGGCTTCACTGAGCATTGGATCTTCCCAACTAAAGTAGCCTTCTACTTATACATATCTTTATGCAGCTGTAAGAAAATGCACTTGCTATTTAAACATTAAAATTAATGCCCAAAGAAAAAGCTATTTAGCGAGGGACTGGAACCAACCTATGTAATTGGCTTTTGGTAAAGCAAAAATAACCATCATACCCTAACCATGATAAACAACCTAATCTAATCATAGATGGAATCTTAAAAAGGGAAACAATTAAAACTTCAGGCTGGCAAAGAAACTTATTTCCACTTACAGAGTCAGTTCACAGATACATTCAGGGAATTGTGTGTTGTATAACCCTACCTTGCTCTTGCATTTCAGGGCACTGTAACTTTCAGGTATCACAAATGCAATCACGCTGACCACATGTGCTTTTGAAACTATCCTGTGCATTGTAATGCATTTTTTTGCCACTATTTTCGCAAAACAAGCAGTAGTCTTCAAGGTAACAATGCTGCCATACTAATGTTTTTCAGGATAACCAAGTAAGTTTTGCAGGATTGGAGATAATAGCAGAGACTTATGCAAAATATTTCATTTATTGGCAACTTATAAAGCATATTTATATGTATTTGCTAAAAAAGGAAAAAGAAAATATATGGGTAATAAATCTGGCACATGCAGCAGCCGGCACAGCTGAAAAGCAGCTGTTGTAGCTGCAAGACACAACCAAGGGCTGGGTGTGATTCCCAGTCCCCATCCAAACACATTCCAGAATCAGGCACTGTGAGGCCGAGGATGCAGCAAGAATCTAACTCCTTCCCGAGGTGGTGTGATTTCCAGGAGGCTCCATATGGTTGCATCACTGAATGTCTGTGCAACACACAGCCAAGCACAACCAGAGCATACCTGGGAGCTAGGGAACAGCCTCCCATCAAACCGAGCTGCACCATTGTGTGTGATGTGCATGTCACCATGAGTGTGTCACTGCTGTTACACCAGCAGTGTCACAGCCTGCCTTCCAAACCCTACTGCTCATTGTTCTGAGTGGAAATACACAGTTCATCCTGATAATTCTGAAACCTACTAGTGTATAGTGACTATATTTTTCAATGGATGTGGCTTGATTTCCTAGGTAAAAAAAAATTAAAAAATCAAATATCTTGCTATTTTTCTATCTACAAATGCTATCAAACATTTCTGCACAGAGGCGGAAAACTTCAGTTCGGAGGTTGACCTTTTGTTATGCTGGCCTACTTTAGTTCAGCTTGAATACATCCTCCCAATTACAAATTTTAAATGCTGCATGCAAAGAGAAAGAGCAAAAATCATGAAAATTAAACATGGAGTTCCATCCTGCCAGTGCTGTGGCAGTGGTAGTGAACACTGCCCTGCAGAGGCATCACATCCAGCAGTGATGACAACAACCAGCCTCACACACCAGTCTCACAACTTGCACCAAGAGGAAGCAACTCAGCACTTCCAAAAATCATATCAACCAGGGTCAGGAAGCCCCTCACACACACATGACACTGACACTTTGCAGAGAGTGCTGAAACCCAGCCTGCAAGCCCAAAGCAAATCCCCCGTGTTTGAGGATTCATATGCTGGCAGAAAATACAAAGGCAAGGAAATGGCCAAGTTTCTTCCAGGGCTTCACTGTAAAATCTTTGCCCAGTTCCATCAGTGGAGCACCATTAGCTCTTTCTCTGTCTTACCATCATTTTTTTACTCTAAATCCAAACATGCTTAGAAGTCAATATTGCATACAAGCCTTGAAAATGAAAGACTTGTTTTTAATCAAGGCTGACAAAATGATGAGCACATTGAAGTTATCATTTAAGCCGTCTGGGCTAATCCTGTTCTTAATTAAAAAGACTTTCCATTTGAGGGAAAAAAATAAAATCAAGATATACACAGTTAAATTAAAGTGTTACATTTTGAGAAGTTCTTTTTGCAGGTTTTGGAAGGAAGAGATTTTGTGAGAGATCCTATTAGCTGATACTATTCTTTGTTTCTCCATTAGCAGCCTACAGGCAGAGATTTCAGGCTCGGATACAAATAGATTATGCCAAAATAGCTGTTTCTGAATAACTTCACGTGTGAACACTTTTATTCTGGAATAAGAATACAGTTATTCAGAAATACCTAGCCCTACTTTAAATTCAGACCCTGCATTAATCCAAATTAGCTTTCAAACACAGCCATCCCTTAGGCTATTAGAAGCTTGATTGTGCCTGGTATTACAAACTTGTGTAAGAGCCCTCTCCAGCCATTCCGCCTCTAATCAAATTTATTCTGAGTTGCACTGTGGGGAAAGCAAACGGAGGCTTACATTATAAATGATTTGGAGGCTTTGAATCCATGTTTTTCTTGCAGCTTTTTTTATAATGATCTCTGTCAGCTGTTCAAAGTGCCTCTGTCACTACCATCAGGTATCGCTACTTCATCTGATTGATTTCATAAACCAGGGTTCAAACATGCGCTGCTGGATCGGAATTAAGTGCACTTGTTTTGAGTCTGTAAGGCTCTATAAACTCAGAGAATATGTGGGGGGCAGTAGAGAGTCTTCAGTGTTGCAGCGCTAAAGGAAAGGCTTTTCATTTTGGATGTGTCACTATCATTTCTCTGTTTTTAAAGTATTGTCCAGCCAGGCACAAAGACGGGAGAATTTTTTGTGAAAGTCAAAGCAGAAAAAATATGTAGTTAGGCTGCTTTGGAAAACATTGCCTGTCTCCAAGTGTGTTATTTTCATCCAGATGCCATAGATACTTTATAAACAGAGTTTAGCAAGCAACTCCAAGGGCTTGTCTACACTTGAAAATTAATTTGGATCAAGACAGAAATGAGAATTTATAGTACAATATGTCTTTATAAAGTTGTTCTCTTCACATTAAGCCCTCTGGTGCTTTTTCATAAATAGATGATTTTTAAGGTCCTGTCCAACTCAAGCCATTCTATGAGTCTCTGATATTCCTTAATGAAAACTACCTTGTATTACATACACAACACATAAAACAAGGAAGCAGGTAATTTTCACATCTTTTTGCTAAATAAAGAAAACTATTGGAACCCAGGTAAGACTTGGGAAAATAAGAAAAGAAGAGTTCATGTTACTCAGTGCAACATTAAACAAGTTTTAAGTATGGCCCCATCCTCAACACTTCTTGCCATCACTAATCAGTATAAACCTTGCTCATTACTGACAGCAACCTTAAAGAATGTTTATTTCTTTAAAAAATAACAGTAAAAAGCGAATTAAAATGTAACAGTCAATGACCATCTGGGAAAGAAAAATGCTGCAATCTGTCAAAGAGATAAAAAGATGAAAAAAGGAGGGAGATATTAGGGCTGCAGAACACAGATTTGCCAAAATTAAAGGGCCAGATGTAAAAAAAGCATGCTGGAAATAAAAAAACAAACTACATTATCAGAGTGTCCCCAAACAAGGGAGGGAAAACACGGTCAGAAATGAGCACTCTTCAGTGCAGTCTCTCCAAGAGGCCTCTTCCCTTCAATGTAAGTTATTCAAACTACAGCAGTGTACCAAAATGTTCCCAATCCAAATGACCAAGTGCAGAAAGAGCTCTGAAGATATTTGTGAGACCATTCCCTTATTCTCACAGTCTGAACCATGTGTTAACACTTTCAAAAGCACCCAGTGCCAGCCTAAGGGCAGTCCTGTTCCATGGGAACCAATGCCCAGCACTTTAGAAGCCCCAGGCTCAGTTAAGAAAACAGCTGGTCATCAGCTTGTGCCCTGGGAAAAAAAGCCGAAACCCAACCAACCAGCCTTAACCCTGACCTCTCAAAACACACTGCCCAGCTTCACCAGAACAAGGATCCCTGTGGAACCCTGGCACAGAAAGCTCAGAGGTGCCTGAATTCAGGGGACAGATCAGGGCTCTGGACTCAGAAAGATGCTGAAACTTCCTTACAAAATGGAGAAAGACGTCTCTTCTAGTCTTCAAGATTTTGTATCATCAAGGTAGGGGAACTTATTTCGCCTCTTTTTGCATTGCCAGTTCCTCCCATGGATGCAGGGATGGCCCCAAGCAGACATGAGCACTGCAGGGGCATCAGTCCTTGTGCTGAAAGGAAACCTAAGGGGATACAGTTACTTCTAATAAAGCCATTTTTGGGTACCCCCTGACTACGTGACCCAGAGTTTAGTGCACTCTGCATGTGTCAAGCAGCATCGCAGACCCTTACACAGAATGCAGAATCCTACTGGCACTGATTCACATATTTTCATATATTCTTCACTCACAAAATCCCATGCTCGTGTATGTTAGCACAGAACAGCAGCATTGAAATTGGCTTCTAGCATAGAATAACAGCAAATATTGTGATGTTATGAGCAACTGAAGAACTATTCACAGTTTGGCTTCAGTTTATCATCAGCTCAGAGCTGGCTGCTGGTCGGAGCACCCGTGCCACTCTGGAGCAGGGACAGGAATGGGTAATTGGGAGCAGAGATACTGGAAGGCTGGGACTGTTCTGACACCAGATGCAGTGGCTGCATCACTGCAGCTGCTGGCTCCAGAGGCAGGGGCAGCTTCCCTCTTCATTGTCACTTTTATGTGTCTCTCCATTTCCTCACACGAGGCACTGCTAGAGTGCCACACTGGCACAGCCAGAGCCACTCGTGCTGCTGTTATTTCATCCCAGAAGAGTCAAAAAGAGAGCCAGAGCAGACAGGGATAAAAACTGGATCCCTGGCAATGCTAATGTCTGTTCACATTGCTGAAAACAGCTCTGCTCCTTCAAGAGTGTCAGGGGAGTCACAGATGTATTTGTATCTGTTCTCTCACTGTTTGAACAAGGATGGTCATCCCAGGGGAACCAGGAGATGGAATTTATGGCATGGCTGTTTTCTACTGCTTTCTGAATGATATTGAAGCAATCTAATTAGTTAGCTGTTTATGATTTTAGCATTGAAATTTGACAATTGAGAAGCTCTTTTTGAAAGAAAACATTAATTTAAAACAACACTTTGAGTGAGACCAAAGATACAAAGAAGTTGCCTCTGCCAACACAGTTTGGTAAAGTTTGTGGGGTTTTTTTCCAGATATACTTAGTTTGATATATCTGGGGATCAATCTACCTTTATGATCCAGAATTAGAGTATGCTTAGAGATACTCTTATCTATGAAAAACCAGCAAAGCAACTTAAAAAGTTATACTCTTTAATGCTTACTTAATATTCTATTTTTCTTTCTAATTGAGTGAGGAAAAGTACCCTCATCTTCAGTATTTCTTTCTATATATTTTCTTCCTCCACACTCCTAATATTTGAGGCACATTCTACAATCGTGGGAGACGGTTGCTTATTTTAGCCAAAAAAATAACATCTGTTACAAACTGAGTGATGGAGAAGGAGTCAGCTTTCCTGCAGGTGAATCATAAAGGCAGTGTCATCAGCTGACCACAGAAAAAGAGAAGCATTGGAAAGTGACAGAGATCCACACAACCAGAGGCCTGAGAAGAAACTCTCTGGCAAAACTGCTTTGAGTTTAGTGGAATATGGAGCGTCATGTTGTATGATCACTCAGACCACGATCTCTGAAGGCTGAGTGATGGTATTTTTTTTATGCAGAGTGCCATTGAAAGTCAATGCACAGTATGCAAAATTAAACAAGAGTAATCCTTTGCAGAACTGGGGCCATATTTAGTTAACCTTTTGAAGAAAAAAGAAAAGAAATCTTAAGGCTATTTTCTAAGATTCTATTAAGTCCTGCTGTATTTTAATAGAAATGAGGATTTTGTTTCATTTTTGCTGCTCAATATTTACATGGTTGAAAGAAAAACAAAATATTAATCCAGTCTAATCTTTTTAGGATCAAAATCCCAAAAAACACCTGTGACAAATGCTGAGGAACAGATAAGCAAGAGGGGAGGTCTTTTATATACAGCCTTGCATAAAGTCAAATCCATCTTAAGAGTCTAACTTTAGTGAAAGATTTAAAAAAAGACAAAAATATATTTTTTGCATGTAGAACACTTTGAAGAACAAGTTGCCTTCAAATTTCTGTTACTGATGACAAGTCAAGGATAACATTAGGGAATCATGATCATAGAGATGCCAGAAAAATTAGTCAGAATGTATCATGCTGCCAGATCGATCTGCTTCCCCAAACCAAGGACGTGGTCTGGACAACAGAGAAAAGGAGAAACACAAACCACATTTTTAGGATAAAGAACCAGAAAAAAAGAGGGTTGTTTGGTTGTTTTTAGTTTAAAAAAAAAAAAANAAAAAAAAAAAGCTAGCCTAGAAGTAAATACCGAAGTTTAAAAAAGGAAATGAGAAATGTGCATTTCAACTCAACTGGCTGTATTGGAGCCTTGGAGCAAAGACCTCCATCTACAGCACCTCTGCTTTGGCCACAAAATACAAATCTTATTCCCATCTCCTGAGGACATCATTGTTGCTGTTCCCTAAGAAAATAGTCCTTTCAGGATGCAAGCCCGTTTTCTCTTCATCACTGAACAAGCTTTTGAAAACAAAGAAGTTGGTCAACAAACTATCCAACCCCAAAGCTACAACTATTTTATTTTTCAACTTTTATTCAACTACAAATAATAATGAAAAATACAAAAGAAGTGGAATGACAAAGAAGTAGCATTCCAACCATCTATGGAAATCTTTGACAGACCAACACGAGTTGAAAGAGCCCAATGAAGTCTCTAGGGAGAAAACTAATTGTGTATAGGTGAAGAGAGACTTTAGGAGAAAAAAAACATCCTTTCCCATTTTGACCATCCATTGTGCTATGTCAGTTCAGTAAATGATGCTCGGGGTGAAAAGATATATAGGAAGAATACTGTGCATTAATATTTTTCAAAATACAGAGAAAGAAATGTTACCAGGAAGCCATGAAAAGTGACATTAAGCAGAAGGAATATGTAAGAATTGATTAGTGAAAGGAAATATTAATTAAGCTGCTTCAGACAACAGAATGGAAATGTCCTGAACCCAAACATTCACACAAAGGAACTGCAAATGATCAAGACAGCAAGGGAATCCTGTCCAAGACAGCCACAGCTGAAGCATTTCTGTGTCTTAGCCTGTCCCTCTACCACCATCAGTGATTCCACTTCTTCAAACCAAAGCTTGTGGGGCAATAGATGAGGCCAAATCGATCCCTACCCTTTTGCCTTTCTCTAAGGCAAGGCAGCTAAAGCAGGTTCAGCCCAAATCTCCCTTGTCACGTGGGAAACAATGCACAATTTTAAGTCAGGCATCCCAAGAAAGTGGCAGGAAAATGGATAGCTGCCTTTGTCCCTGCTACCACGTTCCTTGTCATACACTCTTCCTGAAAAGAAGCTTTTGGCAGCTTTCTGACAATGGGTTCTGAAAAGAAATGTGTGATCTAAAGCAAACCAAATGGGGTGCTGTTCTGGGCAGAAAGGGATCAAATCCCACGTCAGTCAGAGCACAGCAAACTCTCTTCCACTCTGTCAGCTATGATTTGCCCGTTTCCTTCCAGCCAACTGTCCTCAAAAAATAAACATCACTACGCAAAAAGCAATTCAAGCTGCATCACCAAGTCAAATTTAGCTTATTCCCAAGTCACTTCTCCCAGATTCACTGGACTTGATCACTGCATGCTAGATAATATGGTAGAAGAGAGCACACACAAACAGGACACAGAAGATAATTGCACCCACACAGCCTACTGCAATCAACCAAATTATATATGGCAAGTTTTTAACTCAAGAAGTTAGTTCTCTTTATCTTCTGACACAATGAGTTAGACACTGTCTCTAAATTTCCTTCTAAAATAATTAACTTTGAAAATTACATTTCTCAAGGTGTCCGAACATGGCTAATTATATGCATTTCCAAAATACACATGCATAGAATGGCCTTGTAGATTATGTGGCATTGGTTTTCTACAAAATTCCCTCTTGACTGAAAAATACAAGAGGAAAAGTCATGAGAGCTACTGAAAACTCTAAGGAAGAGGAAACCAAGACCTGACAAAGACACAAAGATGTGTTTAGGGCTGTTAAACCTTCTTTTCTTGGACAAGAGTGGACACATCCGATTCATGACTTTCCTTGGACAATTAAGTGGAATTTATACTTTAATTCCTTGTTACCTCTATGACAGCACAGTGAGTGGGTACAGACATAGTTCTGGTTGCAGGGTATGACATTTTTCCCTGTTTATGTTACTGCTTCCTTGCAGAAGCCTTGCAGACTGTGATTCTTGTGTGTCACAGAGCATCCCTACAGAGTCCAGCGAACCCCAGTATGAGTTTTCCAGGGCAGAGGAGTGCATGCAGTCCTAACTTGCAGTCCTGGGAAGAGAGCTCTTACATGTTCACAAGTACAGCCAAAGCAGAAGCATTCCAAACTTCAGAAGAAAATCAAGGGGATGTTCATTTATTTGTCTGGTATTCATCCCAGCATCCCGTATTGCTTCTGTTTCCTCATTTTTACCTGCAACACCACAGCTCTAATCAATGCCACAGAAATATGCATAAATCATGACTAGCCTATGGTAAATTGTCATGATAAGAACCCACACCAGAGACCCCCAAACTGCTTCTGTGTATCAGCTGAAGCAGGAGGTTCCAGTTCCTGTAACACTCAAACACTTACAGAACTGCAAAGCTCAGGAATTGCTTTATTGGCAAACAGAAGACGCTCCATCCACTGGATGTGGTCTTCCCAAAAGTCATGGGGTTTATCCAAAGAGAGTTACTTTGGCTTATTAAATCAACATTTAAAAATCCTTTCTAGGAAAAACCCTGAATAACTCTGGTAGTTTGTGATGGGAGAATCATTATTTATTTGTCATAAGACAGAATGTGTATAATTAACACACTCCCACACGCGCCTCAAACAACACACATGATTAAAATGGTCTTTCTTATGAGCAAAATCATCATTCAAGTTTTTTATCTATCACTTTACATCCAAACTGACTCATGGTCAGTAAGGATATATTGTCTGAGAGATAAACATACTGCATAGAACATGGCCCACTTCGACTTCTGCAAAAAATGAGCATTGTCAGTCCATTTCAGATGGCTGTGTTCATTTTATATACATATATATTTATATATATAACACAGTGCCAGTGCCCAGGGAGCACTCTGTTTAATCATAGTCCTGTAATTACTGTAATTCACAGTCCTATTTCATACATCACTGTTACAATTCAACTAGAAGTACATCTTTATGCAACATAAATATATGCATGGTTATTTGGATAAATATTAGACACTGAGATGCTGGACTGTTTCTTTGTGGGATCTCTGCTATGCTCAGGAGCTTTATCCTGTGCCAGTACCCTGTCCATTCTCCATGGTTAAATGGGCAAGAATCAGAGGAGACACCTGCCTCCTTCCACCTGTCCATTCAACTGGAAAGGTTCACAAAGTCTGCAACCAATCCCTACATTGAAATTATCACCAGCATCAAAGATGCTGAAAATTTGCTTGGAGTGACAAACCTAACTGCTCTCTTTTACTTTGTCATTCTCAAATCCCTGCTCAAATGACTCACTATTTTTGCCATGATTCCCATTTGGCAGCGTTATGATGGGTACTCAATAGGAGTACATTGTTATTTTTTTGAAATTCGCATTTTTTATAGCATGGTAATGTCTCATAGGGATTTGAATAAATGTTCTTTTCCCAGATACCAAATATACTCAGTTGTCTGTGAGCAAAGATAACAAGGTATCTGAGCCGATTATCTATTTTACTTTTCCCTGCTACATTAAGAAAAGAGGGGGGAAAAAAAAAGCAACTACAACATATTAAGCACTAAAGCAGACTGCAAGGAGTAAGTTCAAAAGTGAAATGTTCCCAAAATCCAGTAGGTATCTGTAACAGCAGGTTTCACTTAAAGTGGCTATCACTTTACTAGTTTTAACAAACTTCAAAGTAAGTGTCCTAATGCTACTCATTTTGTGTGTCTGTTTTACATCAGTCACAATTCTGTATCATGGTTTCACTTCTGCCTGATGCTTATAATGAATTTTTTTAACTGGAAAGCACATTCAGTGTATGGATTAAATTAAGAATGGTTTTACAAAGCAGCATGATAGCAGACATTTATGTTATTAACTCACTTTTTTACATATCTGCTGATATGTTGTTGGGGCATGTTAAAATATGGTATGGTAATCCATACCACATCTACCAGCAAGATAAATATACTTAACTGAAATAAAATCAGAGAATCAGAAATCAGTTTCATGGGGCTCCGTTTCAAGTCACCAAAATATAAGTACATTTTAAAATAGAACTATTAATTTTTAATTCATTATACCACTTCAATTCAATGCAAAATGGCTAATTTTAATAAACCAAAGTGTCAGTGCTGATGGTGAAATCTTATACAGATGGAAAGCTATTCTCCTAGGAATGCAGCCTGGGAGCGATACCTTGAATACCAAAAAGTTATTCTCCTACATGGAATTTTTATGCTGTTTGCCAGCACATGGAGTGTGCTGGATGGGTTCACAGCCCTTGGTCTCTCCCACTGTGAGAGGCAGGACCAGGAGCTATGGCAGCACCTGCAGGGCAGTTTAGGGCAGTTAAATTCACACCTCCCAATGAACCCAGGAGCACTGGGCACCACAGTTTCTTCATTCCCTTTCAAGAAGTCAATCCCAAAAGAAATGTTGTGGGCTTCTTTTCTGTAAGTAAAACAGCAGATGAAGAAGGAGCTCCTGACTCTCAGTTACAGCTTATTATGCCTCAGCCTTCTTCCAAAACCAGTGCTGTTGTGGGCCGGCAGTGACCCTACGGCTTTGGGATAGAGAATGGACAGCACAGGAACTGCCAGCTGGAGTTAAGTAGGCTCATCAGAGATGAGACTTGGCACATCTGGCCCACAAAGCACTTGGAGTTCAGAACAGCCCTGAAGAAGTGATAATGACACAGTGAGCAAGGGGAAAAGGCGCTCCACACACTCTGCTAAAGGGACAAAAAGTCATCCTATTTTTTCAGTCATGTTCCTTCAGGTGCTTGTGTCCCTCAGTGCATACATAGCCAGTGGCAGGGGAGAACTATGGAACTGTACATTTTGCTCTATTTCCTATGCCTTCAAGTCAGTCTGGATAGTATATTTATGTTGCTGTCATTAAAAAAATGTCTCATTTCATCCCAAAACATGTTTTTTCCAAGGCTAAGGAACATGCCACTCTAACCAGTTGTTCATAAAAATTTTAACCTGGAGACTTTTTCCAATCACCTCCCAAAAGGTAGATTTACTAAGAGATGGTGTAATTAAATCTATTTTTAAACCTTTCATTTTACTAGAAATACTTAATTCTGCCTGGGCCAGTTACCCTGTTTCTGAGTCCTCTAGGACATGCACATAGTGTACACACTGCTTCTGGTTGCCAAAGATCAGCAGTAGTCATTTGTTGAAGGGAAGGTAAAAATCTTCTTACAGATCCCCGGAGCAAATGGTCATATCAGATGCATTTCTAGGGCAAAATTAAACTATTCCTTAAGGCTTTAATAAAAACCAGTCACTGGAGCTTATTTTAGGAGCATTTCATTGATCCAGTAGTATGAAAAAGAAAGGCTGAACTCCATTAGCAGGAAGAATTTTATCAGGCACATGTGTACTTATGCTGCAGGACTGAAACTTGTATTTCCCTCTCCTCTTCTCCCTCACTACACAGGTCTTGTCCCTGGAAGCAGAGAGAAGTCTTGGAAAGGCTGAGTCCTCTGTCCAAACACACACATATTTTCATGCCTTTTATCACGGCCAGGACTCTAAAGATTTGTGTGGACTTATTTTCTTTAAGGACTTATAATGACTCGCAGAATACACCAAGGCAGCAGAACTTGACCCCAGGCCAGTCCTCCTTCCTCCTTCGTGCCCAAATAGGTGGTGAAGGTGAAAATAAAAAATATACTTCATCTTTGAAGTACAAGTGGAAAAAGGGGCTTTTACCTTCGATTTCAAAAGCTAACAAAATCTCCAAGGCAGCTCTTGCTGCTGTTTGCCTCCACCCAGCCCACAGCTGAGGCTGCTGCTCGAGCACCTCACACCTTCCCGGTGTTGATGGCCCAACACCAGGAGCACAGACAGCCACGGTGTGAATATGAAGAATGCACAATAGGAGGAATTGTCAATATTTTCTGTGCCCTCCTCCAGATACAGGTAAAGTGTGTTATTAAAAACTGTCAGGCATCAGCAGTTTGGTACATCCACATGTCATAGCTGCCGCCATCCAGGAGGAATTATGATTTATTGTAATTTTGAGATTATACAACAGTTATTTAGTCATTTTAGCATACAAACAACTACTTTAATAAGCTTACAGATAAGTTATTAGTGTGGTGGAGAACTCCTTTGAAGCAGTAATTTAATTACTCCCTCCCTTGGAGGATCTACAACATCTAGCACACATAAAAGGAGGCATCTCACGTACTAACTTGTCCGACAGTTATAAAGACATAGGGAGACATGAAAAGAAGATGCTGAAATATGTATAACCACCGAGTTCAACAATAATAGGAATCAAAATGATAAGATATCAAGGATCTTTGCAGCCTTTAAATACTGCTAGAGGCCACATTAAAAAACCCACCAAAATTTTTTTCAACTGTCTGTATCAGTACTTGACTCCTATTTAATCAGTGTGTTTTTTGGGCCAGAATCCTCAGTCTCAGATGCACACAACTCCACACACTGTGATCCTAACCTGCAGCTATCAGCACACAAAAGCAAAAGTAGTACTAGCTGAGGAATTTAGCAATTTACCCCCACAAGGTATCGAGAGCTGGTCAATAACAGCAAAGCTACCCAAACATAAAATTACAGAGGAAAGAAAGAAAAGTTATCCCAAGGGAGGTATAGCAAACATTTTCATAGCATTTTTGTATTTCAAGTTTATGGTGATGAAATTGAGAGCTTATGCAATTTATTTGGGTTTTGTGCCTCGATTGTCCCGGAGACAAGAGCTCCATTTAGCAGTACCTTGCAAGATTAGGTACGTGCAAAACTATTTCAGAGAAATTCTTGACAAATGTTTTGTCAACATTTTTGCATGCAATATTCAAAATGAACCCTCAGCAGAAACAATATATAAACAAAGAGACCTGGTAGGAGGAGGAAACTTATGTTAACACTTATAAAATTATTAAATAAGGCCATAAAACTTGGATCTTTTTCAAAGAACCAAAAATGTTGAAAATATTTTTTGCTCCAGATTAATTTTACTGGAATTTTTATGAATTTCCAGTTTTCAAAAGTCTGCAAAAATGAACGACTCTTGAAAGCTAAGCATTTGATACACATTTAAATTCCTCTTCTCTTTTTTTAAACTCAAGTAGGATAGTTCACTGACTGTGTAATAGTTCCTCCCAAGGTAATTTGCTATGATGCTAAAAATGTTCCCATAATATTAGAGCCAAGATTTTATTTTATGATAAAACTAAAAAGCGTATAAATTATGGGTTGCAAAATAACCAAGGATAACACTAATTTATGTAAATGTGTACTGTACAATACAAAGAAATATTCATTTTTGAGCAGCATATAATAAGATTAAAAAATCCTGCTGATTAAACAAATAGCCTTTTTAATGCATTTTGGGTTAGATGGAGAGCATTTCTAACATGAAATAGAATTTTGCTAAATTCAAAATACAAATAAAAGAAAATTAAAGAATTAATTAGAAACAACAAGCTGTATTTCTGATCACAACCAAGAATACAAACCAGGTAAGACAAAAGAGAATTTTATATGAAGCATTGTCTATCACCCACCTCATCTGCCTGTGTGATCACAACCTCTGGGATGCTGCTCTTGTCACCTTTTCATCTTCATGCCAAGCTTCTTCTGTTCCTCCATGAAGCAAGAGATTCTAAGATCCACAGTCTAGCACTTCACCAATACACTCCTCATCTTCTGGAAAGTCAGTGCTGACTGAAGTCTCAAAGCCTTCTACAAAGGCTGACAGGGCCCCTTTGTTGGCACCGTGCACACTGAGAGGTTACCTGAGCCTCGTCAGAGGTCTGGTGTCTCACCATGACAAACTTTGTTCCCTGCTGAACAAAGAAAAGACAAGACATGAAGGCCCTTTCAATAAGACACTGACTTCTTTAGCTTTGCCATGAACTGTGTTTGATACATAAGGGATCCTAAGCATGTATGAGGCTGGAGACTGTAGTATTTTAAAGCCTGTGTAGCATCTTTTTCAGGGAAGGATTCTGCAAAACAAAAATTATTACAGCAACATTCTTGTGTTTCACAGAGAAATCCCTCATGCACACAGACACCTGCACACATTCTGCATCAAATAAACAAGCAAGTCTCAGCAAGAGGAAGAGCTTTTTTTGAATGCACTCACTGCTACCACAACACTCAAACTACACTTCCAAGTCAGAGCACTGTGAGGTTTTCTCCCTGTCCCAAACACCTGGTGCAGGCTACTGCTCCCAGCAGCTCACTGAACTCTGCAGATCTGGAATCCAGCAGGGAACTGAGCACAACTCTCCAGGAGGGATGCCAGAGTGGTATTGGCACTACAGTCAAACTCCTCTTATTAGCAAAGTGTTTAGATACAAAATACAACGCATTACACATCCAAGTAATTTAAGCTTAGGAGAGTGTTGTTGAACTCCTTCCTTTCCCACATATGTGATATTCCATCTCCCACTAAATTTCAAGTTTCAGCACTGGGAGAATTCTCATCTAGACCATGCAGTGCACATCTCTTCAGCCTGCAAGCATTTATTGCTGGACATGTGAGAATATACAACCCCTCTTTTTGAAAGCTATCCAGAGACATATGCTATGCAATATAGCATTATAAAGACAAATTATTTCATTTACAACTATTATTCTAATTGTTTTTACTTTGGTCTCTGAATAAACATAACTTGATACTACTTCCCCCCCCCCCCCCACACACCAAAAAAAAAATAAAATTGGCAGGGTATCACTTTCCAAATGACACATGACATAATTTACTACAAAAGGGAAATGTTCTGTGACTAAAATGACATAATGTTGATTTCCATGCAAAGCATGGTCTAAGGATTTACAGATAAGACAAGAATGACCACATATAAGTCTAGAGTTTCACTTAATAAATCTGTGTAGCAGATTTACACCAGCCATTTACACCCCAGTGAAGCCATGATGATCCCTACTCACTTAGACACCAAAATTGATATCTGCATTTGGGGAAAGTTTGAGTCTTTGCAAACCACAGTGTGGCCTCAAATGCACGCAAAACTCATCCTGAAGGAGCAGCATTACAATATAAAAAGTAAGCTTCCATAACAGTAAATTCACCAAGTATTTATGTTCAATCCTTTATATATGCTGCCCAGCATCGAGGTTACAGGGCAGAAAGCAGCTGCGTTGATTAAAATCTGAAAAATGGGTACCACTGAGTTACTACTACATATTTTCATGGTACAACTGGCAATTACATAATTTCTTGACCCACAAAAGGAGTAGGAACTCAGATACTCCATTCAGTATTTCCTGAGAATGCTGCAGATGGCCAAGCACTTCCAACAGTTTCAGAAAACCAAGAGACAAACTGCAGGACCAGCTGAGCTTCTCAGAAACAGGTCCATCACAGTTTCTGCCCTTACATCTCCATGAACAATCCCATTTGCTGTCAGTTGTGTTACATGGGCAACTTTCTTACTAGTCAAGCAGAAAAGATGGGGTGGGGAGGGGTAATTCTGCACATCCAGCGTGACACGGCACCGGAGGAGCGAGCATTAAATTAGAGTGAGAGGTTATAAGTCTGACAGAAATCTGATCTGTATTCCCTAATTATGGAGGCTCACTTCCACAAAACTGACACAAATGTTAAGCCAAATTAAATGTTGTCTAATTAACTATCATATACAAGCCTTCAGAGCGGGATGTCTACATGTTATTTAGCGAAGTAACTGGAACACGAGGACTCGTGGATTATCAGCCAAGGCAGAGCTGCCACCCCAGCTAACTGTTACAAGGTGAAGCCATTCCATTGCCACACATCCCTTCCATGAGTACTGCTGGTAATATTTACAGGAGAAGGCACATCAGTAAACAGAGCTGCCCGGTGGGGCGGGGGAGCTGCAGGCGCGATCCAGCAGCGCCGCTCTCCCCCCCCGAGGTGCCAGAAGCTGTTATGAAAGGCCCGGCTGATGGGCTGAGGGCAGATAAAGAGAAAAAAAACCACCAGTGCTGGTAATTCATGAAAAACTACACACTGCCATGACAGCTACAAGTGCCAAATGACAGCTGTCAAGGTAAATGGAGTTTGGGAAGCTTTTCTTAAGGGATCATCTGCATGTACGTGTTATTTTGCGGGGAGGGAAGAATTAAGCGTGAAGATTTTCACATCTATTCCCTCCCTTGGGACCCAGGTGAAGAAACTAATTTATGATGCTCTTGATTTCAGCGTAATCATTCTGGTTTTTGACTGGAAAAGGTAGAAAAGCATTGACTTCTTTCATTTCAGATCTTGTACAGTGTTAAGCCCTTCCCACATCACCAATACCAGGAAGAGTCTTGAGCACAGGTG
Source organism: Phainopepla nitens (assembly GCA_013400175.1). Lineage (NCBI taxonomy): Eukaryota > Metazoa > Chordata > Aves > Passeriformes > Bombycillidae > Phainopepla > Phainopepla nitens. The sequence continues at coordinate 366,017 of VXBQ01015233.1, forward strand.
AGGCAGTAGGGAAGAAGGTGCCAAGGCTGAAGGAGCCTTGGGTGTGGGAGGGAGAAAAGTGAAGGCAAACCGTGCTATGACTGGTGTGGGAGAGCAGTAAGAGATGCCCTTCACGTGGGCTGCACTATGTGCAAGAGAGACATCATCCAGATTAGTCTCAGTACTCATGGGCAGCCCTAATCCATAGTCTAGAACTGGGAGGAGCTGAGCAAGACAAAGCAGCATCTCAGCATGGGTCAGCCTGCCTTGGCACAAGTGCTTTCCCAGCGGAGCAGGGAAGGCTGGGCTGCCCCTCTGCGTGGGTAGCAGGGCTCAGCCAGCATGGATCCGATTGATTTGAAGGGGTTTTGTTCGTACCACAGAAGGAAACAGCTGCAGCAGTCCGAGCAAATCAGCCACCATTTCCCATACAAATCACTTCTTATGCTGTCTTAGCTTCCTGAAGACATCATTTTGTTTGTTTAGGAGCAGCCACATTAAAATGCAATAGCCAAAGCACTGGAAAATTGATTTGTGAAAATTTTAGAAGATCTACATCCAGCCATGGTTTAATGGATAACACTGACCATACACAATACAAACACACAGAGCTCTACTGTTTACGTGCTCTCAGAGCATGGTAGGAAAGGCATGTCATGAAAAAAAGGAAAATTGGGCAAGGAAAGTGTGAACAAAGCCTGCTATTAACATAATTCTCCCTAATTGTTTTACAACTGTTAAACTGACAGCATAAAAGGCTCTACTATTATTACCAGCTGTAGTCTATCTCTCTCTATCCACCCTAAGCTTCCAAACACTCTAGTTACTCAAAAACAAATGGAGGCAAACATTCAAGCTGAAGTCAAACAAAAAGGAGGATCTTGGAAGTTTAACACCCACTCACACCCAAGAACAAATAAAACCTTGCAAGGACCTATCTTTTTCTGCTATCTCCAGTAACAAATCCATCTAAGCTGGTTAAATTTTGCATTGAGCATCTTCTTGAACTGCTGTTCATACCATTCCCAGGGTCTCACCCATAACAGATTGCTGCCAATGTTTCCATATCACTGCTTCCAGAAGACTGTGTGTTGGGAGCTCTTTCTCATACCTGACAAACCATCCGGCAGCCTGACGAGAAACAACAGTGCTACACAGCACCTCACTTTAAAGCCAAGCACCTGGCCCTGCCCTGGGCTTCTGCAATGCACAGATCCTCACCTGCAGCTGCTTTGCTTCCCCAGCAAGGCAGCCAGGGGCAGATCCTCACACCTGCCCCAGGACAGGGGGTGGTGTCCAAGCTCCCCTGCTGCCACATGACTACTTCACAGAAAAAAATGACATTATATTTAAAGCATAAATGCTGAAGGCAAAGTGGTTGAGAAAAAACTACTAATAGAAGTGATTCCACCGATTAATTACAGCATCACAGAATATGCTGAGCTGGAAGGGACCCATAAGGATCATTGAGTCCAGCTGCACAGGACCATCCCCAAGAGTCACACCATGTGCCTGAGAGCATTGTACAAACTTTCCTTGAACTCTGTCAGGCTGGTGCTGTGACCACTTCCCTGGAGATCCTGTTCCACTGCTGACTAGCCTCTGGGAAAAGAACCTTTTTCTAATACCCAACCTAATTACAAAAGATGAAGCCTGTCTCCCTTTGCAGTCCAAATGACTAAGGAACCCTGTCTGAATGTTATGGAGCTGACAGTACATAGGTGGGACTGTGGCCTGGGGAACAGCTGAAGGGGTTTCCATTCTCTTAAGCCTCCCCAAATAGTTATTTCCCTATGTTGGTAATACTGACATAAAGAAGAAATGGTGCATTTCTATTTATGCTTTCTATTACCCAACACATCATGCTTACCAAAAATAAACAAATTACAACCACTTTTGCTTTTAAACAGATATTCTTAACCCCAGTGTTTGACTGTGCACAGTGGAGTGAGACAGGAATAAGAAGAAGATACTTATTTGGGGAAGGGAGAAACAGGGTGAAAATGAAAACAGGATTCCATTTTTCCAGTCAAGAGGCAGTTTGCCTCTACTCTTACAGGTCTGATCCTTCCAAGATCAACACAAGCATGCAAGCTTCTTACACCTGAATATCAGTGTACATGACCTGACTTGTCAAACAAAAGAAACATTAAAAAAATAAAAGCATTTTCTCAAGGGAATCAAACACGCCCTGTTTCCCCTCTCACCGCAGCCCTGTGTTGAACTTCAGAGCCTTGCCACAGGCACCTCTCCTTCCCTCCTCTCTCACACACCTCCTCTGTTCCACCCCAGGCGAGCTCTGCCCTCCTTTGCCTACCCCTCCCTGCTCTGTCCCACAGCTGAGAGCCCATCCCGGGGCACACACCCACACCCGCCCTGCCCTGACACAAGGGGGTTCTAAGCACCTTCCTCTGCTGTGGGTTTGCCAGCCATGCCCATCACTTAAACCCTGTTAAAGCAGGGAGAGCAAACAGACTCTCCCATTGTCCTCCTCCCCATGCTTGAGATCCTACATATGCATTGGATTTGCTCAGGACAATGACAAATAATGCACAACTAAAAGCATAACCCAATACCCAAATTGTTCTGGAAGGCAGACCACTGGCAACTCTCAAAATCCTTCTGAAGCCGTCAAATACCTTTCATGTTATGACTGAAAACACCATTTGCGGCTCAGTGAACAACTTCCTGATGTGTGGGGTTCCCTGGATGGTCTTCCTTTCCCTTCACCAGGAATTTTCATCCAGGCAGAGTTTCTGTTTTTCCTAGTTTTCTCCAGAGTCCCCAGATATCCAGAATCCTGGTCTGAACCCAATAAGATCCAGATCAACCCTCCTGTATCCCCATAGTGCCTAGAGCATTCTGGAAACACAGTGCTCACTGGTAATGTTTCTTGACAAAACAAACAGGTGTTTTTCTGCCTAGCACGTGGCAAACAAATGTGGTTGATCTGCAGGTTACAGTTGGGAATCATGAAAATAATGTTCTTTTAAAAAAGGTCCCAGAAAAGGTCCCTTCCCCACTCATAGGTAATATCTTCTGAATTACATCCCAGTTTAAAATTATCCTTTATATTTGGATTGGAGCATCAATGCAAAATTAATTAACAAAGTATTCAGAAGCTATTGCAAATTATTTGAGTTGTGGTGTAAGAAACTCTGAGAGAAGTAAAGAATGTATTCTGATCATTCAAAAACAAAAAGCGGTTTTAAACAAAAAGAAACCCTTTAGAAATATAAAATTGTGAGTTTCTTTACCAATGAGCATCACATAGGGAAAGGTGAACAATTCCCATGTAATTGACTATTTATAGAGACAACAACCTGCTGAAATGCTCAGAGAACTTTATCAACTTACAGTTTGCATGGACACATGCTTGTGAAAATCTAGCAAAGGTAGAATAGCACATACAACTAAAGTCTGATCATATCTTATATTTTAAGGGGGGAGAAAAAGGATGTTTCAAAGCTTTCCTGCAGTGACAAACTCCTAAGATCATCAGCCACAAGCATTGACTCTGCAGGAGATGGAGGGGAACTCGCTGCAGCCAGGCAGCCACCAGCAGTCCTTGTGTGCTAACTACTGAAATACTCCCTCTTGAAGCAAGCAGCAAATAAATCATATGTCCCTTTCATCTACTTGTTCATAGTATGATTGTCTTAGATTTTATGTTCAAGACAGTAGCACTACTGTGAGATTTCCATATCCATGGGATTGCATTGCAATGGAAGCCCAAGGCCAGTTTAAGGAAGGCTGTGCAGTCACCTCCTGTAAAAACATCCTTCCCAGCTTCAGCAGTTGTGCCAGGACAGCAAAATTTGTACCCTGAGAACATATTTGCCTAGTGGCCATGTAATCGCCTTCCTTTTGACCTCTTCCCTCTCCCTCCTCCACCTTTTTCCTTGCTACCCAATCTAAGGTTTCTCAGTGTTGTTCTGTGTCATTTTTCCTTGTCTGAATGCTGCAAACACAAGAGTCCCAAATTATCATATTTTTCGGGACAGATTTTTTATTTTAAAGAATCATACCCCAATGTTTAGAAATTAATATTTTCGAGGTATAGATAACATTTATTTCTACTGTTCTCTCTGGCTTGATCTCTGAATTTCTATAGAGAATAATCTGAGCATTTCACCCTTGCACAAGTAATGTGCCCCTCCTTTTCCATATTACACAAAATGTAATAGCAATCTCAGCCACCCAAAGAAGTTTGTAACATTATATTACAAACTTATTTCAACCTACAATCACCAAATTACTTAATTATCATAATTAGATATGTAGCTTTACTATAAATTAAGATTAAACTGGGTTGTTGAAATAAATGCTAATATATTTAATTGTGGTAATTATTTTGGCTTCACTGCTATTCCTCAACAGCAAGTCTTCCAAATAAGTATGACTGAATGATGTCTCTGCATTGAGTTACCCAAGCTCATCATGCAGCAAGCAGCAGCAATTCAGTGTTTGAAGCAGAGGACACTTCTCTGCGTACCTTGACTCCTAGTGAGCAGATATTGATTTCTACAGGAAGCTAACTGCTCTTCATTTTTACTTTCAAGGTTTCAAATTAATCTGATAATGGATGAGACCTGTTCCCTTCCAAAGCATTACTGGTAGATGTGAGGAGTTCCTCCCAGAAACTTGGACTGAAGCCAAGAGGTTGGAAGTGAGCAGGTCTGCCATACTTGGGGGGGCTGAAGAGGAGAAGTTACAGCTCCAACAAAGCAAAAGGCAGCAAGGGACCGTTATCAACTGCACTTCTACCTCTGCCCTGTCCTGTTCAAATCTGCATCAGGTTGCCTGTTTCAGCACTTATCTTTGAACTGAAACACAATTCTAATTGTAGATAATAAAGGATACTGCAAGGCACACAGCAAGAGGTAACAAACTGCCTGTCCCTCATAGCCTGTAGCAACATTTGAGGCCAGTTCTTTGCTGCTGCAGCCACACTGTGCACCAGCCAGATCTATGCTGTTAGCTTGTTTAGTATATACTAAAGGTAAGTATAGTAAATTTGATTTGCAAGCCATCTCATCACATTTACATGATGAATCTAGTGCAATAAAATACTTCTGACATATTACACTGGCCTATGACATGATGCCAATGGAAAATGACATGTCCCACCACACCGAATATGACAACATTTATCTGAATATCTATGATGCTTTTTTTTATTCTCTGAACAATTCTAAATTTAGCCAGAAAACATAAGAAGATAAAGCATGGATTGAAAAAAATACTTCTTTTCTCTGCATCTCACTTGACTCTTCAAAATCAGCACAGGGCTCAGCAGATGGGGTCAAGACACTTTCAAAAGGCATTGGGAAGCCTTTAGAGATATTTTTGAAGTAAACATACAAAACTCATCATAAAATAGAAACATCTCAATATTTATTTTTCAATATTCTTTGGGAATTTCTTTTATGCAAGTCCTGGAATAGCACAGAGAAGATTTAGGCTCATGATCAAAATTAACTCACAGTCCAAGGCCCAGACCTCAGAATCTGCACATGAATCAATGCTAAGTCTTCACAGACATGCAGCATTTCCTCTAAAGGCCTGAGAACGCTTTATAAGCACTAATGAATTAAGTGTCCAGCACTTCTGAGATAGGGAAACACCATCCTTCTTGTACGGACTGTGGGCAGAAGGAGGTTAAGTGATTTGTACAGGGTCACCAAATAAATCTGTGTAAGGCACAGCAAAACTCATGTATTCTGTCTCCAAGTCACGAGCTTTGGTGTGAGACTATTGCTCATCTCCACCTCGGTCTCACAAGGGCTGGTGCTTGAGTCACCAGGTGTTTGAGACAGAACCTCTCACACATACATTTCCCATCTCCCCCTAATTACTCATATTTTAGAAATATTCACATTTTTACTGCTTTCTTCCATGACAAAGTTTTACTAGGCTTAGAAAGGTCAAAGTAATTACATGTAAATATGTCATACATGTTATAACACCCTACAGAAATCAGTCATGACTCTTGAAGGCCAAACTGATGAGGAGTCTGTAGGGAACTGGGAGAAGGTCCATCAGAACCTTTACAACCTGGCTGTCACCTGCAGCAATTCCCTCGGAGGCTTGCAAGGTTTCAGGCTGCTGAGAGGATTCTGAGAAACCAGCAAAGCCCTGTTTTGAAAAATATTTTGTTTTTCTCACCAGCTTCAGCAATGAGATTAAATAAAAGAAAATTTTAAATTGAATACTCAGGGCAAGAAACTAACTTCCTGGTACTCTGGTACATTGATTAAGCAACGTAATATCCCAGAGGAAGCGGCAGAGCCCAGATTACTCAGAGTGCTTAGAGCCAGACAGGGCCAAACAATCAGTTCCCTTGTCCTGAGACAGACAATTTCTCACCTGAAAATGGGCATTTTTCCAGCAGACAAGCTCAGCCTTTAACAAGATAGGATTTTTTTCCCTTTGTACAGTTACAAAGATGAAAAGGCAGTGGAGGGGAGAGGGAGCAGCCGACAAGGATCCTGTGAGCTTTGCCAGCACATTCACCCCAGCCCTTACCAGCAGCAGGTGGGTTCATACAAGGGAGATGGGACAAATTGGTCAGTAACAGAATCGACTAAAGAAGTACAGGAAATCCACATAACCTTAAGTGAAAAGGATCATCTGTTAACTGCTTCTGTGACTGCATGCACATAGCCAAGTGAGATTATTTTACACAACTTTTATTTACTATTCTAGCCATATTTAATTAAAAACGCTTTCATACATCTAGTTTCATTAAACTATCCATTACCTCAGAAAGGCCAATTTAAACTTACATTTCAGTTTGAAAGCTCAGAAATCTACTTGTGATCTCCTAGAGCAAGCAAATCAGCAGAAAAAGTTTCAAAATCGGAAGGAAAAACCCCTAGTGCTGCTTATTCTCACTCCTGGCAAACTCAATATATTTAAAACATATGCAGAAATTCAGACCTACTCACAAAGTGGGTTTGAGCTGATGCTGGAATATCAAATGAATGGTTTTGCAATATTTAAAAGACATACTGGGAGACTGGTATGATCTGCCAAAACCAGCCTTAGTAAACTGATCTCATGAATCTCAGGGACCCAGCTGCAGCACTAAACCCCACCAGGCAGCGTGGGTCCTGTTACACCCAGCTGAAAGGTTGGGGGTTCAGATATTTGGTCTTGTACAAGGTTTTAGAAGCCTGAAAGAATCTCTCACATGCTTTTTCCAACAAAAGTTCTCACTTTTGGAAAGGAAAATAAGGGAAAGCAATTTAAATGATGCTACTTGGTTTTTCTTTGAACTTAAAAACAGTCCCTGTGCATTATTTTCCTCCACCTTTTAATTATCAAGTTTTGTCACAGTCCTTATTCCCAACCCACAGGGACCCTTGCACAAAGCAAGCTTCTGCTGGAGAAGCATGGATTGCCTGCACTCCTAGTGCAAGCTCCTGCAGAGGAGCTTGTTTGGGACCGTAAGGAGAGGAAACAGTGCAATAACACCAGCTGTGAGACTTGGAATAATATTCTGCCATGTTATTCTTGGTCATATTCCACAGATTACCTATTCAATCATTATTTTACCTGGGAAAAATTAAAACCACTGTTAAATGGCAGAAAAGTTCAGAAACTAAAGCTAAGAATTGTAGAACATTCTGTGCTGTTGGTGTGCAGCCCATCTGGCAGGTCCTCCCTTGTGCTGCCCTAAAACATCACCTTTTTTCTGGCTAAATAACACTGACTACGTAAAACCAAATAAAATGGGGGACCAGAACCTGTGACTACAAATAACTTCAGTCAGTCTGGGAAGTGCAGCCATCAGGTTTGGCAACACAGGCTGTAAATGTGTCCTTCACACACAGGCGGTCTAAAAATGGCAGCAGCACACTCAGTGACACTTGCCCTCTACGTGTTCTCATGAGACCCCATCTGAAGCACTATGTCCAGCTTTGGGACCCACAGCATAAGGACAGGGACTTTTTGGAGTCCAGATGAGGGTGATGAAGATGATCACAGAGTTGGAGCCCAGCTGTGAGAGAGCTGTGGCTTCTCAGACTGGAGCAGAGAGATCTAGGGAAACCTTATACCAACTTCCAGTACCTGTAGGGGCTCCAAGAGAGCTGGAAAGGGACTTTAGGCAAGAGCATGGAGTGATGGGACAAGAAGGAATGGTTTCAAACTGACAGAGGGTATATTCCTAGATATGAGGAAAAATGTAGATAAAGATGATTAGATTGGATATTAGGAAAAATTTCCATGAGGGTGGTGAGACCCTGGCACGGGTTGCCCAGAGAAGCTGGGGCTGCCCCATCCCTGGAAGTGCTCCAGGCCAGGTTGGATGGGTCTCTGAGCAACCTGGTCTTGTGGAGGGTGTCCCTGCCCACAGCAGGGGAGTCAGAACTAGGTGGTCTTTGAAGTCTTCCAACCCAAACCATTCTAGGATTACTCATGAGCAGCTCAAAGTTGAACACTTGGCTGGATGATCGGCTCAAATGGGTATATTGTCTCCTTTCCCCCACGGGCACCCAAACCACTGCCAAATCCAGCAGACAGGCCTCTAAAATTCCTTCCCATTCTTTCTCACCCCTCTGTCAACAGGCAACCTCCATGGTGTCTGCACAGAGGCCAGGGCAAGGAGGTGCAGCTCCTCTTGTAGCACTGTCCTGCCTCAGCCATTCCCCCCACGGTGGCACCTGCACCATCCCAGTGTGGGGCAGATCTGCCTGCCCACGGGCTGCGCCTGAGGCACAGGGTCCAGCAGCATCAGGGTCATAAATGCAGCCCAGCTGAAGGTGTCTCATGGTAATTCAGACTTTCCTCCTCCAGAGTGCTCAGCACACGTACCCAGCTGCTCCAGCTTCTCCTTGCCATGGAGCTCACTGCAGGGTTTATACCTATCCAACAAGCCACAAGTTAATTAAACCCCACACCACCTTCCTTTCCCCCACCCCAAAACCAACCAACATCAGAACGTGATTCTGCATGGCTACAAGCAGGTAACCCGGATGCAGAAGAACAAATAAGCCCTCCTTGCAGTTTGCCAAGACTTCACCCATTTCACTGCCTTAATCCAGGCTGGTTACATGATTTCAGTGTTGTCAAAGTTTAGCAACAAACGTGTAATGTTTCTGTCTATCAAGAATGCTAAGTTCCTTTGCTGTATTGTGTCTGATGGGTCAAACCCCTACTAAATCAAGCTCATCGTAAAGCAATACTACCACACATAAATTTAAGCCTTTTAGTGCAGGCCTTTCATCAAGTCATAATGCTGTACATGCAGCAAAATCTAGACACTTCAGAAAGCCTAATTGTAAGTTCAGGCTATGAAATGCTCATTTTTCTCTTTAAACCTCTTTTTATCACCACTTCTTGTTGCCCTATGGTGTATATTGATTATATATATTATACAGTAAGAGATAATTGTGTGAAAAGAGCTGCGTGTCATTTGAGGAAAAGGGAAATAAATAAGTCTATTTGGCAAGACTGAGACACACTGGGTGAGTACATGTCACTCTTCCTACAAAAACACACAGTGATTGCAGGCTCTGCTGTAACCAAAATTGTAACAATTACAAAAATAATTGTTAAATTACAAAAGGACATCAAACTCGCAGACCTCCCGGGGACCCTGCGCATTTGGCCATCCTCAGCAGTGAAATGAAAGGTGGGTGTCCCCTTTGTCACTATATCATGAAAAGCAGACCAGGTGGCTAATCCTCCTCAGGGAACTCGAACCTTGGCAAAGCATCTACCAGAGGCTGAACAGATGCTTAGGCACTCATTAACCAATTCATTTCATCGTCACGCACGCAAATGGGAGTGTAACACTGAGAGCCTCAGAACTCTGCTCCCACCCCCACAACTGAGACCCAAAACCTGCCCCTTGCTCATTTAATATGGTCCAGGTCAGTAACATGAGTTTAACTTTTCCAGCCATCTGGGAACATGTAGGTCAGCAACACCACGCAGCAGGAACCCAATTTCAGAGCTTTTTTGAGCAGTTGGATATAAGTTTTTGAATTATTTCAGGGACTAGCTTCTGTATTTATAACAAAGCAGTAGCAAAGCCCTTGGGTCCCAGCCTGCAAGCACTGCTAGATGAGCTGCCACTGCCACAGCACCGTCAGGGTCACTGCTGCAAGCAGGACACCTGGCAGCTCCCATCCCTACGGCACTGGCACTCATGGATTTTAGCAGGAAGCCCAGCAGCAGCCTCAGAATTGGGTCCTAAAGGCTGCAGAAAGCTTGAGGATGACTTGAAGCATCACATTACAGGGGCACAGTGGCTCTAATACCACTAGCAAGTACCTGAGAATGGGATTATTAAAAAGAAAAGTAAAAACAGAAAAAAACCCCAACCAAACAAATAAGCCCAAATAACACAACAACAATAAGAAACCTACCCACCCAAAAAAAACCAAACAAAACAAAACAAAAAAGACACACAATGAAAGCCTTAGGAGATTATAAGAGATCTAAAATACTGCAGGGGTGTGTGTATAAAATAAAATTTCAATAAATACAACAGGGGATATGAGCAACAAGTCACAAAAAGCAAAGCATATTTTTTCTGAGAGTAGTTTTAGAAGTTTAATCCACTAAATAAGAGGCAATATCTAAAAGGGAGAGAGAACAGAAGTTAACCCTGCCTCAATATATAGTTATAAACAGAAACATAGAGAAACTCTCTTGTCCAGCTGCTTCCTTTTCATGCTAGACAATAACTGAACCAGCATCAGCAGAAGCAACAATGTAAGGAGAAACAACGAGTAGGACTGCTGTACACAGCTGTACTTTACTTTCAGGTCATTTGCTTTCTCCTAGCATAGCATCAGCAGAGAACTGCTCCATTACCTTAGTAAACCCAACAAGCCATTGGAGAGACATTCAGTCAGGGCTGCAGGAAAACTTACAGCAGTGCCCAGATATTTTCACAGGTAAATCTGATTTTTTACACTAGGTTTACTTGTTTAAACAACAGAAACATCCATCAGTACAATGCTGGATGTTTGATCAGTTAGGTGTCTTCAAAACACTTGGCTATGACCAATACCACATTTACCAATACCAATACCAGTGGGACTTACAGCTGCTTTAAAGAGGATGTTAGTCCGAGTTCATATTAAAAATCATACTTTGAACACTTTTATTCTCTGAAAAAATTATCTTAATTGGTAAAATGTAATGAATTGTGCTAAAACTAAACCCTGCCTTAGGCATCAGAGGCTGTCAGAATCACCAAGGCTAGACTGGAAGAAGGTCCCAAGGAAAACTTTCGTTTCATCTCTGCCTGTCTACCTTCTTCCTGCCTGCCAGAGAGCTCAGAGCATGCTGTTGTACCCACCAGGCAGCAGCCAAGGCTATGGAGAGCCTTAGAAGAAACTTTGATGGCCTTTGACAGGACAAACCTTCTCAAAAGTTTGTGGTTTTAGTCTACTTTTTAAAGTAGAAGTTGGCGATGGAGTAGCTTGTAACACGCCTCTGAAGAGGCCATGCTGGTGGATTTTGAAGCCAAAAAGCAAATTTTATCCTCAAGGGATCAGAAACCAGCAAAAGTCTGAGACTGCCTTTGTGTGCTTTACAGCAATGGGCACAGGGGGGACAGAGACTGGAAGAAGAGATGCCAAAGAACAAAAATAAAGCAGAGGGGAGAAACGCCTTTCCAGCTGCCAATCTCCAGGCAACTAAAGCCCACAGCCCCCCTCCTTCCCCATCCTCAGGGGGAGAGAGACCAACTGCTGCAGGACTTACAGGAACTGATCCTGGCAATGACAGACACAAACCAAGCCTCAAAAACCTTAGGAAAGAACAGCTCTGTAGACACACACAAAAAAAAAATCTTGTCCCAGGCCCGAATAGACTTCTTCGACCCCAGATCCCTGACAAGACAGCCAGCAGTGGTGCTACTGTGGTGTCAGTGCAGCTGTTGGCTCATCCACAGGAGAGGCTCAGCACAGCTCTCAGATGCCAGGACAGAAAGCTCAGTCCAGGTGCAGCTCATCCTGCTGCGAGTCAGGGCTGCTGGCAGGACTCAGCTCTATTCCCAGGCCTTCTAATTGCATCAAAGGGAAGGAGAGTGGGAAAATGCCACAATTTTATTTCTGAAAGTAAGAGCTGATGAGGATTATTTACACACAGCAGTAATTCACAATTACATCAAACCCTTGGGTACCTTAATTCTGTGCACCACACACACAAATTACAGAGCACAAAGGGTTTCTAATTGCAAGTCTCTGGTAGCCAGGAAAAATCTCAGGGAGCTGTATCAAAGTAGGTGGGATGCAAACACCCAGGGAAGCTCAGAGATACCCCACAAGGTCTCAGTGTACTCAAAAAGTGTTCCTTCCTACACTCTGAGCCCCAAATTCATTAACCTGTTAGAGAAAAGCTGATTTTCTCAGAATTTTTCACTAGCTCAGGAAATGAACAAAACTGAAGCTCCTGATTTTCTACAGAGTGACCTGCTGCAGAACAAAATGGTTGCAAAGCAGGAGAGCAGCAGCTGGGGCATTGCTGCTGGTGCTGGATGTGGCACTGTGCAGCCCCTGCCTGCTGCTCCCCAGAAACAGGCTGTCCTGGGCCAGTGCCATCCAGACAGCAAGTCCTTGCTACGTGTCCAGCTCCAACATCAACTCTATCCTGCAAGCACCTGCCAAATGGAACAAAAGCATCTTCAAAACCAAGTATTCCATCCCTCTGCCTGATTGTCCTATTTCAGGGAAACAAATCAGTGCTTTAAGAAGGCCAAAGCATGCCGTGCCCAAATACAGCTTTTTTTTTTCTATTCAGAAGATATATAAGTGCCTTCAAGCTTTCCTCCTTCCCCTGCCATTCCCAGGGAAAAACAAAACAGAAGAGAAATGAAGTCAAATATGCTTTATTACTTATTAGTTGGTAACATAATACTTGTGACAAGCTGAACAGTTGTAGCAGGCTACCGTGCCCAACCAAGTACTGTTATCCAGTTAATTTAGTGAATGAATCCCTCAGGGTCTCCAGCCATCTACCACTACAGCTCATTAGAGCCCAATATCCTTCTTTTCATGTTGTATCACTGAGAGCACTTACGCTTAAAATGTAATTAAACTTAAAACAAACAAGGGCTCGTTTCCCCCCCGGGCTGCCCTGGGACGTGCCCGGCGCTGCCCGCCCGGCCGAAGCACCCACCTCTGCCGCGTTCTTGGGGAGCGTTCCCTCCCCACGCTGACATCTGCCCGACCGCTCGCCCCGTGAGCAATTAGAAATCTAAATACTGGGTGTAATGCCTGGCTGTTGGGATTTAGACTCTTACAAACGAGTAATGCAGTAAGACTTGCTGTCCAACGAGGTGTCTTATTGAAATATCCCAGGCTGGTTTGCTTGTCACAGCTGTCGTTCCAGCCATTTGCACTTACACTGTATTGCTTTCATTACAAAAATAGAAATTTGTGTCCTAAGTGCTGTTACATTACTAATGCTAAATATTTAATTCCCCGGGGTTCTAATTATGGTTGAGCACTGGCAACACTGATTCTACTTTTTAATAACAACTGTAAAAGCAATTTGAGCATTTTTCAATTAATTAAATACATAGTGTACGAGTAACCTCTTGTCATTTTGCCCTCCAGGACCTAAGCTAATTTGCGTGGAATAAAATGTTTTGAAAATTAACTGATATACTGGTCTGATCATTGTTGTTCTATTAAATTATAGTCTGCCAAATGAGTGGTGCATAATAGTTACATACGGCACCGTTCCCTTATTTATGATGGCATGGTGGTTTTTTGAAAAAAACTTCTCCAGCACATTTCTAGAGAGCACACTGGAGAGGCCTAATTAGCAGGCAGGAGATGGTCTGTCCACCACGGGCATCAGTAGACTTACAGTGCAGGGAGACTTCAGCAATGAAAAACAAAGCCTCTCTCCATTCTCCAGCCCTCATTTTCACCTTCTTCCATAGCTGAAATTAAAAGTGTTAATTAAATGACTTTCTGCTGCATAAACTCCTAAGGATTAGATAGTGGTTTACACTTTAACACATGGGAATTGATTCACGATATTAAAACACAGTAGTTTAGAAATGTTTTCATCTTCAACTTGCAGAACTAAATATGAAAAGATTTGTCCATAAAATGAGTTAGTTGGACTACAAAGAAACTTAAAAATACCTAGCCTGCTCATGCAAACAACCAGGCATAACACTAACTTCTACTGCATACCTAACACAATGCTAAAATCATAAAGTGTATTTTCCATTTACACAATCCTAGAAGTTTAGAACACCGACACACAACAGCACCTTATGTACCCTGGTAAGGGAAACTAACCTCTTTTCCAAGTCCCACATTAGAGATAATACAAAATCAACTGGGAACAATTCAGCAAAAAACCCTGAAATTTTGAAAATGGCTTTTCCACATGTTAATTCATAGCTGATGAAGAATGTCCTTTCAGTATATATTTTAATATTATATTTTATTTTACAGTGTGCAACAATGGTGAGTCAAACATACTGCTTGAAAAGTGCTTAAGGTCTAAACATTACAAAATATGCAGGTGAAAGTTTGCTAGTTTTAGCCAAGTAATTTAACAGTAATGACAACATTCTACTCTGAAATCATACAAAATATGGATGATAGATAAAAAAGTCTAATTTTTCACAACTTGCAAAAGCATCACACATGGAACATTGCACTCATCATACTAGTTAAAATGAAACCCAGTCTTAGTTTATGCTGAGTAAGATTCCTTGCTTGCTACCCCAACACTCACACAAGAAGAGCTGTAATTCAAACTAAGCAGGGCTGTATTTCAGTTAAAAAAAATAAAATAAATTTAAAACTCCTACAATATATTGCAGATTTCTTTTAGTACCAAGCAAATTGAGATTCTTAGTCAGCATTAGAACATTATTTTTTTTCCAAATAAATACTAAATAGAATATACAATCATTGTCAAATAAAAGTACTCAGGTCAAGCATTTGTGTGTAGGTGTACAAGTACATACATAAAACATACACACAGACAAAATATGAAAAACACGAGCAATGCATTGCTGTAACAGCTCTCTTCCTAAAGACAGATTTATGTAACAGCATAAAACTTGGAAGTTATCTTTCTTTACTGCTATTAAAAGCTCTCCAGTATCTCTAGATGTCTGCCCTCAATAAATCCTGGAAACATTCTGCTCACAAACTGAGTTTTAAGGAATGTGCAGCATATGTCAGCTTCAATAAAAGCAGTACAGTTCTTTAATTACTCCATTCACCCAGCAGCTGCTTTAACGAAGTATTTTCTGAACATGTAAAAATGTAAAAGATCCAAAAAACCAGTCATCTATGTGCAATGACCACTCAGCATCTAACAGTAATGGATATACTAAAGGACAAAAACGTGAGTCGTGCCAAGCCCATAATTCTCAGTCACTGACTGTAAAACACTTAGAGTCAGCATTAAGCTTTTAAAACTCTAACCCTGATCAATCATAAACAAAGAAATAAAGATCTCACAGTTAGTTTTAAAATCTTAAACACTAGCACATAACTTAAAATAATTTTTTTTGCTTTTTCAGATTTTCACAGCATTCTTCCCAAGTAAAATACAGACTTCTGCATGAGAACAGGCTTGTATAAACAAACTGAAAAATAACAACACCTATTTAAATACATAAGCTAATTATACCTGGCATTTTGGACTTTGGTGGTAATGTATTGATTGCCACAGAGCAGAACCACCCCTGTTGGCCAATACCAAATGTGCACAAGATTCAGAAATCTACATGGAGACGACCTCTCCCTTCTCCAAACACTTCTTCCCACATGTCTTTTCATGGTACAGGAAAATGCCATCTCCCCAGGCTGCAGGGCACTTGGAAAACTACCACTTGCACACATTTGGTGACAGCATGGCAACAAAAAGCCCATTAAAAAGAAAAAAGGCAGATAACTGGATACAATCAACTCGCAATCATTTTCTTGTAACGTGTTAGTGAATGGGTGCCAGCTAACCAATCTCAGTGGAGAACAAACCTAATTTATCCACAGTAGGATGTTGTCAGATTATTTTCAACCTAATAATTATTTCTAGCAGAAAGGCAACATTACACTTTGAAAAAGTAGACACTCTATAGAAGATATTTGCTCTGAAAAAAAGACATTCATGTGCTGTTTGATTAATGTAGGTGGGGGAGGATGCAGGAACCAGAGAAAACCACCTAAGCCTATGAAACACCCTACAAGAGCAAGCAGTCAGGCAAAAGAGGATCATTGAAAAAGGCATGGCCCTAGGTGACAGGAACATTCCCAACACCCCTCCCAATCCTTTTTTGAAGATGTTTAATTAACTTTGAGTAACTTTTCAGTGGAAGCTGTTATTCTATGAAGATATCTGCTACACTGAGACTTCTCGCTCCCTTCCAAGCCAGAAGGATGTCTATGATGACCCAGTCTGACCCTAGATGTTGCAAAAGCCACAGAAGCCTGTGAGGAATTCCTCTACCACACCCAGCCATTTGTTCAAACATACACCTCTATAGAAATATTTCATCCTCATTCAAAAGATAGAAAATCTAATATTCTCTTCCTAATATTTTCTAATGATTCACTGGTCTTAATAAAGGTTTGTTCCTTAGTTTGTTATAAACTGATTTTTATCTCTGTGTATTGTCAACACATATTGCTTAAAAAATATTGTGCTATGTCAGGAATATGCAAACAGTAATATAAAATTAAGTGTCCTATTAAGATGCAAAGATTATTGTCAGGAATGCACCCTTTATTCAATCAAGTTAGAACTGAAATTAAAGGAGTTAGAAAGTAACCATATAGTACCAGTTAAGAAGGTAAACTGTTTTGTTCAACATATTTGTGGAGAACATATATAGAAATCATGTGCTTATAATAACAAACACACCACTATGATTGGGATTCCTGACAGATTCAGACCGAATGCAGCAATCACCAAAGAGCCAGGAAGTCTACTTGAAACCAATCTATTATTTGGAATATTTGTAAGAAGAAAATCTGCCTTCCCTGAACTCTATTTTGTTGGTTTTTTTAGCACTACATAAACAGTACGGCAGTTTAACTATAGTATTTGATTGTTTTAGGTGCTTGGATGTAAAATTTTACTCATCAGTCTAACATCTATGCCAGTGCTCTATAGAATTTCGCAGTACTGGTATAACTATCACCACTTAGCAGGTAAATAGATTCCTAGGCAACCACAAGCATTTCATTAAACATTTCAGTCTCGGTACTACAATAGTTCATTTTAAGATAAAAAGAGTTATATGAATTATGGGTGTCTCAGAGAGTTGTGGAGGCTCATTTGCACTTAGTTCATGGTCAGGGGAGGCACATGGCTCCTGAACCCAGCACTGAGAGCTCAGCCATGGCTCAAGCCTGGGCTGCTGGAACAAGGCACAGCTCTCACACCTGGAACCACACCTGCCCCTTCCTTACACACCTGGCACGTTATTTTCCTCCCTTCCCTACGTACAGTATGGCCACTGTATATTCCTCATCCTTTACCTTAAGGACAGATAAAAGATAATGGATGACACACAACCTGAGCTGGAGGCTCAGTCCTCTCTGTGACTGTGTTCTTTGCACCTGGCAGTGCCCTGAGAGGAGATGCAAGCAGTGCTGCAGCTCTCAGCTTTCTGACAGACCAGAAAGCCTCTTGTTCTTTGTAAGCCCGAGCCAGCTCTAGGAAGGCACCTACACTCCATGGCCTTTGCACAAGAAAGGTCACTGTTGAATGAGCTGCTCGGTGCACTGCTTTTACTCAGTTTGTTTTTGAGTACTAAAGATTACCCATACCATTCTAATTTTGGCACAGGGAATATCAAAAGCTTGGATGCTTCACCAGACTCCAGCATCTACTGATTTAACATTGTAGAGAAGCAACAGCAGCCACTCCTGCTGGAAGTGTTCGCCCTTGTCCACTCAAGGTAGCTCATGTGTCAAAAGCAGTTGTCCTGAGGCATGTGTTGGCTGAGGCAGCCTCTTTGACAAGTAAAAAGTGTGTTCTCTAGATAATGGAAACACTTGTAGCAGTCCCACACCTTGACCAGATACATTTTCCTGAAATAGGTGTCTGTCATGTACTCACACCAGTTCTCTCCCCTCATACCGGCACACACAAGGAGCAAGTCAAAGAGCACAGGTTTATTTTGCATTATCCAGGGTGTTCCTGGAATGTGAATATTGTACATGACAGATCTGTACAGCTTTCTAACACATCCAATTTTTACCACATCCAAGAGATGCAACAACTGCACCTGCTGAAAAGGCAACACACCAGAGCCAGTCCTCAGCAACACTCCTGTCAACACTCCACCCTTCCCAGACATGACGTCTGCACAGCTGGTCTGTGTGTGCCCTGTCCTTTCATCAAAGTGCCCCAGGGCTCTGGATAACTAATATTTGATAACACGATTAACTTTGGCTGAAGTAAGTCTGGGTGTGCTCAGGGAAACAGTTCAGTTTGCTTCCCTAGCAGGGAGAGAATGAGCAAGGAAGTGTGCATGAAGCCTCCTTCTTTAACCAGCACAGCTGCTGACAAAGGAGACTGTATCTCTCGCCTTCTCTGAAGTTAATCCCAGCAGTTTAAAGCAGACTTGTGAAAAAACATGAATCTGAAGTTACTCTGAAATGCTACTCCAAGGACACATTAGTTCCACTAGAGTCAAAGTATACGCCAGACGCGATAGGTCGAGTTCTAGTCGAAGAGATTGCACAGAAAGTAAGAGCTAATAATTCTTAATTTGGCATAACATGACATTCCCAACAGCTTCTCCCTCTCCTTCCAGTAATTGTGTCTTGGCAGTGTACATATTAAAAAAATCATTGCACAAAAGACATGCGCTGCTGGGAAAAAAACCCCAAAAACCAAAACACCTTTCTTTGTGTTGTGTCATTCCAAAAACTGAAGACACTTCCCCTGAAAGGCAAAATATGCTGATGCAAACATGAAGGGGACAAAACCTCATTCATTCCTTATTTGTTTAAGAATTACTAAAAAGAAACATTTTTGCAGGAGACTAGGGCAACAGTAATTTAGACAATAATAAATTGAGCATTGTAACAATAACTATTTCATTGAATAAAAGAACTCTGGCAAGAAACTTTTCACATGGCATTCAACAGACATTTAAATAAATGAATGAAGGGTGCAAGTTAAATTACTTAAAAAATAAAGACTTTCCAGCAGTTTACCACAATGACAACATTCTGTAGAAAGATACAATAGCTCTTTGTAGCCTAAAAATTGTCAGTTTTATTTTACAAAGATGACTTCCAAAAGCATCTTGTCATGACAATCAAGTTTTGAGGAAAAGAAACAACCTGTCACTTGATAAATAGATGAAATTAACTGTCATTAAAGCCACTTAAGCACTCCTCCTTCCTGTTATCCTTCTCATCTTGGCAGTAACTGATAAGAAGATTTCAGGGAGGCTCAGTCATTGATGGCAGGATCTAGAAAAGAAACAATTTTGCATACAGTTATTCTCATTCAAAGCTTCTAGTTATTGTATTTCACTAACCTGCACCTCATTGGCTTCCTTCTGCCCCTGGCATGAGCACAGTGGACCATGTAATTCACACAAATCAGCATTCACTGTTACACCTTACACCATGAAAATATGGAGGTGGTTGCAATCCTGTGGTGTTAATATTACATTCCAAGGTAACAGTAACAAAGTCCTGGTGAGAGTCCTGTTATCCACCAGCTGCGAATTGATA
The DNA here is from genome assembly GCA_013400175.1 of Phainopepla nitens. Lineage (NCBI taxonomy): Eukaryota > Metazoa > Chordata > Aves > Passeriformes > Bombycillidae > Phainopepla > Phainopepla nitens. The sequence continues at coordinate 385,699 of VXBQ01015233.1, forward strand.
ATACCAGCCAGTGCTTAGCCTGTAGGGACCAAACATTACTCGTTATCATGCAGTTCATTAATTATGGGACATGGCTGAACTTGAGCCTGTAACTTCTGGAAAATGTACCCCTTGTCCACAGGAACATACCAACGAAATAAACAAAGGACCAGATGCAATGGTTACAGCAGAATTAGCAGAGGCAAACTACAACTGTATTTCCTCCCCCTGTTCCTCGTCCAAAAAAACATTACCCAAGATTTTCTCTGATCAAGGAAGGAACTTCAAGAGGAAAGGAGGACATGGACTGGGCAAAGAAAAAGCTCTGAGCCTTGCATATCCAGACTAAGTCCTGGGCAACCCCAGGAGGTTGTGTGCATGGCAACCCCACTTCCAACATACAGAGTAATTAATTGTATTTCCACATTAAAGCTACCATGGCACTCTCCACCTTGGCAGATTTCTAGCTGGCTTTAATCCTTCCCACCTTCCACATGCCAGGTTCCTCACACCAACTGGCCCTCAGTGACAGCTGAGTTTTCAATGCCATATACCTTGATGCAAATGGGTTTTGCCCTTTTTTCCACCTTTAGCTAGGCTACACTGCCACTTAGTCACTGCACTGACATAACAACTCCACCTTCTCTGCGGCAGTGCAGCTGTACAGCCACTGACGTGACAACGGGAAGTGAGGGGCTCCCTCCCTCCAGGAACAGAGCTGCCTTTCAGTTTGCAACTTGCATCATTTTCCTGCCGAGGACGGAGCATATGGTCCTTCGAAGGGACATCAAAATAAATATGACAGGTCAGTGCAATCATCATACTGAATGAATTCAAATGATGCCATATCTAAAATGAAATGTGTGCACATAATAAAGATTCAAATGACAAAAAAAAAAATTCCCCTACCCTTTATCCCTCTCTGAATTATTTATGAATTCTGCAACTCCAGCTGTTGCCACCAGCCCAAGGACACTACTTCATTTTGGGAATGACACTTCCTATTAAAATATAAGTTAACAAGAGAAAACAAAACAAAAAAGAAAAAAAAAAGGACACTGTGAGCCTTTAAAGACCACAGAAAAGCACAATACATCTTTTCCCAGCTCTTACAAAGGAAAATAATCAACAATCAATTCTGTTCATGTTTTTCAACCTGATTCCATAATTCCAGACACAGATTTCAACACTCAAGCATTAAGTCAGCCATGCCTTTTTAACCATTGCAGTTAAGCAAGACTCTCATAGCATCTTGGATCCCTCACATATTTTTATAGGATTATCTCAGGCTTACAGTTCACCATAAACCATATGCCAACAAACCAAACACTGCGATGCTATCAGTACTGCTGACAGCTTTTAGTACATAAAATGGTCATTCCAAAAGAATAGAATATTTGTATACATGGAATTGCTTTTGGAAAAACAATAATTTGTCCACAAATTTAAACAAATGAAACAACACCTTCGAAGTGTAGTTTAGGGCACAAAGAATTGATTTCAAGTAATCATGACATTTAGATGAGAAAATTCTACATGGTGCTGTCTTCCCACTTGTAGACTGCCCTGATTTGGGTTCCATCATGTATTAGTTGTTAGATTTCAAGTAAGTAATTTGGCAATGGGAAGAAGGCAGCATGGAGAAGGCTTAGCCAGTAAGCACAATTTCTATCACCTACATCAACATGCTCTCCTCTCTCACTTTAAACTAAACTTGTTTTAGTTGGCTGGTTTGTAGAGCTGATAGATAACACAGAGGCTGAGTAAATAGGAAAAAAAATTTAAAATCCATCACTGGTTTTGGTTGCTACTTTATTCATAATGGAATCAAGATCTGAATTGTTACACAAAACGACCCGCTACAAGAACATACTGATGCACTGTGCTCACTGTGAAATTAACTGAAATGGGTCAAAATTTGCAAGTTGCCGAGTGCTGAGGGACATACAGCCCCTAAATATTAGCCCTTCATGACTGACCAATAGCCTCACCCCTGCCACAAATGATATTATTCTGTTCTCTACCCATGATCTTAATTTCACAGTGTTTTCTACTTTTACCTAACTAAACAGCAGTTGGGCTTATATTCTGCTCCTGGGAGATCCCAAATGCCACAAGAACTTTTAACCAATTAATTATTTAAGATTTTTTTTGTCTGAGGTTTTTATTTTCTCCTCCACAGTCCACCTGAAAGCAGACTAACAGTTGTCACAGTTCTAACACAGAGAGATGTATGAATAAACTCCAGAGCTTCCAAGGCACCATCATCAGACATCTCCAGTATCACCCACAAATTAAAATAAAAAGTCAAGAATGCACCATTTGCCTTTAGTGCCAAGCACACGGTTCAGGTCTGAGCTGGAATGCCAGATATTCAATAAACAAACTCGTCTTTGGGAAAGGCAGCAAAGCCAGAGTTGTTGCCTGTCTTGCAAGTGAAAATGCCAATGGCTTGCAAGCAGAGCCCACTTTGGTTTCACTGCCAGCAGTACCTTTAGCAGTATCTGCTGTTACTCAGTTTGGTACCATGAGCTCATGCAGTGTTATTCAGGAAAAAGAGATGTTGTTAAAACAAACATTTATTTGCCCTTCAGTCTACACCAGAGCTGGCAGCCAGCCCTGAACAGTCTCCCTCTTCCTCGCTACTGTGGGAAAGCTACTGAACAAGAATCCTCTCCTTCCATCTCCTGCTGTTGGCCAAAGAAACAAAAAGGTACAGAAACAAAGAACAGAGAACTTGAGGTGTGTAAAATGCCACTGAGCAGGAAGTTAAGGTTCAACATTGTAACATTTGTAGAGCTCTTGCAACATCTACAAGAGCCCCAAATTCTCCTATTGTCGCAGCTATATATTTCAGTTTATTACTGCCTCACCATTAATAATTCTCCAATATTTTGGAAATCCTAGGTGCTATGCACAAACCCTCTAAAAACTACAATTATTTACAGTTGTAACCCGCTCAAACGTACATCACACTTCTGAAAACTAACAAATTAAAACCAGGAACATATCTCACATTCCAGGGTTGCCATTTAACTCTCACTGCCACAGGTTCTCAAGTGCCTCCTGAAATAGTTTCTAGCCGTGCTAAAGGAATGACATTTGGAAAAAATCACCTGTGTGCTAACAGGAAAACATTCTTCTGAAGATTTTCACAAGCTAGCTGGATGCAATTGAAGTCAGTCCTCAGAAAATAAGGAAAGTCATCTTCATGCCCAAACATGCTCACTAAATGCTTCTGGCTATGACATTATTTCATAATTGACACATTACACACAAACATCCCAAGAAAATATCTTTGTCTACGTCTGGATTACACGGCTATTTATACCCAGGGCTTCTGCAGAGCCTTCCCAATGTTGCACGATGCTCTTGAATACAAATGACCAATTGATCCTTTCACATGATAGGGTAGGGGTTTTTTTTAGCATTCAATACTTCCAATGTTAAAAAAAATTGTACCTCAACATGGTCTGTAATCTAATCCTTACCCTGAACAATTGAAGTACATTCGTATTAATCTATTAGATGCTTTTCCACACCACACCTATGGCACTGCATAAATTACTGTAATTTAAATGAATTACTGCTTGAGAATTCTCATTTGGTAAGAAACATGTAGTGTAATATGTTATGGAAAGAAAAATGTGCATTATGGTAACTAAGTTTTATACCACAGTATATCTAGGTGCTCATAAACCAGCCATTCTACACTGTTGAAGGACAAGAATATTAGACTGATCACACAGATCACACATCAATACGTCAAGAAGTCAATAATATGAAATTAAATCTACAGTTTATTTAGATATATTTCCATGCCCATATTCAGAATCCACATTAAAAATGCCATTAGGCTAGCTGAAAAATATTACTACAAAAGACATTTACACCAATAGTAATTCTATGTCTGTCCCGGATAACTAGCATTTTCCTCTTTAAGCATTTGATCTACTAAAACATATTGGGGAAAAAAAAAGAACTTGGAGGAAAAAAAAAAAAGAAAAAAATAAACAGAAAAAAGCACCTGAAGTTCTTTTGTTATGTTACTCCACATATTACCAATATTTAAGGATGACTTGTTTAAGACTGCACATTTCAACTACCTAACAGTAAAGAATGAAAAGCTTCTTGCTACAAGCTAAAAAGAAAGTCTTTACCATGCTCCTTGAAGAGCTCATTTTCACATTACTCAGGCTTCATTATGCTGAATCAATATTCGTTTAGTCACTGGGTTATTGACATATTTTAAAATAAAAGTATACCCTTCAGCTACTGCACTCATTACGGGTAATTTGTCTTGTCAGGGAGCAGGGAATATTATCCCAGTCTTTCAGGGGCTGACAGCCCATGGAAATACCTCCCCTTGGTTACAACTGTAAATAATTTTAAGGTAAAATATTGAAAAATCAATGACTGTTTCCTGCAATCTGTCACAAACAAATCAATCATAATCTGCACAGCCAGAGAGTATGATTTGAAGGAGATGAGAGCAGATGTAATTCTTGGCTGGAATCTCTCATTTCAAAATCACTTCACATAATGGTGTCATCATTTAAACACTTAGCAGTCACTGCAACTGCCACTCATAACATCTAGTTGGACAAAACCACAAGGAAGAGGAGGAGAAATGCCACTGCTGCTATGTAAACAAACACTTTATTTCAATGGTTGCAACATTAGCAAATTTCACAGATATAACAACAAAGCCTGCCTCTCCACAAACGTCCAAGATGCATTTCCTTCTCAGTGGAAGACTGCCTATAAATTAGCCTATCAAAATGCAAAGCATTTTAAATTTAAAAACCAAACTTATGCTTCATAAAAGGTGAAAAATAATATCTGGTACTAATACTACTTCTAAAAATATTTTTATTCACTCCAAATTGCTCATAACAGAATTATGCATCAAATTCTTAAGAGATTAAGAAAGGAGAATTATCTGAGGTACCTTTGTCTTTTTAAGAGCAATAAGGATTTCAATGCTTCTTTGTCCTCTACATATTACATTTCACATCTAATTTTCATTAAGCACACATTGACTCAACTTTAGGGTAGGAACCACTGCAAAGTACATGGGAAAGAAAGTCATAACCTACACAAATTAATTCCTAACATATTTTCAACTTGTATTCAAAGATTAAATATGGTATATGGAATTACCTTTGTATAAAGGATCAATTTATACATAAAAAACGAACTACTGCACTCAGAATGCTATAAACTGACCTTTGTAAATGTGAATAAATTGTGTAAAACTAATCTATTTTCATAGAGTAACACTAATACTTAATATTATTTCCTCATTTGTCCCCCTACTTTACTACATTTTCACCCCAACACTACGGTGTTTAAAAGAATTCTCTGCAGATACAACAGGATAAAACTGCTGTGCAACTGCAACCATAGGCCTGAGCCTGCATTTCTTGCACAAACAAAATTTACAAATGCTCATGGAGTGTTTCCCTCTGGAGTCTATAATTTGAGCTGTTAATCTTTAATGTGCAGAGCCCGTTATCACACACTCATTTTCATCACATTAACCTTAGCAACTCCTAATTCTGAAGATTTATCTTACAACAGTGAGACTAAGAAAAAAAATGCAAACAAAAAGATGAAATTATTTTCTCTTTTCTTGAAAAAAAAACCCTTAATACTGTTTTTAAAAATGAAAGAATAGGGCATATTGTACATCTAAGTAAACCTCTCCAAGGTTTGTCTTCCTTTAAAGCAGGCTTTAAGTCTCTTTATCTTCTACATGGAAAACATACGTCTCTAACTCTTTATTGATGTACATCAAAACCACTATTGTTTGTAACAGCTGGACATACTCCCTTTCTTAGCAAAATAAATTATTAAAAAAAAAGAAGCTGAAGTCTTAGACCAGAAGAAGCAGTTAGTGCCTTACAGGCTAACTAAGTGTAAATATCAGCCATGAAGAGAATCAGCTTATTGTGGGGAAAGGCCACTCCACAGCAAAAGCAAGCGCGAGGAGGCAGTGGGTGAGGAATTGCCAAAAACCAGAGTACCTCCTAGAAATGAGTTGCAGTTCCCCACTTTTTCCCTGGATGATCTATAATGAAGCTATCCAATAGACAGCCTCAGGCTCCTCAGCCCTGTAAAATCTCCTCCCTGGCCCAGCCACACTCAGGGAGGGAAGCCCTGCTCACCACGCTATGCCTTTGTGTGAGGGAGAAGCGCGGCGCGAACGGAACGCGCCGGCAGCTTCCCCCAGTGCCATTCCCCTGAGCCAGCTTCTCATTTCTTGTGACAATCACCTAATTAGGTGGGTCAAGAATTGCAGAAGATAGAAGAGATTCATTCTTCCTTACATGCCAGTTCTCCTATTTGTAAAAATGAAGGCAATAGCTCTTCCACTCCATTGTAAGGCACTTAATAAATGTTAATAATAATTAAGTCAGTCACATCTCCCAGACAACACTGTCAGATCTTTTTTTTGCAGTATTTCAGAACTATTGGGCTCAGGAGGCAGCTCCCACAAGATCCAGACAGAAAAGGACTCACAAATTCTATCCTTCAATGCAAGAGGTCACAGAGGGCTGTGCCACAGCAGACATTTCACAAGCCCTGAGGAGCAAGAGCAGCACATGCTGCTGCACTACAGATGTTAATGGGTCAGCACTGCGAGTGCAATTTCCTGCTGGACAAAGCATTAAGATGCTCTAACAGCTAGCAGGACTGTGAAGTCTTTCTGGTTAAGAAGTTGAACTAGAATCAATTTCTTGAATGAAAAGATATTTTTCTTTATTCCATCTTTATCAAGAAACAAAAGAACTATGGAAAGAGCCGAAAAAAGAAAGACACTGGCTTCGAAAAGCGTACTAGCGCTTCCTCTAGTACCCACCTTCTCCATTTACTGCTCTTACTCATAACGTTCATTTAAGTCACTGGCATACGTTCATTTATTTAATGCAGCTCCACATGATCACCAAACAATATAGTAATGCCATATTACATCATGCAACATTACTGAGATGACACTATTAGCAATACTCTACCTAATGGAGTTTATAAAGTCTTCATATGAAGATGAAGAATCCTGCTTTGAAATAGCTCCTGCCTTCCAATTCTTTGAAATAGCTCCTGCCTTCCGTTTTTCAGCATTGCTGAGACTATCTCACTGAGCTCATCTGGAGAGGACAAAAATAGAAAGAGAAGAACATACTTATTACAGTTCTTGTCACCTGCACTGCACGATTTTCTCAACAAAAATGGGAATAAAGTTGATGTATCTGGAAATGTTAATTCTGCATTTTGTAAGTGACTGAACCCAGCACCACAAAGGAAAGTGCCCCTGCTGTAATGCTTTGCTTAATGAATCATATCATACTCATAGCAGACTACTTACCATTTACTCTGAGCAGGACTCAATATGGTTAAAGAGACTGCAAGCCCGGCTGCAGCTCTGGCTTTGTACTAGGTCTCTTCCCATATTCAGGCAGGTACAGGATAGGATGGACTGCTGGGGTCATTTTCCCTACTGTGGATCTCACTACTTCTCTCTTAGGTGCAATCTATAAAGATAAAAGAGGAGACATATGGAGAATGGAGGATGGAACAAAAATTTGTCACTAATTCAGACAGCACTTTTCTCTGACAAACAAGGATTACAGACTGAGCAATGCAAGGATTTCTTCACCCAATGATCCAGTTTGTTTGTTAAATCCCACAGACACTGTTAGTGCCACATCCCACTGGATGGTGTTCAATCCTCCGTGCTCCAAGAGGAGCACCACAAACTATGAAAATCAAAAATCAGAAGTACAGGAAAGTTTATTGGAATTTTGCTAATGAACCAGTAAGATGATTAACCACTTGCTCTTGCTCAAAAGTACAACAGTCTAACAATTATATGATCATGGACATAATTTACATCTGAATATTTCTGAGACAAGCAAAGTTCCTGTTAGGTAAACTGAGGCTGAGGTTACATGAACAAATCTAGGTCATAGGATGTGCCAGAAATGCAAGGAGAAAACAAACCCAGGTCTAGCCCCTTGCCTGCTACCAAGCTTTCCCATCCCTTCTCAGCCAGTCTAAAAGTCTCTCCACCCTTCTGCAGCCTCCTCTCAAAGAACTACCTGGATGACCTCAGCCCAAGTTTTACTTAGTGACACAGTAGCACAGTGTATACTACAGGGAATATCAGCTGAATTTTAACTGAAGCAATAAATTAAATACTGATATAAACTTAAGAAAAAGTATAAAGGAAAAAAATACCTTTAAAATTACTTTTGAAACTTAGGCTCTACCGAGCTATCCTCTTCCCAAGAGACATTCATGAAACCTAATGCCCACAGGAGCTGGGAGACAGCAAGGTCCTTCCTAGATAAAAGCCAGAAAGTCAGTACAAAAAAGTAATTCTCACACTGCCAGTATCATAAGGAAGTCGTAGGCATCTTTTTATAATGACAGAGTACTCTTAATAAAAGCTTCAAGCAGGTTTTACAGCTGCATATTATCCAATGAAACCAGTAATAAACAGCACTGTAGAATTATTTAGTGCAACTCCAATACGCCGAGAGTCTCAACCTGGGTTTTATTTATCACGCAGGCTAAAATGTTTGTTCTTGGCTTTACAGCAGCAGCCAAGCCTGTAGCTATCTTTTATCCCAGCACACTGCCATCTGGATATCGATACTTTGCTATGGGATATGAAAGAAGAGCATAGTTACCTAATACAGCTTAATTGAAAACACAGGACCTATGTATTATACCATGCATTATTCTACACAAAATTAAATCTGAAGGGCATGAAAATTTCTGTAGATGTCAGCAGAGAATATTTCAGAGGTAAATGCTGTGCTCCTGATCTCCACTAGAAATGCTAAGAAATATTAAGAAAAATAGGTGCTTACAAAAAGAAAAAGCTTGGTTTTGCTCTGTTGGGAAAAAAGAAATTGCTGGGAAAGGTGCATCTCCTTCAGGAAGAGCAGGGGAGTCATCAGTCACGTGTTTATTAGTACAGTAAACTCTGTTATGGTGATCCATATTCACCTTGAAAGGTCCAACTGGTTTGTTTTTTTTCCTCAAGCAACGATTTATATAATAAAAAAAGAAAAAAAAATATGCTGGTTCTACAAATACATTCACTTTAATCTGCAAAATCAGCTTCAAGAATCATCTACATCTGCACTACCCACATTAAGAAAAAGAGACTAAAAAGCTCTAATGCTAATAAAACCCCAGAAATTATGAACTGTTAAAAAGAATTCCTTGGGTGCAAGGCCAGAAAGGCTACCTGGCTTTATGCTTCTCCTCAGAGAGGTACTGCTGAGCTCTTGCAAACACCAGTCATAAGGACTGCAAATATATGTAAGTAAAGCAGATAAAGCACAAAATCTTTGGAACACAACACTGCTGTTAAGTCACTCACCTCTAACACCCACACTGGAGGCCAGATTCCAGCTACAGGAGCTCCCACCATGCTGCAGCACCTGCAGGCAAAGGGGAATTTGCCACCACGAGGGAAGCAATGGGCTCACACACATCCCATAAAACAGCACAGGGAGCCACAGCCACCCTTACCACTGAGCTGCTCCTCATTTGCTGTAAGAGCCAACTAGCAGTAGATGTGGCTTGCTTTAAGTGAAAAACTTGTTTTCGACACTAAAGAAAGCAGTTTTTCATTTTTCAGTCAGAGTCTATTTTCTGCATATGCCCATGGAACTCCAAGTAAAATAAACCCTAAAGATATTCTTAACTTAGTCCATACTATGCCAACAAATTCAAGCAAATAATGCCATTTAAGTTAATTACAGGAAACTTCAAGGAAACTGAAATACAATTTCAGGTTCTCCCATGATACTGTCAAGATCTTTGGAGTAACATGCTCAGTAAAATAACTAGGTGCTTGAAAGGCTTGTCAGCTGCACTTCTAGATCTTATTCTACACTCTAAAAAGGCTGCTGAAGCAATTAAAAAGAAACCCAACCAAACAAACAAAGACTGGAACTGATAATCAGGTTTCTTTTAGCAGACAAGAAGTGATTTAAAATAGAAAGTCTTGGAGAGAAAAACAAAACTCTAAGCTACCTAGGACCCAAATGCTAGGCACAGAAGAGTTATTCCAGGTGTTCACGAGTTTACACCTCCCTCTCAGACCACAAACACAGAGGCTGTGAACAAGGAGCATCTCGGGCAAAGGAAGTGCAGGTAGAAGAAACAACAGAGCAGCTGAGGGTGTCCTGACCAGAGAGCTCCTGCCAGGACCCTTCACCCAGGCTGAGAACCACAGAACACAGAACAGCAACACTTCCACTGCCTTGCCTGACGCTGGAACTCCCAGCACCTCACCTGAGGGAAGCAGCAGCAGTGTCTGCAGGAAAGGGCCCCTCACTTTTACAGCCAAGATTTTACATGCATTTTTTTTAGCTCTTGCCTAATTAATAATGTATTGATTTAACATAGAAAGACACAGGCCCCTCCCTCCCCTTTGCATGCTAATTAGTTTTACTTCTATGGTAGTAAAATTTTTTTTCTTCGTGCCTAATTAAAAATTTAATATTCACATGTATTTATTTTTCTCTGTTACGAGTTGTTAATACTTTTAAACATACTGTATAAAACATCTCTTACCAGATGTTTCCAGCAGCAATTTCCACTAGCATTTGAGTCTCACACTTTTTTTTTTTATAGGACAGCTTTAAAAGAAACAGGGTATCTTGTTGGGGAATTACTTTTTAATTTTTCTTTTTTTTAAAAAGCTCTTTTTTTAAAGAGGATTCCCTTTAGCATCACATACAGATCTTTTGCTAATGCCGTCACAAATTGAACTGGAGAAACAAATTCAGCGTCTAAGGTCAGGTACTCTGATAAAGAAATATCAAAAAAGGTTTTGAGAAAACAGCCTCCTTCTCATCTACCTCTGTAAAAAGAAAAAAAAAGTTGAAATGATCTCCTAATGCATCTCCCTTCATAATTCATGCCGAAAGATGACATTTTCTCAGGATCTTAATTAAGATAATGATGAACACCTGTGTCGGCATTCTTTGGCAAGACAGCATTATCCATCATAATCTTTTAAGTACTCTCAAAAAAACCCAACAAAATCGTATGACGGAACCAATCTGTTGCCTCTCCTTGCACTAAGTTTTACATCTCAGACACACAGAAGAACGATTAGATCTTTAAAGACTGCAATAAAAACAGGATCGTTAGATTTTAAAGTTCCAACAGAAAGTAGCTATTAAATTAATTAAATTAAGGTGTATCATATCCAAGATAGCCAAGTTTAACTCCATTCACTACAAGCCACCTGGAACCAAACCACTTAGAGGTAGAGCCCACCAATAGCTGGACTTTTAAAATACAGTTTGCTGTTACTTTCAGGATCGTTGTGTCTCTTCTCATGTGTTTCTCCCAGAAAGAAAATATTCTCAGCTGATGCACTAATTTATTAAGCCATTTTATGCTGTACGACATTTGCAAAATTTAAATGAATCAAATTATGCAAAAGAAACCAGTGTAGAAAAACAAATATGCAAATTCAAATGTTGCTAAATTTTGAGTCACGTTTTGTGCAGTCATAGCAAATCCAAGTTCCTCTCACACCAAAAACCCTACTGGAGTCCAACTACTAAACTAACCAAAGACCCTTTCAACAGCTTTGCAGAACCAGCACATCAGACTGAAGGCTATAAAAACAGGGATTTTAATTATTTATTTATAAAGCTGAATCTAAATTCACATGCCTAAATTTAAATCAAGTGAAGAGTGCACAGTCAGCCTGTAAATCTTTCCCATTGCTAAATAAGATTTTAAGGGCAAGTGTTTTTTTCTATTGCATTAACAACTGCTCTTCAAAAAAATTATGAGAAAAATATACAAAGTCCAGAATTTTAATATCAACTTGCACTGTTATAGTTTCACTGGCAGCTGAAAAATACACAAACTCCTGATACCAAGAACTCATCCACACCTTTAAATGCACATACCTTCAGCAAAAATGCAGAGAAGCAGCAAATGCATCCTCAAGCCCCACGTCTGTTAACAGAACTGATGAATGACACAAGAGTCTTGGAACAAACTTCTTATTTCCCTTCGATTAAGTGGATGAAAAGTCCTGCAAAGCAGATTAGTCTTAGGCTTTCACATTTTAATATGCTACTATCAGAGGAAAAAGTTGCTGTGACTAGTCATTCAGTAGAGCTATCAATGTGCAAATAAAGCAGAAAATAGAGACATCCTTAAGAAATGAGTCTCAAATTTGATATAAAGTGAAGGTGACAACCACAGCAATAGAACTATAAACTAAATGTTTCAATATCTTGAATAATTATCTACAGTTCTTTTAAAACTGCAAAGAATATAACAGTGGCATAATGTAGTGAGAATGTCAGTTTGATAGGCACTTACAATCCTGACGGCATAAGAGTCCTATCACCACCATTTATTAATCAGCTCTAGTATTATGTTTGCAAGGCATGAAAGTATGCATGAACTCACTACAGTTTCCAAAATGTACGCCCACAGAAGAAAGATTAGTGGAACATCAGAAATAAAGAGGGTAATTTTACATGACGTTAACCTTACCTCCTCTTCAAAAAAGTCAGATGCCATGGGAAGATGGTTAAAACTTCTGCTTCTTCCTACAAAGAAAGGAGCACGGAAAAGCAGTTAGTTATTCTACTCACATATAAAATGAGTGTTAAACGTATAAAACTTGACCAGATGATATCTCACTCCCCGAACAAGGGGGATTGTCAGAGGATTATGACAGAAGAGCTTTCGAGTGGAGAAAGAAATGCAGTGCTCCAGAGCGACTGCTGTAATGAAGCCGGGGACAAATACCGGTGACACCGTGCAGTCGAAAACTGATGAAAGTGCACACCTGTGTGGATTGAGCATGTAAGAGAGCGTGCGAGCCGAGCATGGACCCGTCCCGTTTAACGGGGCAGAACCACATGGAGTTTAAAGAGACGAAATGCCGCACATTAAGAAATTAAATTTTAAAAAAAAAATAGCCGGGGGTGAGGGAAGTGCAAAAGGCTAGAGGAGAGAACAGGCAGACCGAGCGCAGCTCGGCAGCAGCGCGGCGCGGAGGAGCCGAGCGCGGAGCGGCCCCGCCGGCCGGGGCCGGGGCCGGGGCCGGGGCCGGGGCCG